>JAEOAD010000194.1:6687500-7210000 GCA_036365145.1 Orientallactaga sibirica
ATAGCTAAGAACAAAGTCAAAATACCCTGTATTGGGCAGCTGTAGTTGCCCAAAATGACAATGGTTACCATCAGTATGTCACCTGCAAATCTGATGGCCAAACATAATATAAAATGATTTATAACTCAACTCCCACTTGAATTTGCAAACTTAGAATGAGCAAAAGAGTACACATTCACAGTAATAGAATATGGCTTATGCAAGTAGATGATAATTACTTTTGATGGAGACCCTGAGTAACTTACATGTTTACTTTGAGATAGCAAGCCATCATTTTAACCTCTAATTTTACTTTAAAAACTCCAGAAAATTAAGTCACTAAGTTAATGACACATTCTCCCCTTTCATTCCACATACTTTTCATTTACAGTCTACTGTTAAAACTCGGTGAAATTCATATCTATCCATATCGAAAAGCACCACATAGCCATAATCAAAAACATGAAGTCATAAAGCTAAAACCATTTAATCCTATTAAAGCCTCATTAAATCAAGGCAGTATTTATAGGATGGGACTTGATTCCCTTGTACTCTGGCAAATCTAAAACCCGAGTCAATGTTCACGAATTAATTAGCAACTGCACCAAGGGCAGGTGTTTGACTGACATTTCCCTTGATCTCTTCCCTCAAGGTTACACGCTGTACAGTCATGCAATTCCTTGCCATTAATCCTTAACCCCACCAGAATGTTTGTTTACTTTGCTGAACAAGAGTGAGTGCATGAGCTACAAAGCAAACATGGAGAATTGCAATAGAGTACTTTTTTTGGAGAAATATTTATTTTGTGTTAACAGATAATGTAAGGAAGGAAAGCTGGATCAGTCACATCTGATACTTGCTTTTAGAATAGGTGATAGATAGATAGATAAATACATAGATAAATAGATGATAGATAAATTATAGATAGATAATATATATGTACATACATGATGCATGCATAAATACATAGATTGATAGATGATAGTTTGGCAGATTGACAGATAAATAGATGATAGATAGATGATAGATAGATAGATAGAGATAGATAGATAGATCTGCATATTTCCAAATTGTTTTCACATGTAAAGGAATAATTTTTACTTATTTATTTATTTGAAAGACAAAGAAATAGGCACAGAGAGCGAGAAAGAGAGAAAGAATCGGTATGTCAGGGCCCCTAGCTGTTGCAAATGAAGTCCAGATGCATTCACCACCTTGTGCATCTGGCTTACATGGGTAACGGAATAGAAACTGGGTCCTTTGACTTTTCAAGCAAGTGCCTTAACCACTAAGCAATCTCTCCAGCCAGATAGAAGGGAACAATAAATTTCAAAGATTGAGAGACTCAGAATATTATTTGATCAAAGCCTTTTTTTTTTTTTTTTTTGATGTTGAGAAAAATAAACCAAAAGAACAAATGATTTCTTCAAAGCAGACCTGCTTACTCATTTTCAGGCCAAAGTTAAAACTCTTCTAAGATGCTCTTTTAGCCATTCCTTAAATTCTTCTGGCTATTGGTATTCTTCCACTGTAAGCCAAAATTTTGACTCACAACCTTATTATAACTTTTTGGCAGTGGTGATAAAACCATGTTTGGGTCTTGAATGGCCCTTTGACAGTGGCTAAAGCAAGATGTCAAGATTAGGGTGATGAACTCTAATTTGCTGTGTCATCCAAGGAAGTGAAAGGATCCCATGCATTTTTAACTTTCTATAGATCATGTATGAGTGTTCATTTTTCACCCATCTTGTCTGACTTAGCTTTGACTTCTCTCTTCAAACAATGCAAGCCTAAATTTAAAAAAAGAAGAAATGGGGGCTTTTGTTGAAAATCAAGGTAAGGGAGTAAAGGTATCTCCTCCTCTGCTTCCAAATATACAGATATATTTATATATGTATATTCTATCTTTGAAAATCTTCAAAGTATATTATAGAAAATAAAATTAGAACTTAAAGTGGAAAGACATATGAAGAGATACATTATAAAGTAATTTAAAAACCAACATTATTTTTCAATATTGAAACAAAGCAGAAAATAATTTAAACTAAAAATTTAAGTTCTGTTTACTATTAACTATATAAACAGATAAAGCATATAGTTAAAGCATTTAAAAGCTATTTGTTAAATAGTTCTAAGATTTATTTAATTGTTCATTTATATTTTTAATTTTTTTCCATTTTTATTTTACTTGAAAACAGAGAGAGACAGACAGAAGAGACAGAGAGAGATAGAGATAGAGAGAGAACAGGTACCACTGTACCAGGGCCACTAGCAATTGCAAATAAACTCCAGACATGCACCACTTTATGTGTCTGGCTTTACATGGGTACTGGGGACTGAAACTCATTACGGTTTGCAGGTAAGTATCTTAACTTTGGAGCCATCTCTCCAGCCCTCATTGTTTAATAATGGAGAAAATATACAGGATACGTATTCTAAAATTCATTAGTTGACATAGGGACTATTACTATATTTTTCTTTCTTTTTTTGCTTTTATGTAGGTGATATAGAAAGTATGTGTGACTTTCAAAAACAATTGTTCACAGGTCGATCTTCATAAGTAGAACAAAGATCAAACTTACTAAACTCTAATACTAGGGAAGAACCCACAAGGGCAGGATGAACAAACTTCAAAGAGAATTCTGCAAGCAGATCCAAAGCAGCACTTTTTTTAAAAAAATTTTTATTTATTTATTTGAAAGCAGAGAGAGAGAGAAGAGAGGCAGACAGAGAGAGAATGGGCACACCAGGGCCTCTAGCCACTGCAAACGAACTCCAGATGCATGTGCCCCTTGTGCATCTGGCTTATGTGGGTCCTGGAGAATTGAGCCAGGATCCTTTGGCTTCACAGGCAAACGCCTTAACCGCTAAGCCATTTCTCCAGCCCCCTCCGAAGCAGCACTTTAACAAGGCTTAGAGTTCTCTAGTACTAAGAGACCAAGAGCTGTGGTTCACATGAGAGCACAAAGTGACTCCACTGGACATTCAACATTGTGGGAAAAGAAGCCACTCGGATCTGTGGTAGTGTTACATAGAGATGAACCGCTGTCACTGCCCAAGCAGACTGATCTGGCAATTTCACCCCACTCTTGGTATTACTGATACATGATAAATAGATATTGGTACTAAGGGAAGCCTTTCAGGTTTCTTATCTAATTTACAAGTTTCCACACAACCAAGACAGACAAGAAAAAAATCAAAAACAGTAATGTTCAACCTCCAAGGACAAGAGGCCAACTGAACTACACACACAATCTGGAACATGCTAACACTGTCCCGAGCTTACAGAGATGAGTTAGCTACATTAAATCTGGTACTCATGAGAAGAAAACCTGCTATCGTAGCCATGGTAACAAAAAAGTTCACATGTTCTCTGAGCAAAAGACAAATAGTTCTCCCACTCCCCCAACTAGAAATGGAAAAATGCACAAAGCTAGAGAAACTTGTAGTTGGGTCAATGCATAATAACATGAAAGAAATTTCTGAGACAATTCCGTTAATAAGAGTATTGCTGATCTGTCAGGGAAGCCTATATGCTAAATTTGCTCTGAAAATTGATTTTACATAAAGGACACAACACTGAAGAAGTATTATGACAACACACTAAATATATTTATAAAATATAATTTATTTTGTATGACAATCAATATGCATACCTTGTGTGAACTTTTCAGTTTAGAGAACTCATACCTGGTACTGGAAGCCAAGTCAGATTCCCATAGTCATGAAGCTCATGCTTCAAAGATAAGCCACCACTGCTTGTTGGAGAAGAGTAGGATTTCACACCAAAAATCTCTCAAATAACTTTACATACCCCTTTAACCTAAGTTGCTCTCACACTTGGCTGGAGAATCTGCTGTATTTTACAGATGTCAGAGAAAATGAAGGAGAGTTGAGATCAATTATTAAGATGATAACTAATTGCCCACCATGAGACATGCCCACTCTTCCATGTCTGCCAGGGCCCAGGAAACCTTGCAGTGGAAATGGTACCATGAACACTGCTCTTACTGCTAACCTGACAACCAGCTCCAGGATGATGGTGCAATACAAGGTAATCAAGTAAAACCTATCAAAGCAGAAATTCAGAAGCCACAGAGAACTCAACACTTAATCAGATTGCCAAGAGGCCTACCATGGCTCAGGGAATGTTCTGGAAGAGGGGGGTGAAAAGAGTGTAAGAGCCACAGGGCAGGCTGAAATAACCTAAGGCTTGGTCCCCCCACTTCCACATTGGGACTGACTAAGGCCTTCATGACTCCTACAATAAATCCCATAAACCCACCAAGGAGGGTCTTAGGGAAAAAAGGAACAGGGGAGAGAGAATGAAAAACTATAATCTTTTAAATAGATAAATAAATATTAAATTAGTCAAAAGATTTGCTGTTCCCAATATTTCTTTTACATACTGCTCCTTTGATTGTGATGATGTGTTTGGATTTTTATAACTTCCTGCAGGCATTATATAATTTTACAAAAGCAGTAGCTAAAACTCAAACAAAAGGGAAATGGTTAACGTTATAGTTCCAAGAGATATTTCACAAAATGCAATTATTTTTACCCGGGTTCAAAAGCCAAATCAGTCATAATGGGAGATGTAGGGCTTGTGTTACCAAATTGCAAAATGTGTGCAATTTCACAAGTCAATATTATCAAAAACAAACAAGACAGCTCGAGGAAGGAATAGAACTCATATGCTGAAACTTATTAGTTTGATAATGATAGGGAAAGTATATCATTAGATTAATTGAGCAATTAGAAAAACTCACAGCTGCACTTTTGACAACAGGAGAAAATCTGTATCCCTTACTAGGAAGACATTTGAAAGAATATTTTTAAAACCCTGGAAATAATATCTGCCATCTTAGAAATGAGTCTTTTTTAAGAGAAAAATAAATAAATAAAGGCTCCCATTGAGAGTAACAAGATTTTTGTTTTACATTTTGGCTGATGGAGACACATGGCTACAAACTTACCACCTCATTAGTGGTTCAATTATGAAAGCCAGTAATAAATATCTCACAACTGAACTGTACACATGCACATACAGGCGTAAATGTATGGTGCATTTTGTGAACAGTTATGAATAAAGTAGTAGTGCCCAATAAAGACTGAACACAGGCCCTGATTACTATCCACAACAATGTAGTTCCTTAGAATGCACAGCTCTTTTAAATCAGCACTCATAATAAATATCAAATAAATAAATGTTTTCATAAATTTCACTTTTGGAGACTTTATGGTCTGCCTCATTAGCTCAGAGACCCTGAATGTGTTGTCAAAGGGCGCAGCTGTGAATTTTGCTAATTATCTAATTAATCTAATAATACATTTCCCGAATCAGTTTTAATTGGAAACAGTGCTATACTTAAGGCTTTCCAAAAGTGAAGTCATGGCTATCTTAGTGAGAGAATAATAAAATTTCAGAAGAAACTTCATTACTGGTAGACTGATATTCACCTTTTCAGTAGAAATCATATTTTTTCCTCCTTAAAATTGAAAAGGAAACAATTGTTTCTAATTTGCCAAAATATTGTTCATGTGTTATTGTTTTATTTTCTGTTTGTTATAGCAAAAATTTATGCTTCCACAGAAGGGATAAAAACTCTGATGAAGTTGATGGAATCCAGAGAAAATCCACAGAGACCAATACATGGTTCAAAGTAAACATTCTAGTTATTAGTAAATAATCCTTTGACTAACTAAATGAAAGTTGAGGTCTACCCACCCAAAACTCCCTGATGTCTTTCTTCTTATCCAAGCTCCTTTATAACTATTAGATTAATATAGTTTATTTGAGAACATCTTGGCCTGACTTCCCTCCCTCCCCAAGGGCATGGTTTGGTTTCTTAATCTATGCCTTACAAGAACGCAATATTAGAAGAGGCATTTCACACTGAAACAAGTAAATACAAAACAATGTTTCTCTTTGTAAGGTTATAGAGAAAGATGTTCCCTGTGAGATTTCATGTTCTGTTTTTCAGACACAGCCAAATCAGGTTTAGAAACTTTTCATTCCTATTTATAAATGAGGTTTTAAAAGAAAAAAAATCTCATGAATATATATTATAAGTAAAGTGGCATGCTCAAGCAAACACAATATGTATTTAGTGTTATTAAAACTATGCCAAAACCAAATGAGAGGGGAAAATGACCTCCTTTGTTTATTTCCCTAGCTCTATCCACCTTGTTTTTGCTTTTTCTTATCATTCTACTTCCTTCAGCAGAAGTAGACAAGAATTAGTGTGTGCCAGGAACCCTGGAGAGCTCCTTGAAGCAGTAGATTCACTAGCTCTCCCTTGCAGGATTCCCATTCTCCAGTCTCCTGGGATTAGAAGATTGCAGAGGGAGGGGAGCAGGATTCTAACATAAGGATTTAAAGGGATACAAAGTGAACACAAATAAAACTCATATTCAGAATCTGTTTCCAAACCACTTATTTTCTGAAGTACTAGAAGAAATAATTTGTTTTTGAAATGAGAGATTAGAGGGCAGGAGAGATTGCTTAGTGCTTAAGGAGCCTGCCTGCAAAGCCAAAGGAAACAGGTTTGATGCCCCATGACCCATGTAAGCCAGATGCAGAAAGTGGTGCAAGCATCTGGAGTTGGTTTGCAGCAGCTGGTGGCCCTGGTGCACCCCAAATAAATAGAACAAAATTTGAAATGAAGGATTAGTGAACACTGTAAATCAATACTGTGGCATTAAAACATAAAGTAAATGTGACATTAAAAATAAAAACTGGACTTTCCATGGAAGTATGCCATCCAAATGAGAGCTATAAATGTCCCCTTGTATTTCTAGCATGCTGGCAGGCAAGCACTCACAAATATGAAACCTGTTGTTTGAATTTCAGGGGTAGAAGGGAAAGGGGATAAGCTTGACTGTGCTGTGAACCTGGACCTCTCTTACGCAGTGTATATTCAGAAGGCATTCTAGTCAGATTCTCCCTTGCCAAGCTCCCCTGTTCTGTTCTCCTCTGTACTTTGCATGATCTCCTTACTTCTGGCTATACACACTTCCTCAGGCAAATTGTGAAGACGGCTTTCAGATCTGTCACAAAGCCACCCAAATTTATTACTAGTTTTTCTGCAACGAGTGATCCTACACTCTCAACCAAATCTTTGCTGACTTTTGTGGCTATTTGTGAAAGAAAGAAATAATAATAATAATAATAATAATAATAATAATAATAATACAGCATGTGCTGAAAAAAGAAATTTGTTCTTCCAATCATGAGCCTAGATTGCAAAGTTACTGGTGACAGGAGGAGGCAGGCAGGATGCATTCTTTTGATTATGCCAAACTCTCTCAGACCTGGGTGTGGATTGCATGGACCAGTTGTTGTGTATTAGTATTTTAATGGGGAAGCAGCTGAGTGGGGGAGTTGTGTGAGAGAACACTTCCTTTTTCTTTGCTTGTTTGCATCCTTTCATCTATTTTTTTTTTAATCTAATTCTCCTTTGAGTTCTGAATAGACATTTAGAGAATATGCAGAAATCCAGATGGTGCTAAAAAAAAATAGAGAAAGGAAGATTGTGTGGCAAACGCTTATTGTCCCTCCCACACCCAAATGTCCAAGAAAGCTCTCGTTGTATTAAACAAGCATATGATGCCATGTAGCATGAAAAGGACAGACATTCACAAAGGACAGTGCATGGCTATTCCAATTTAGATATAGTTCAGATTTTTTTTTTACTAACCCAAACAAGGCATTGATAATCTCCAAAATCCAAGTTATCCAGCACATACTACTCTATAAATTGTTTTGTTTAACTATTTCTTCTAATGGTGTGAGAGGTATGGTGTAGGCTTTGCAAAATGTTGCTTCTATGTTTGGAATCTAATGGATATAGCATTTAATTAAAATAATTAACATATTAAAACTGCATCCCAAGTCAGGGATGATGGTGCAAACCTTTAGTTGCACTCAAAAGACTGAGGCAGGAGGATTGCCTTAAGTTCCAGGATATTGTGTGGGTACAGAGTGAGTTCCAGGTCCACATGGGCTAGAGTAAGACCCTGCCTTGAAAACAAGAAAGAACTGAACCTACTTAAAGAATAAAGAAAATTTTCTTGGTGGGAGAGCATGAAACAATGACTTTCAAGGTAGGGTCTCTCTCTAGCCCAGCTGAGGTGGAATTCACTATGTAGTCTCAGGCTGGCTGCAAATTCAAAGCAAATTCCTACCTCTGCCTCCTGAGTGCTGGGATTAAAGTCATGAACAAAGCTTTTCAGAAGCAATCTCATTTCATTTTCAGTCTTCTTTTGGCAAATGGTACCCCTCTCTCCACATTCTTGGCTAACTCCACATGAACTCACATTTCCTACATTTACATTTTTTTTTCTTTTAATGATTGCCTCATCTCCAAATTATTATTACTGTAAATATATGTTGAAGCTACTCATTTGAGGATAACAATTTAGATTTTGCAGGTGCTCTGGAGCATATAGTTGTATAATATACCACATCACACTTGTTCTTTCTAGGATCACTATAGAAAGAATATCATTTTCCATGTAGGCCCTGGGGAGCACAGTTTTATTAATGTTCTGGAATATTGTTTTCTAAGTTAAGACTTTAGTATTCTAAAACCAGCAAGGCCCTACATTCTGGACTTTCTATATTTCTACTCATGAAATGATTGAATTATTTCATTGCAAAGCTAATGTAGTTTTCCTAAAATAAGGGATGTGTATTTGCTTTGAACGGTTTTTGGATGTGAGTAACTGAAAATTTTCTCATGTTTGCTTCAAAATTGTTAGAATTAAAGGTAAAAATCTTCATGGGAACTCTAGTCTTGGGCTCAGCTGTTTAGCTTCAGGCAAAGGAACATTCTTCTCGTGTAACAGTTCACCTGCTTGTGAATGAAGCTAAGAAAATATTTCAATGGAAGTGGTCTATATTGTGAAGACATTCTTGTGTTTAACATAATCCTAAAAATAGAATGCCTGGGGATTAATCCAGAGCCTCAATAATGCCAGGCACCTGTGCATTTTTTTTTCTGAGATTCTCTTGCTATTTATCCCACATTTGAGATATAGTTGGAGGTTTTCCAAGAACGAAGGCTATCAAACATGGTCCTTTATAAATATGAAAGAATTGGATAGGTAGAAATGTCTCCACATGCAACTTTCTCTTTTCATAGTGGACAGAAACTTCCCAAGGAGTTGGGGTGTAGACCTTCTCTTATGTCTGTCAATCCAAGGCAGAAACAGATATCCCTGAAATCCCCCAACTAAAAGAGTCCAGTGGAGTTCACTGTGATTAAATTCAAAAACATCAACACATGCTTATCCTCAGCAGTTGGAGCACTGTCAATCATGTCTGACCTCACTGGGAGCTAATTGGCATCTGAATAAAACAGAAATTATCCTAGTGAACCATGGCTGTTAGAGGGTTGAAGAGATAGCTCAATGATTAAAGTGCTTGCTTGTGAAGCCTGCTGGCCTGGGTTCAATTCCCCAGTGCCCATGTAAAGCCATATTCACAAAATGATATATGTGTCTAGAGTTTGTTTCCAAACAGCAAGAAGCCCTGGCATAACCTTAATTACTCACTCTTAATTAAATAAATAAAAATATTTAAACTGGATGTAAGATAAGTAATCAATAAGGCCTGCTATAAGCCAATACCTCCATTTTCATGTTTATAGATCTCTATAAAATGCTCTATAAATTATACCAAATTTAGTGTTGTTTTCAGTATTAAATAGGATCCCATATGTAAAGCATGGGAAATATTACCCATATATAAATACTGATAATGACCATAATAAATAGGTCAATCTTTGAGTATTATAGCATATTAAGCATAGTGGTGTTGTTCATGTATAAGAAAGGGAACATGTATAAAATATCACTTACTACAACATTTTACAAACAGGAGCCTTTATTCCAAATTCCATTTGCTGCCTATTTCACAGATAGTTTTATTTAAAACATGCCATTATTATTGTCTACATTTTGGCGGCTCTTAGAATACAATGGCAATTGGAATATAAGATCTGAAGACCTAAAAATACTATTTAGGTCTTTATAGAAAAATGATGTCAATGTTCTAGAAGATAAAATGTTTTATTAGAATATAGGTATTTGAAATTTAAGAGGGAGAGAGAGAAAGAAAAGAGAAGTAAATAGAGGGGAAGAGAGGAGAGGTAAAGAGGTAAAAAGGAAATGACAGAACAGGACAGCAGAGGAGAGGAGAGAACAGGAGGGGAGAGGAAAGGAGGGGACAGGAGGGGAGAGGACAGAAGGGGAGAGGACAAGAGTGGAGAGGAGAGGACAGGAGAAATTTTGTTGTTTTATTGCTGTTTTTTCTCAGGTTTTGTATCTGAGCTGGACCCATTTTCAAATTTAACTTAACTATGATTTTTCTACTTGAACTTCTTGGCAAGGATTTTTTAAAGAGTGTTTGAACTTCATAGTATGGAACAGATCAGTAGAATCTGTTTATTGGCACCAGCCCTTTCCTCAATAATATTAATAAGCAAGTACACTGTCCAGATAGTGCCACTATTATAAAAGCCCCTAGTAAGACATGCTTGATACTATCTCTCTTAAAATTGAATGTGGAGGGCAAGAGAGATGGTTTAGCAGTTAAGGTGCTTGCTGGTGAAGCCTAAGGATCCAGGTTCAATTCTGAAGCCAGGTGCACATGGAGGCACATGTATCTGGAGTTTGTTTGCAGTGGCTAGAGGCTCTGGTGTCCTCTCTCTCTCTCTCTCTCTCTCATTCTCTCTCTCTCTCTCTCATTCTATCCCTCTCTCTCTCTATTTCATAAACATATATTTTTAAAAACTTGTGTGGGTATTTGTACATACAAATCATTAACTGTTTCTTCTTTTTCAGCTTCCTGCTACATAAGATTTAGTGAGTCTATGATGTTGAAAAACAATGGTTTTCATTAGTGTATACATCAAAACATTTAAGCCCCAACAAAAAAAAAAATTTTTTCTCTCTCTCTCTTTTTTTAACCAAAGGAGTTGGAATTCCTTGAAAAGTAGCCAGACACATAGCTTATTTTGAAAATTACATTTTGTGGTGACTAACTCCCATCTATTTGATTGGTCAATATTCAGATATAATATGTGGTAGTCATTTACATAGTTGTTTTCCCTTATAACTTTCAAACTATGTTTTGTGGCTTCATATTGTGTAGTTAGAAAATACAACATTGTGTCGCAGAATATACGCAAGCCCTACACCGTAAAGGCACTAACTATCCTGGGTACCGCAGAGGCCGGTCTCCAATTTGTCCTTAGATATATAACCATGCAGCATTATTTGAAAAGAGTTGACTAAATTCCAAGGTCAGGAATAAAGAATAAAACAACTTGTTTAAATCCTACCTACCAGTGAGCCAACATCAATTTTCCAAACGCTTTTTACCTCAGAGCACAGGAGGATAACAGCCAAGTAGAGAGTTTATTTAAAAGACTGTCATTAACAGCAAGTATTTGTGGTTTAAGCATCCAGCTACCTGCACACTGAATTCCTCTGGGTTCTCATTTCCATTAAATCTAACTTTTGTGAAGATTACTTTAGATTAAATCCTAGAATTGACATTTGAGACACCTGTCCAAGACTGTGCTTAATAAATGATTCAATCCCTCCCTCTGGCATTCTGAGAATTCATCTACTCTTATGCAGTAAACAGCAAGCACACCAAATAAATTCACCATGTGGTTGCTTTGTTCTAGAAATGAGGGTTGCACAGAGAGTCAATCCACCAAACTTATTATTTGGATAGAGTCCTTTAAGCTAATGATGGAGTCACCTACTGGCATCAAGTACCCATTTACTGGCAGGTGTTGGAATCCACATTAATGACAGGGTAGGAGATGAGCAGCCCATAGAGAAGAAATTCCTGAATGCACATGCCCATGATATTTGGCCTGGCTTTCCAACCTGCCTTGGCAGTGGCCACATGGAATCAGTTGGGGAGACAGCACCTGCACTCTACCCACTTACTCCTTGAGGGGAAGGAGAAAAGAGCTGCTGTGTCTTGCATGAGGAGAGATCTGAGCAATCAATCAAATCAGATGCCCCTGGTTCATTTTAATGAGGCACACTCTTGGTATTATTATTGTTGTTCATTTCTTCTCCAGTTGCTGTTTCTTATCATGGGAAACTTCTAAAGTGAGCAGAGCTCTTACTTGGGTCTTGAGAGTGAGCAAAACTGGGGATTTATGTTAAGAGAGAAGACCTAATATATATATATACTTTATTTGCAAGAAGAGAGAGAGAAAGAGAGAAAAAAAAGAGGGAGAACAGACACACCTCTGGGACCTCTTGCCACTGCAAATGAACTTAAGATGCATGTGCCATTTTATGCATCTGGCTTTATGTGGGCACTTGGGATTTGAGCCTGAGTCATCATGCTTTGCAAGCAAGCACCTTTAACCACTGAGCCATCTTTCCAACACTAAGACTTACCTTTTGTAGTTCCTATTGAAGACATCTAGGGTAATGTGGTGGCTTAAATCAGGCATGTTCCCCATAAGCTCATGTGTTCTGAATCTTGGGTCTACAGATAGTGGCAGAGGCAGAGCCTTACTGAAGGAGGTGTGTTGTTAAGGGTGGGTTTAGGAGTATCATAGCCAGCTCCCCCTTGCCAGAGCTTGGCTCATGCTCTTGTTGATGTTTTCCATCTGCTGGGGCAGAGGTGATGTCCAGCTTCTGCTCATGCCATGCTTTCCCCTGCCATCATGAAGTTCCCCTTAAGACTATAAGCCAAAATAAATCCTTTCTTCCCATCAGCTGCTTTTGTTCAGGTGTTTGTACCATCAAAGAGAAGGTAACTACAACAGGTTAATTAATTAAGCATCCTTCAGGTCTCAGTTTGTTCTTATCTATTAAAAGATTAGATCAGATCTTCTTAGAAGTTTGCTTTTAGAGTTAACTCTCCACCAATTATTTCCTTTCCTTCTCTCTTCCTGTTTGATACAGAATAGTGTGCTAATCTTCTCACCTCCCAACTCTCCTCTACCTGGGCCCTACCCACCACTGTGGTTCATTAACCTCCTCATTCTTGGCCTGAACCCCACTTGGTCAACCACAAGGGACTACCTATTCATGTGTTTCTTGGGTTCTTGGTATGTGCAGTAGAAAATGCTTCTTTCAAATTCCCCACTGGTATCTTCCCAGACAGCCAATCTCCACTCATTTAGCTTTCACAAAGACTGACCATGAGACTGGAGTCAGAGGAAGGATATTTAATTTAGTGAACAACAAAACACCAGCAGATGATGGACAGCACTCATGAAGAGCACACCACACTGTTAAGGTTGGCAGCACCACTGTGGGCTGAGAGCACAACCCTGCCGAGAGACTCTGGAAAAGTCTGGAACCGTGAGAGGTGATGAAGCTGGGAAAATGCACAACATCATTCTTAAAAACATGGGCTGATAGCTGCTCACTTGGGTTGTGATTCCATTCTCCTTGAGTTCTGTCATATTTGTAGACATAGCAACCTTCATTTTGACTCAGAAAAGACCAAAACGATGTGCTGGTATTGACAGCTATAGGTTTATATGACTGGACCTATTGAAGTTGTCAAACACAAGGGTATGTGGAGATAAGTTCTTTCTATTTTCTACGACAACATCTCCCCCTCAGATCTTGTCTCTTCTCACTGTTCTTTTTCCTTTTATCGCTTTCTAAGCATAAATGACATAGCTCAGATACCTAACTCTCTATTCCCCTAGCTTTCCATCCTACTATTTATATACTAGTTTCCCCTGTTCTCTCAAAAATAATAATCATTTCTGGATGTAAGTATCAGACTTAATTAATATTTTAATAAATTCCCAGAATAGAAATAGACATGACATCGTATGCACTTTATAACTGCATTATGTCCTTTCTGCATTCATATTGTTTTCATGTAAGAATGAGAGCTTTAAGTAGGATTTACTTTTGCTGTGCACTATGTTTCCAGAGCCCAGTAAGATCACATAATTGTTGCTTGATACATATATACTAAATATAAATATGAAAATGAATGAAATATAATCTTCCCAGAAATTCCTTTCTAAATACTAGTTCTAACTCCTCTAAATCACCCTCATGGAGTCAATTTTAACTTTGTATTTACTTTCTATGACTCAGACAAAACCTTCACCTTTACTATGAATTCTGCTAGCCTTGTTCCTTTCCATCTAAATGTCCAGCTTTCCTTTCTCCATACTTAATTCACTTAGCATGCCTTCACCATAATTGCATCCAATTACCCCTAATAACATCCTTGGAGGCAAGGAATAAACTTCAGTGTTTTGTCGTTAAACACATAGGTAAGTACTAGACACTCAATAAATATTGGTGGAATGAATAAATACTTTTGCCCAGATAGTCATTTTAATATTTATTATCTTCCATGTCCAGCCTACATCACCCTCAGATATGGCCAGGGTAAACCACTTGAGAGAGTCACTGCTATCTCAAGAAAAAAGAAGAAACGATGAACAGGCTGACTAATTTGTGTGCCATGGTCTTGGTGAAGGATTGCTGACTCTAAAATGATCATTACAAACTTTCCTCCTTTACAAAATATTGTGTTTAAGAAAGTGAAGAATGAATCTCTCAGTAGAGAATGAACAACTACGTGCTTTTATTCCTTCACTCCTTCATTTGACAAGGATCATAAAAATCGCTGTACCGCCCCCCACTAATTTTGCCTAGTAACTAGCCAAAAAGACCAGAACCAGGGTATTAAGATTCTGGGCCAGAAAACTTTTGAGCTACAGTACTGTCCTTTTCTCTCACCCAAGACCAATCAATACAAGGAAAGAAAGCCACTGTCCAACAGTAGATGAGTTACCACTATCAGATCAGCCAGGGTCCAGGAGACACGACAGAAGAGGTAGAGATTTAGAAAGGAGTGCTGTTCTCACTGCCAGCCTGTCAGCATCCTTCAGGGAGATGGTGGCAGACAATGAGGAGACTCAAAATTCATCAAAGCAAGAAACTCTGAGGATGCAGAGAGCTTAACACTAAAACAGACTTGTAACATGCCCTGCAAGGCTCAGGGAACATTGCAGAAGAGGGAGTAGAGAGAAGGTAAGAGCCATAAGGTGGGAAGGAGTATTCTGAGTCCTTGGTCCTGAACCCCAGAGACTGACTAGTGCATTCATGACCCACAGTGAACACCAATAACCCCAGTGAGAAGGGATCTCCATGGAATATGGGTAGAGGAGGGGAAACATAAGAGTATAACCAGATGGAAATATGACCAACATGCAATATGTTCATACAACAAAGTTCACAATTAATGAAAACAATATTTTTGATACTGTTTCTAATTAATTTATTAAAGTGTCTAGGAATTGTGCCAAATCTGCCAAATTAACATGTAGCAACATGTTTCTATGCATGTTAGATAGACGCTACCTCGTTCTGAAGTAGGTATCCATTTAGTCGGCAGACCACAGTCTCCATAAGTTTCATGAATGTACAGTAGATGTTACAGTAATCAACTCTGGACAGCAAAGAGATAACATGGAAAAAATACTTTTCCAATCTCCTGAAACCCAAACTTCAGCTGAAAATGACTCATCTCTCAAAAGTCAAAAAACTTGGCTCGATGTTATTTGTTTTAAACCTGATTGAAAAAAATATATATGAGATAAAAAGAAATAAAAATGGTATCAGTCTTTAAAAACTAAGTCAAATGATTCTGAAACAAGGAGGTTGGGATACTCTAATTCCATTCCATTTAGGCAAACTGATAATTCTCAATTTACTATTAAATATTTCTTGCAACTAGTTTGTTTCTAATTGGATTCCTTTGTGTATTCAAGTCCTGGCGGGATAGAGAAATTGTCTGTTCTCCTCACTGACTACTGACTTCACCTCTATTTTCCCACACAAATCTTCCTTTTGCATTCTTGCAATACTTCATTAGTTCCATCTTCTAAGTACCATTATAAATTCTCCTGGTATTTCTGATATATAAAACCAGAAAATTCTGACTCACTTGTGAATTATTTTTTTCTGCATCTTTCTGCCTCTAGATAATTAGCAATTTTAGCATATTGTTCCTTTCCTTTCTCCCTCCCTTCCTCTCTCTGTCCTTCTCTCCTCCCCTAATTCTATCTATAATTAACCCAGAATGTTGATAATTTCCAAAACCAACACTCAATTTAATTTCTTCACTAGCATTTCAAGACAAATAAAGAGAATCTTCCCCTGTACCTTGAGTTTTCTTTAAGTCACTTTCATCCAAATGTCACCCATTCTTTCAGAATGCTCAGCACTTTGAAATGCCATTATTTTGTATATGTTATCAAAAGGCTGAAAAATGAAGTCTCTTGTATTTAAGGGAATTCTCATGTATCGGTTGCATAGGATCATTTGCTAATTAGATTAATTTTCAAGGTTCCTTTAGATTTTAGGCATATGACTCACAGAAATCTTTTTTCTAGGTGATGTTCCTTTAATATTAATGGATTATTAACATGACAAGAGAATCTTTAAGAAAATTAGAATAAATTTGCATTCAATTTACTCCATATTTTAAATAAAAGTTTCCCATCTTTGGTCCACCTACTTGTTTTTTCGATATGTCTCACATAGTTGCCCTGACTCTAATGAAACTCTCTTCAATGATTTTATTTATAAAACAATAGCCACAGAGATACATGAAATTTCATGGTTTAGTGATTGCCATCTAACCAAGCCATATAAGATTGAATCATCCAGGGTTAAATAAAACACCTGCCTCCAAATATATATTACCTGAGATGTCTCTGATTTCAATCACACGACAGGCCAGCTGACCTCAGTGATGGGAGGATAGATAAAGAATAAGAAAGATTTGAGACAATGGCTCTGTAACTCACTTAACCGTATCAACAAAAACATTATATATATTTTTACAGTTTGCAACAGGCCTTCCCAAACCAATATCTGAAATGATCAGTTCAATCTCTCAACACCCTCTAACAAATTAAAAAAAAAAATTTGAATATTATATATGTCATGAAACTCAAAAAATAAAAATAAACAAACCAAAAATCCCATGTATTTACCTAAAAAACTTAGACATAAACAGATTTTTAAATAATGTTTTTTATACACCATTTCAGTGAGATGTATATCTCATACTATGTTAGACTTAGTCTTTGAACAAGCAGCCCAGTATTTCCCAGGCATCAACTCAGGGTCTATGTATTTTGAATTAATATATCATTGGCAAGTACTTCCTAATTAGTTACATTCAGGAGCACAAAAAATATATAAAATTTTAATGAGTATCAAATATATCCAGTTTTAGTCTCCCCCTTTGGTTCTTGCCTCTGTGTTCTCATTACTCTCTCTCCTCCTATCCCACTGTCACAGTCACAGCAGACTGAACAAAGAGGCCACTCACTGAAGAACTTCTTCCCTACTGTACTTCATACCTATGCTTTTTTTTTCTATTTTTGATGTATGTATATGTGCACGTATACATGCATGTTCATATGTATGTGCATATAAGTGGATGTCAGAAGTCAACATCAGGTGTCTTCTTCAATTGATATCCAGTTTACTTTCTTTTTCTTTCTATTTATTTTCAAGCAGAAGAGAGAAAAAGAGAAAGTATGGCAACTCCAGGGTCTCCAGCCACTGCAAACGAATTCCAGGCACTTGTGCAACTTAATGCATCTGGCTTTATGTGTGTACTGGGGAATTGAACCCAGGTTGTTAGATTATGCAGGCGAATGCCTTAACCACTGAGCAATCTCTCCAGCCCCTCCACTTGATTTTTTAATACAAGGTCTCACACTGAACCTGGAGCTCAATGATGAGGCTAAACTACCACCTCCATCCCATGTCCACCTCCATTTGTCTGGGATTCTAGGTGCCCACCACCACACCTAGATGGTTATGTGAGTTGTGCAGATCCAAGTGAAGAACCTTATGTTTGCATGAACAAGCACTTTACTAAATAAATCTCTCCTAATTTTGCCTTAATGTGTGAAAACGTGGGCAGTTCATGTGTGTGGGTGCTTGAGCACATGCATGTTGAGGCAAGAGGGCAGTCTCTGGTGTGATCATCAGGAATTCTGCCTCCATTTTATTGACCTAGAACTTGCCAATTTTTTTCAGGCCCGCTGGCCAGCAAACCCCAAGGATCCACCTATCTCTGCCTCCTGAGTGCCAGGATTACGAGCAGGTGCCAACATGCCCTGCATAGGAGCTCATGCTTGTGAGGTGAGCACTGAGCACAGTGGGCTGCCTCTCCACCTCTGTTTTTAATTTAGATAGTAAAACTTGGTGATATTTTTGTCTTGTCATTTGTCCCATGACTTGTGAATTGAGATCAGTCGCTCATAAGTATCTCTATCATGTATCTTGGTTTCCACACTGAACGTGGCTATAATATATTTAATATAACAGATAATTGCTATATGATTTTAATACAGTAGTAAATTTAAAACCATATAAAATTAAGGACGAAGTCTGTGAACATGTATCAAGAATGTATTTTATATGGCTAAAGGCAGTTAATTATAGAAAGAAAGCAATTTAAAGTTGGTCATTGGGACTCATGCCTCTAACTCAGCATTTGGGAGGCTGAACCAGGAGTTTTAAATGAATTTAAAACCAGGCTGGACTACATAATGATTTTCACATCAGCCTAGGCTACAGAGTAAGACCCTGTACACACACACACACACACACACACCAGAAAAGCTACACTAGCCTAAGAATGATATGATAAATTTATCCAAGCAATATTGCTTTAGTAATTATTCCTATTCTTTTACAAACTTACACATTACTATGTGTCTCTCACTGTAGCTAAAAGAAACATAAAAAGTAAAACATCCCCTGAGCCAACACACAAGAAACATGCTCTCTTCTTTTGAGAAGAGCAAGCAAAAATGCCTGGGACAGCACAAGGAGTTAGTCCATGTGGGGATGAACAGACTGAGACGGACAACAAGGAAATCGAATTCTGTAACCCTGTGACCTCCCAAACCAAGTTGGAAAACTAGAACCAGTGATTGTCTTCGTGAGTCAGCTTGGCTCCCTTTAAATGTCCAAGGTCAAATTTCGTCACAGTGGAAGAGTCAGGACCTTGTGAACTCTCCAAAGTTTATAGTAGTATACAGCATAGAGTAATTTAAATCATATTCAAAAGTACCAGTTTAAATAATGAAAATACTATTTCTAATGTACACTCAGATACCATGCATTCTACATAATAAAACTAATAATTTGTTGCATGATATAATTATTTTTACCTCTGTGTACATTTATCTCCTTGATTACTTACCCAAATATCCACTACAATTGGAAATCTTACATGATAAAGATGTATACATCCTCATAAAAAATATTTTTTCATAATTCAGTTCATTTCAATCCAAGTTCAGTCTGCTACTCTAAAAATTATGTAATTTGTTGGCCTTAAAATATCACTAACTGTGCAGAGTTCAACGACTGAAGAAAATTTATATATATATATATATATATCTGTGTGTGTCTGTGTGTGTGTGTGCATTGTATAAATATGAAATATTACTCCAGCCTAGGTTACATGATAACCTTTAGAAGTAACACCAAAACATAGTAATGATGATTTATTTCATCCAGACCAAATTCAGAAAATGGTGCAGCCCACCCAGCACTGACAACTTTAATTACAATGATCCTAGACACTGTTCAGTCTGGTGTTCTCTGTGTATATGAGTGTGTGACAATATGAACATGTATGCGAATATATATGTATGTATATATAGTTTAATTTCCCCAAATTGCCTTTCATCTGAGAGTGGCCTCCTGCTAGCTCGATCTGCTGGATTTTAGTCTTGGTGGCACATATTTTTTTTTTCAGCATGGATATATCTCATATGCTATGTGTCTTTCTTTCCTGCAAGATAATGTCCCATTCATAAGTCTGACATAAGAAATAAAGGAACTGCCTTTTTCAGTGAAAATACAGAACACAATGCATACTGAGTGTAAGACATGAACAAATATTGTCATTACTGCTTCAATCCCTCTAGCTAGACAATGTTTTTGCTTTCTGCATCTTCATCTTCCATCATTTAGCCCTTTTACTCTTTCTTCTATCTCTAGTTTTTACTCAAGCATTTCCCCTAACAAATAAAATAATGGGGCTAAAATTACTTTTTTTTTTAAATTTATTGTATTTAGGACAGATTTTTACATATATAATTTTGAATATTTTTCTTGATGTTTTGAACACATTACACATCTCTAAAAATTGGAACTCCTGAATTTCTCTAGGAAATCAGCTTTTGAGTTGTATGTGAGGGTATTTTGACATTTTACTTTGATCTCTGGTGTGTAGATATAGCTGAGATGAGTAGCTTTAGGTCAGCAAGAGTCAATTTAGGCCAGGGAGAGACAAGTGTCAGCAATCCTGGCTGTGGCTCCTCACAGACTGGCCAGAAGTAGCAATCTGTTCTGCCTTTGGACTTGTGCAGCCTTCAATAAGCCCCACAATTTTCTTATCATCTGTCCCTTATATGTTTGTTTATGTATCTTCCCATTTGTTCATACCATCAGCAAACATTTTTGAAGAGACTTTCGAGTGCCAATTATAGTGTTGGAGTCTAAACAGACACAGACTTAAAACTGGCTAAAAGAGCTAATAGTCTCATAGAGAGAAAGCCAACTGTTTTATTTCATTGTAGAGTTCTTACAGGATAGGATTGCTTAATCGATGCCTTAAAGGAGTTTCCTAACTTAGTGCTGTGAGGATGAGGAGAGTTATCTTAAAAGAAACAATTAAAAATTTGGGATAAATAGCAGATCTAGGAGGAAGCTATCCAAGATGGGATATTATTATTCCACTTCCTGTATTATCTTCCCCCACAAGCCCTGATTATGTGAACCCTGGTCCAAGAACTTTTCTAATATCTGCTGATCATTCGTATTGACTGTCTACCAAGAAGACCTAATTAATTACACACAATTATTTCACTATCCCAACACCAAGGATCTTACCCTTCTTCCTCTATTAAAATACGTTGAGTGCTGGAGAGATGGCTTAGTGGCTAAAGCACTTTCCTGTGAAGCTTAAAATCTCATGTTTGAATCTCCATGTCACACATAAGCCAGATGCACAGAGACACAAAGCACACCCAGAATTTGTTTGCAGCTGAATGCCCTAGCACACCCATTCTCTCTCTCTCTCTCTGCCTCTTTCTCTCTCTGAAATAAATAAAAAATTAAACACATGGGCTGGAGAAATGGCTTAGCAGTTAGGCGCTTACCTGTGAAGCCTAAGGACTCTGGTTCGAGGCTCAATTCTCCAGGACCCACGTAAGCCCGATGCACAAGGTAGTATCTGGAGTTCATTTGCAGTTGCTAGAGGCCCTGGCACACCCATTCTCTCTCTCTCTCTCTCTCTCTCTCCATGTCTATTTCTGTATCTCTCTCTCTCAGATAAATAAATAAAAATAAAATATTTAAAAAAATTAAACACACACACACATATATCAATGACACTTTTCTCACCTCCATGAGGCATACTTATAACCTGAATGTGGTGACACATGCCTGCAATCACAGCTTTTGGGAAACCGAGGCAAGAGGATTTTGCATTTAAGGTTAGCCTATGCTACATTTGTGATACCCTGTCTGGAGAAAAATAAAAATAAAAATAAAAACCAGCAAACATAGGCATACCAAATATATTTTAACTATTATTATTTCTTACACTTGTTTTCTATTTCTGCCAAAACAATAATAAGTTATTGTACTTTTGTACTATTCTGATTCTTTTTTTCATTTTACAAGTTCTACCCCTCTTTGGATCTTCATCAGCTGTTAAAGATTAAATGTTCTTCACATTCACCTCTCTGCTCCTCTTTCTTACTCTTTCAAGGATGCATGCAATGGGACTCTATGTGATGGTAACATATCCCATAAATTGTAGTCTCACATGGGTTTTAGCATCTTAGCTGTTTCACTTGAACATAATCCTCATGTTGCAGTGACTATGGGTTTAAAGCTCATGATCTTCCCTTTCTACTTGTTTTACAGATGCAATTGTTCTCTGTCTATGAAGGAATCTGTCTATTGTTTGGCTCAAATCAGATAAACAGATAATTATCTTCATTTTTCCATTGTCCATAGAATGCAGACTTTACAAGGTCCCACCAATACACCCTACCAGTGAGCTGCCCACCTTCATCTGTCTCATTTCTACTCTTCCGGTTAGAACTGCCATGACATCTTCTTGATGTTACCTCACTGTAGCAGACAGCTTCAGGTTTGCTGAGATGAACTTCCAGACTAGACACAGTTATGGAGGAAGGGATATTTATTGAAGCTTACAGATCTAGGGGAAGTTCCATAATGGTAGAAGAAGCTGGTCTGCTTTCACAAGACCAAACACAGAGAGCAAAGCTGCAGCCAAAAGCCACATAGCACAGCACACTTCAGGAACTCCAACTAGGCACACTTTGCATATCTTTAGATTGAAATCCTAAACCCACCACCACACTTTAGGGCTGGACCCTAAGATCTGCCCAGTGATACTGCCTCCAGCCAGGTAGCTGCAGATGCAAACTATAAACTAATAAAATACTGAATATATTGGAACACATCTATTCAAACTACCGCACTCACTCTATTGACAAAGAACACTTTTGTTCTCTCTGTTTTTTTTTTTTTTTTTTTTTTTTTTTAGTAAAATAATATTCCCACATCACTAATCTTAGTCTTAGGGATTTGGCTAGTTTTGTTTAATATAATAAATATTCGTACAAGGGGCTTCAGATTGCCAACTTCTACCCATGAATCAACTATTGTTTCATCACTGTTGGTATACCTTCTTTGTTTTTTGGAGGTAATATCTCACTCTAGCCCAGGCTAACCTGGAATTCACTAAGTAGCCTCTCAGGCTGGCCTCAAACTGAGAGTAATCCTCCTATCTCTGCCTCCCAAGTGCTGGGATTAAAAGTGGACACCTCCATACCTGGCTACTTTTGATAAAGTAGAAACTAGATACAGAGAACATACAAAATGAATTTGTGGCAAAAACTGAAATAACTATATCCAGATCAAGAAATAGCACCAAACAGTCCAGGGCAACCATCAAAAACACCATAAATAGGCAGGAGACCCAGTAGACTACAAAATCAAGCAGCCAGTCAAGTAAAAACTTGTATATTAATGGCATGCAGCCTCTGCAAGTAACCAAATGTTCTCTGATTGGTTATGAGGCCCAATCCATGGAAGATAACTCAAATCTGGTACTGGAAACCAAGTCAGAATCCTATGCTGTGGAAATTCAGACTTCAGAAAGAAAACTCCATTGGTCTCTGGAAAAGAAGAGTGGGCTTGCACACCAAAAAATAAAAAATAAAAAATAAATCTCTCAAATAAATTTGCATACACACTTAATCCAAGTTGCTCTCACTCTTGTGAGAAGTTGCTTTATTTTACAGATAGCAGAGAAAAAAAAAAATGGAGGAGAACCAAAAATCCATCCATAAGACAAGAATCTGAATGCCCACCACTAAACATGCCTCCTCTACTACATCTGTCAGAACCCAGGAGATACTGTAGTGAAAAGTGGCTACATGAATACTGCTCTTACTGCTAACCTGACAACCAGTTCCAGGGCAGTGGTGAAAGATACAGTGATCAAACAAAACCTATCAAGGCAGAAATTCAGAAACTATAGAGAACTCAACACTAAATAAGACTGCCAAAAGGCCTTCCAAGGCTCAGGATCATTGCAAAAGAGGGGTGGTAAGATTGTCAGAGCCTGCTGGGACTGAGTGAGGCCTTCATGACCCCAAAGTGAATACCATAACCCCACTGAGGAGGGACCACAGGGTAACTGGAGCAGGGGCAAGTGGATAAATGAGTATAACCTGTAATAGCACGTGTGTGTGTGTGTGTGTGTATGTGTGTGTGTGTGTGTGTGTGTGTATGAGTATTTTTTAAAGTGGCTGGCTGCTATCACAGAAAAAATGTATCAATCAAAAAAAAAAAAAAAAAAAGAAAGAAAGAAATGTTCTGTACCTTATCTTGCATTTCAACCATTCAAAACTGTAACAAATTGAAGCTACGTTGTTTTGACCAACCTGACAGACCTTAGGGTATGGGCCCCTGAGCTGGCTGCGGCTCACGGGTTTACAAACAAGGTTTTCTGTGTCAGAGACTGCAGTTGAGAAGATAGGTGAAGTGAGTTTTCCAGGCTTATTATCTTTTATAACAGAATCCTGGAGTGGACTCTTATTCTGTGAGCACAGAAAATCCTGGTAAATGTATCAAATCTGAGTAATGGGGGCATTTGATGGCTGGGGGAAGAGGAGAGACAGAAAACTGGTGAAGTATTGTTTGAAAATTCAAATCTATTCAGACTAAAAGGTAAATATACCCCTGAGTGTCTTGATTACATCAAATAATTATCTTCTTTTTCTCGTTCCTTCCTCTTTTCTTCCCTTCCATTCTTCCCTCTTTAAATAGAATAATTCTTACTTTCATACATAATGAGTTTGTCTTAGACTGTTTATTTTTAATATATTCCCTAGAAGCACAGGGCATGGAAGGAGATTTTTAAAAAACACCTCAAACTACAAAATAACAAGAGCATTAGGCAGCTCTGTGGTAAGGATAGGGAGAGTGAGAGACTTCATATCACCTTGTATGATACTTGGACTTCTTGAAGTAAGTGAGGAAATGAAAATAAAACAAATAAATGCTATCAGCATTAGTCTTTGTGTCTGTAAAAATATATATAGGAGCTCTGCCAAAGCAGAATTATTTCTTTCTTTCTTTCTTTCTTTCTTTCTTTCTTTCTTTCTTTCTTTTTTTTTTTTTTTGAGAGAGAGACAGAGAGAGAGGGAGAGGAAGACAGATAGAGATAGGCAGGCCAGCAGCCTCTCAGCTGCTGCAAATGAAATCCAGATGTATGCACCCCCTTGTGGTCAAGTGTGGCATTGCGCCCTTGTGTTACTTTGCATCTGGCTAAACGTGGGACCTGGAGATTGGAACTGCTGGAGATTGGAACCAGCATTCTTAGGCTTAGGAGGCAGGCGCCTCAACCGCTAAGCCATCTCTCCAGCCCAGAATTATTTCTTTAAATTGTTTTAGATTAATTTACTAGGGTGCTATGAGTAAAGGTACTATGTGAGCACATTTTGTAGAATGAACCAACCTTCATAGCCTACTACACTCCTTGTTCATTAAAACTCATAAATTATTACTTTAATGTGGAAACCATGTCCAGTTCATTTTGTATTTTGTATATATATATGCAGTATATCCTTTTTAATAGCATGAGTATGAAAGAAGAGGAAAAATAATCTATTTACAAATCACAAATGAACTTAAAAACACCTGTACTAATTCCTTTGAATTCCTAAGACTGAAAGGCAGATTTTTCATACAACAGCATTTCTACAATGCATGGTGGGGGTCATAAATTTTGCAAGCAAATTAATATTTATAGATAATAATTAATGCATATTTAGTATATGCACCTCATTATTTTAAGAGTTTAAATATTTTAATTTGTTCAATTCTTACAATAACCCTATTGACCAAACTTTGTTTTCTCGTTTTAGAGATGAGGAAAATGAATCACAAGAACTCATCTTTCATTCTCTCAGTTATGGCCTACAGAACATGCTAGATGTCCTAAAACAAGAAAATACTATGTTACTACCATGCCTATAAATGAAATGTCTCTGTTGTCTACAGAAAAAGTGGTCAAGTTTTTTGGTATATTTAATAGAAAGCAATTATGATATAAAAATAATATAAATAAATGACAAATTAGCCTTTACACCAAATTCAGGTACCTTCTCTTTGCATATTTTCTGAACCAAACCAAAATATATGTATGATTTGAGAAATGCATTATGAAGCTAGAGTTTATAAGGTAAAAACAAGAAATATAATGTCTTAACATATCCAAATATAAGATTATTTTTACAAGATGATTGTGGCATTTCATTCTTAAATTACTTTTGGCTTATGGTTTCCTTGATGAGAACATTAGTATCTTAGTTCCAAGAATCATGATGTCTAATCTTGTATATGCTTTGTCTAGAAATAATACATCCTCGAGAAGCCTTTGTTGAAAGGATGGAGTAGCAGATTGGCACTTGATGGAATCAGACTTTTCGTTCATTCGGTTTCTGCTGTTGACATGTTGGTATCAGGAAGAAGCCTGTAATTGTCTGGATTGTGCTATTATTTGCCATTTTCTAAATGGAACTCTAGCTTGGCTTAGAGTCTCCAGCACTGTTTCCTTTAGGATGATGAGAACATTTGGAGTTTGTCAGCCAGCATGGATATATTTATCATTAGACATACCCTTTCTGGGTCATTCAGGTGTAGGTTAAAAAGAAAAATGACTACAATGCTGGCAAGAGTTATGTTCCTTTGGCAGCCCTCATCCTGAACTCAATGGCCTGAAAGCAAAGGCTATAAGCAACAGCCTTGAGCCCAGGTTTCCAGGGAACCCTTTACCCCAGTGCTCCTTACTCCTGATCCAACATCCATCGGAAAAAGTGAAATAGGAGTTTGTGTCCCTGGCTCCTTCAGACGATAGCCCACCTCCCAGTCAGGCTGTCAATTATTTCCAATTTCTATGGCAAAGATGAAAGTTTTATATCTTCTTGGAAACAGAAAGGAAAAAGGAAAGAAAAGAGGTAAACGTGAGCTTGGGAGATAGTATTAATATGCATTTCTTTTACCGTGGCCTTTAGTCAGCTTCAGTTCCTTGATGCTAAGCTCCTCTTTCCACATGGATAATCAAAGGAAAAATATGAAAGATTATTTGCAGCCCATGTTATATTTGAGGATAAATTCAGGATGAAACTTATGTACTTGTGTGTCTCAAACCTCCTCAAACCTCCGTGTTCATCTGAATGACATGACGGACTTGTTGAAGCAGATTGCTAAGCCCCATCATAGAGTGTCTGAATGAATTGCTATGGTGGGTTGAACCAGATGTCCCCCATAAACTCATGTGTTTGATTTCCAGCTGGTGGAAATTTGGAAGGTAAAGTCTTACAGGAGGAGGTATGTTGTTTGGGGAGGGTTTAGGGGTGTTATAGCCAGCTCCCTTTTGCCAGAGTTCAGCTCATTCTCTTACTGCTGCTTCCACCTGTGTGGCAGATGTGATGTCCAGCCTCTGCTCATGCCATACTCACCCCTGCCATCATGAAGCTTCCCCCACTGAGACTGTAAACCAAAATAAATAGCATTCCTCCCACCAGCTGCTTTTTGTCAGGTGCTTTGTCTCAGCAATGAGAAGATAAACACAACAGTTGCTCTGAAGGAAACTGCAACACTTGGCACCTGGGGAAATAACTTAGAGGTTGTGGTAGTTTGAATATATGGCCCCCAATATATTCAGTGTTTTATTAGTTTATAGTTTACATCTGCAATCACCTTGCTAGAGGTAATGTCACTGGGGGTGGATCTTAATGTGTGGTGGTGGGTTTGAGATTCCATTGTAAAGATATACAAAGTGTGCCTAATAGGAGTTCCTGAAGTGTGCTGTGACTTTTTGGCTGTAGTTTTGCTCTGTGTGCTGTGTGGCTGGGGGTTTGGCTCTCTTGCCTGGTCCTGTGGAGAGCAGGCCGCTTCTTCTGCCATTATGGAACTTCCCCTGGATCTGTAAGCTTCAATAAATAATATCCCTTCCTCCATAACTGTGCCTGGTCTGGAAGTTCATCTCAGTGAACCTGAAGCTGTCTGCTACAGAGGTTAAAGGCTTTTGCTTATAAAACCTGACTATCTGGGTTCGAGTCCCCAGTACCCACATAAAGCCAGATGCTTAAAGTGGCATATGTGTTTGAAGTTCAATTGCATTGGCAGAAGGCTCTGGTTTGCTCATTTTCATTCTCTATTTCCTTTGGAAAAAATAGAAATAATTTAAAAGTTAAAAATAAAAAAAAGTACAACACTAGCCTTTCAAGCAAGTTTCCAAGGGAGGACGATGGTTTTGGTTATGGGATGGATAAGCCTCCCTCAGAATCTAACTTTGAAATCATTTTGTTCTTTCCTTTAAACCCCCTTCCCCAAACGAGTAAGACAAACCTACACAAAACACATGTTCGATATAGTACATGGCAGGCCCAGTACAGAAACTCAGTAACTCAGTCCATAGGTGTCTGAATTGCCTTTTCAGTATTCTAACATATTCTAGAAGAAAATGAGGGGCAGGAGGATGATAGGCATGCCTGACATTAAAGAAAAGCTTATCCGTGCCTAATGCAATGGAGAATCTGTTTAAGAACAATTCACATGCTTGGTAGTCTGACCTGCCAGTGAGCCAAGTTCATGCAGTCATGAGCTGTTGGCTAAGTGCATGCAAATAATGTACAATAGGTGATAACAGAGGCAGATGTCATGTAAAATGCTAACCCACTGTCTACTGTCCTCAGAGTTAGAGGACAAAGTGTATGGCCTAACCTTTCCTTGACTTTTTTTTTTTTTTTTTTTTGTGTGTGTGTGTGTGTGTGTGTGTGTGATATTGCCTGCCTTACAGAAACTAATATATTATAGCCACAGATGATTTAGATAAATAACCTTATTTCAAAATATGATTTGCTTAAAGTTGTAGAAGACTCTGTAGTCTACAATAATTCTCATCTGAGAATTTGTAGCCCACAGAGGACTTTTAGTGTTGTCTGGAGACATTTTTGATTGTTACAAGTGTGTGGATGTTGACTGCATCTACTAAGGTGAGGCCAGAGATTTGCTGAACATCCTATAGTGTAAGGACAGCCCATACCCCAAGAAGAATCACCCAGTAAAAGGTATCACAGTGCCAAGGTTGAATACTGTGGTGGCAGTCAGAAAATGAATGGTCAAGGAGAATCTGTCTGTATCCTCATTGTCACAGGTATGAAATGGCATGTACTTTTAGTAAAGAAGCATAGGACCGTTATAGAAAATTTTGACATACTCCTCTAACTATACAGCTATTAATCTATAGCACTGCTAATAAAATGAAGGCATAAATGTCAAATTGTCATCTTTTACACTGTATAGTTTACTTATCAGTTTTATTGAAACATTTCAATAGGCATTATTACTATCAAATTTAAAAGAATCCAGTTAGCTCTTATGATATATTATAATACCTAGAGCTACCAGGATTCACCACCAAAATTCAATAAAGTGGTAGAGATACAGCTCAGTGGTAGAGAATGGGAATAGCTAGGCACTGAGATCAACTTCCAGTACTGGAGGGAAAAATTAGATTGAAAAAAAAAGGATCCACCAAGGCAATTTTTCCAAATTTTACCCATGACTTCAAATTTATTTTTGTAATAAATTTATAAAGTTGGCATATTAAAAATATTAAAAATTATAAACACAACTTAGTCAAATGAAAGCATTTTAAATATACTTCACAACAGAGGGAGAGATTTTTTATTTCATTGATGGGGGAGAGATGAGAGCATGGTTCAGTGAAAAGCAAGTTTGAAAAGTAAATCAATATTTATGCCATCCAAGAAATCTAACTAATGCTAGGAATTACTGAATAGGCAATTACATTTCAAATGCAAAATTTAACAAAATAGCAGTATAATGCAAGAAGCAAATGAAGGAGCAATACAGGGAAAACCAAACACATTTCCAATAGCCTGATGATTTGAAGCTTTTTCACAATTCAGTTTTAAACCCTACATTACATGTTTGTAAATTCAAATTACATAATAGGATTGATGAAAGAACTAAAAATGTCTAAGGTATCCTCTTTCCACATACTATTCTTGACTAATTTACAACTACAAACAGTGGCAGCATGATGTACTTTAACAGAAAGTTTCAGGGAATGAAGGTATGTTTATGAGGAAATTTGCCAAGCTCATTCAGTGTTTAACCTATCACAAGGGGAGAGTTTTTTTTTTTTTTTTTTTTTTTTTTTTTTTTTTGCAAAAGCACACATTTCTCTTAATTTAAATTATAACACATAGTTATAAATAAATGCCTAAATGTCTCCTGCTATAGAATTGAAAAGAGGGTGTGATCCAATGAAATCAACTCCATTTGGATTTATTTAGTAATTAAGTGCAATTCATATGAGGAATCATTCCAGTAACATTTATCTCAAGGCTAGGAACATAACTAATAAATATTTGCTGGGCCATATCACTCTCTAAATAATTTCTCTTAATGATAGTTTTGTACATCTCTATATAAATCAATAAATAGTTAGAACAATTGATTCTTCTAAAACCACAAGTCACTTTTTACTATCTAGAATATAAATCTATGAGAAATTATACTTCATTTGTGCATTCATTCCATCCATCAAAAATATTTTTTTTTCCCTCAAGGCACGTCAGTCACTAGCTTCAAGTCTGGCCCATGATTCCCTGAGTTTTCCTACTGGACGTTCAATGCCTCAGGAAACCCCATAAGCAGGGACAGTAGGCTATTCCACAACACATTTGATTTTAGCTTTATGAAGCTATTAAAAAGTGTCACTTCCACATTGAAAAATCTGTTTGCCAGAAAGAAGAAAGCATAAGGGTTAGAATCGAGCTATCCAGATTTAGATGCCTGCGCTCTCATTTACTGCTCTCTGGAGCACATAAAAGAAGACAGTGAAGCTTGTCACTCACTTAGTATTGCTATATGGACTGCTGAACTTATACATGTATGGCATGTGAAAAATCTGATTCCCAATATACATTAATGATTCAGGCTGTCAAAACTCAAATTATCAGTCAGATGATATTCCTTTTCTATTTGGAAGAGCAAAATGCTATAGATAATGAAAACATAAGGATATTTGAAAGGAGAAATTTATATAAAAAGTGATACATCTGTTCATTCCATCTAGTCATGAGGTCAAGAATTTTATAATGCAATGTAAGAACACTAGGAAAATATCTTATAAATGTAAGTATACAAAGCAAAACAATTGCAAATACATTGATCCAAGTAATCTGAACTTTGAGTACTAGCAAAACCTCTGGACTCAGTTCTTCTTGAATCTTTGGTCCTAAATATCAAGAAAGTGACACGGGAATTACACCTAACACAAAGTCATGAATTCTGAGCTTGTCATTTCAGGTTATTTATTCTGTTCAATATCCTCTGTATATATTTATGTTTCTTTTCTGGCTTCCAAGTATTCAGTTTTCTGTAAGGAACTTGTCAAAGGAGGTTTTAGTATTCTAGCCAGTGTCTGTGTCCTACTGATTCTAACTTTACTCTCTTTCCTAAATCTCCTAACTTTGTACCTACTAGATACATCTAAACTCACCATGGATTTGCACAAAGACATAACAGCACAGTAAATGGCCAAGTTGTTATAAGAACAGTTGAACATTCATTACAAAGTCAGATGAGTTCTTTGCCATTTGAAAGACAGAAAAGATTGACGTTAAAATACAGTTTATTAACAGTGCCAAAACATCTGGAGAATATTCTAATTTACACGGGAGTGCCTTCAGAAATGTGAGCACTCCTAACTAAACACAGGGGAATTTATAGGGAAAAGTCTTTGGGTTTTATAACTGAAATGACATACCTATTTATTTTTTTTTACAACACTGTCATATATCAACCTAACTACCCTTCAACACAAGCTCAGTTACGCTTTTCTAAAATATTGTTTTCTCTTTGCTCTTCGATTTTCACTATACTATTTTGCTGCAATACATATTGACAAATAGTTCAAGGAAATATACAATCTAAAATAACCACCCTTCACCTTCTTGGTTAACATTATGTAAATGAAAATATAGAGAAGTATAACTCAGTAAAGCATATAAGTTTTAAGTACAAAAGTACAGATCAAGCCAGTGCAGCTGATGGCCACAATAGCAAATGTCCCTTCTTGTCCTTGCCAAGTTATAGATGTCAGGTACAACCACAAACATCATTTACATTTTCCTCTCCAACATTTCAAGGAGGCCTGTGTTAATTCCATGATGACTCACAATATCTTTGACCTTCACATATCATTCTACTTAAGAGATCTTTGAATGGTTAAGTGGCAGCTCTTTGTAAATTGATTCTTCCAGTGGCTTTGAGGAATGTGAGTCAAGGTTTACATACATTCCATTTCACAGGTACAAAATCACTGAGGGTCAAACAACAAGGATCAAAGGCTATTCCTTCCAGTATCTGTTAACTAGTCATGCATTACATCTTTATTGTTTTAACATGCATTTTTCTCCAACGACAAAACTACAAAAATACATGTTATTAATGGGTTCAATACCCAATTTCATTTTTTTCTCAATTATTCAAACTTTTAGTGAATAGTGTCTTTCCACCTTGCATTCAGACATGTGCCTCTTTCTCCAACTATAAAGTATTTACATAGTTTTAAAGGACAGAGTTGTGCCCCCTCCCCCGAGGCAGGGTCTCACTCTAGCCCAGCCTGACCTGGAATTCACTCTGTATTCTCTGGGTGGCCTTGAAGTCATGGTGATCCTCCTATCTCTGCCTCCCGAGGGCTGGCAGTAAAGGACAGAGATTTTGACTGTGACTTCCATATATACATTGCAAGTCTTAGCCAGGACAGTTAATGAATACATGATAGGCATTAGGTATTCCATACTTACGATCAATTTGAAGATGTCTGTCAGATTTTATGTGTTGTATACTTTCCATTACAATTAACAAAAGTTTAAGCTCTATGTGTGTTAGACTCAACATTTTGTTTTATAAACATATTGGACTTCACTGAAATCTAACATCCAGCACACTGTTACATAGTTCATTGAGTGAGCAATTGATTTACCTATTAATTGTACAAGTAGCACCTGACTATGTATACAGTCATAATAAGCCCCACAAAGCTTACTGGTACCTAGATACTGATACATGTTTATCTTAACCCCAGCCCTATTGCCCAGTTGTCCCTGTTACCTAGGAGCTAATTTCTGCATAATTCATTTTTCATTGGTTGAAATTAGTTTGCTACATATTTGTGTTAGTGACAACTGAATTTTATATTCATATTTTTGTATTTCTTCTTTTATACTTCAAATATTCCCTCTATAACCTTATTTTAGTACTCAGGAAAAAACATAATGTACTTATAAAACATTTATTACTACAGTAGGTAATATTGTATTTATTCATATTTATATTCAGAGCAGATATTCACTGACTGCATACTCAGGAAGAATACTTTTTTTTTTTTTTTTTTTTTTTTTTTTTAATGTCTGCCATCAATTCTTACTGTATACTGTGTGGGTGTCTCCCTAGCAGCTGCAATGCACTCTTCTCTCAGGAAGAACCACCTGGTCAAGATGTCCCAGGGGAGCAAAGGCTATTCTAACATCCCACAACCAATGAGGCAGTCAAGCCAGTTTAGAAACTAATGGAGCAGATAGTGCAGGCATGGCTTACCAAACGTGGAGTTGTAGCATATGCAAAGCCCTGGATTCAATTACTAGCAATGCTAATATTAATAAACATGAATAAATGGCAATCATGCAAGATATTTTTTTTCTCTTTAACTTCTACAGAACCTTCCCCCCCCCCCGTAAATACATTTTTTTTTTTTATTTTATTTTATTTTATTTTACTTTATTTTATTTATTTATTTATTTGAGAGAAAGAGAGAGACAGATAGAGAAAGAATGGGCTTGCCATGGCATCCAGCCACTGCAAATGAAATCCAGACACATGCAACACCTTGTGCATCTGGCTTACGTGGGTCCTGAGGAATCAAACCTAGGTCCTTTGGCTTTGCAGGCAAGTACCTTAACTGCTAAGCCATTTCTCCAGCCCTACATTGAGATTTTAATCTGTGCTATCACATAAAAAAATTGACAGGCTATTGGTTAAAGTGCTTTTTCAACTTCTCCTTTGTCATGATAAAGGTAACTTGGACATGTTGTTCAGACATAACCAATCTCAATTTTCCATAGATAAATTTAAATATTGAAAAAAAAATGAGACTAACTAAAAAAATGAAGTAAGAGTCTGTCCATTCTGTGATGTTCTGATATGTGCATCTGACTTTGCCATGCATATTTCCAACAAGGCTGTGCCATATGCCTTTTTGGGTCATTTTCTTTATTCTGCATTTTGAGAATCTCACCATTTTTTTCAGTGTGGTTAGATTGAATTGTACAGTGTAAAAACATGTGTTGATATGCTGACCCCTGTTATCTATTACCATGAACTTGTTCAAAGAGAAAATAGTTTTTGCAGATATAATGAATGTAGGAACAAGACATTACAGTCTAGTCCACTGTTGTAAATGTCTTTACAAGAAAAGATCATGACATGAAAATAAAAGAGAGACTGATTGATTGGGAGAGGGGATATGATAGAGAGTGGAGTTCCAAAGAGGAAAGTGGGGGGAGGGAGTGAATTACAATGGGTTATTGTCTACAATTATCGAAGTTGTCAATAAAAATAAATTAATTAATTAAAAAGAAGAAATGTGATACAGACACAAACCTCAGAAGGGGCATATCATGTAAAGAGAGATGCAGACATCCACAAGCTGAGTGTTTCCAACAATATTGACATTAACAAAAGGGTCCAGGGTGATTCTTTGCCAGAGCCTTATGTGATGGCCTAGCCCTATTAACACAGGATTTCTGATGTCTGACTTCAGAAATTTGAGGTATAAATTTCTTTTATTTCAAATCAACTAATTTGTGACACTTTGCATTATCAACCCAAGGAAATTGAGACAACCATTGTTCCCAATTCTCCAAGTGAGGTGGGAGGAGACTAAAGAAATTAACTTCTGTGAATTTCATACTGGCATATGATAAGAAAGGTAGGTTTTCCCAAACAACTTTCTGAAAAAGAAGTTTTATTTCAGGGCATGGCAGATATCTAAGCCATGATATAGTGACACGTTACTCATACACTGAACACCAACAGGAAGTAGAAATGGAGGACATTGGGAAGTATTGTAAACCCCTGTGTCTACTGCAGAAGCATTAGCGTCAAAGCTCTGTACTCATGGCAAGCGATGAGCACATCCGATTACTTGAGTCCCTTCTTATGCTAATATTTCTAATGAAAAATGTATTTACTGGTCAGTATTGATGTCAGAAGAGGCTAGGATAGCTTCCATCCAGCTCCTCAGTGGTCAACTAGAGTTGCATTACTGATCAGATACTTGAAGATAAACTCAGACAGATAATACAACAATTTTATTCTTTTTTTTCTGGTATTATTTTACAAGATGCAAATCTGAATGTAAGAATATATTCCTGTTATAATCTCTGCAAAGTTATAGACATAGCATCAGACGTGATGAAAAAAACCCTAAAAAACTGAAAATGGGTTAAAAATATCCTGTTCTCCCATTTGTAAGATGCCTTGGTCACAGACTTTGAATATATTTAGTTTCTATTTAGGAGACAACACAAGAAAAAAAACTTTTGGCCACGGAAATGCAATGAGTGGTAAAACAAAATGAATTGCATATATATATATGTGTGTGTGTGTGTGTGTGTGTGTGTGTGTGTGTGTGTGTTTTCCTGAAATCTAGATATGACAGCCTGAATCATGGTTAAATTGTCCTCTTTTATTATGAAAAGGAAGTCTCTTGTGAAGATTTAAAGGCAGAGAATTTAGTCTGGTCAGGAAGTATCAGAAAAAAAAGTCCTCATACTTCAGAGAACTTTACTCCTTCATGGGTTAAAAATTTATATATATATATATATATATATATATATATATTCTTAGATAATTGCAATCTTTGCATCTTTTTTTTTTCATATTAGACTTCTTTTAGTTGCAAGATGGTTGCTGCATATTTGAATACCATGGAACACAGGAGTAGGGAATGGAACAACTTATCCTAGTACTAAAGTGGGGAGAAAGTCATCTAACCCCCCACCATTAGGTGTTCTCTTGTACCTTATCAGTTTATGTGGGTCCTCAAATCAATTTCAGCTTCATTTATTATTATTTTTAAAGGAGAATGTCAAAGCAATAAAAAAGAAAATAAAAGAAAACCAGGATTCTTGCCAGTTGAAGTATACCAAAATTTATCCCATCTATAGAGTACAACAATCATAACCCACCACCCACCAAGTACACCTATCCTTACCCCCCCCACCTACTGAGTACACCTATCATTACTCACTACCCATCGAGTACACCTATCATTACCCACCATGCACTGGGAACCAAAACACAGCATTCTAAGCAAGGTAGAAAGAACCAGCATATCCCAAAGAGGAAAATAAGGCTTTCTTCATGAGTAGATTGTCAATAAAGCTCACCCACCTGCATGTCTGAGGACTTGGTTGGCAGCATTTCTTTGCCACAGTTTCACAGTCAGAAAGTTATCATCACCAGCAACAGATGGATAAGTTCAGGCAGTAAACAAAACTATCTATTAATGTGATTAGGAGTAAAGTAGCTCCATTTTGTAAGGAGATAATCAGAGTTACAGGTCCAACAAGAATAAACAGATATTTGTATGACCTAACAGAGCTAATGAGTATAGAGATTACATAATGGGTCCAGAAAGCAGAGTCTGGAAGTAAATAGTCCAAAGTCCTGACAACCAAAAGATCAAAAGTCTCAATTTATGCTGGCTCCCCAGGATGTTGGCTGGTTTATGAAAAGTAACCAATCCTCCATCCAGCCCATCAGCCTATCAGGTGCCTCTCATATATGCTTAAAGGAAACAATCCATTCTACCATGATTTGGAACCCAAGTCATCAGCCTATGAGCAGCTCTCACATATGTTCTGAGTAACCAGTCCTATCAATGACAACTTAATTTACATCCCCAAGGGCATATGAAACCCCTCACCTGAGTCACCATGTGCCTAACCCACTCAGGACCCCTCCCATCTTACGAGCTCTGGTTTACATTCTAATAAATCCTTGTTTGAACTACCCTTCCACTATGTCTGCACTAGTCATTCTTCACAAATATCAAGACAAGAACTTGAGAGACAGTGGCTGGGGAGTTTTAGTGACCTTTGAATGTCCGGAGCTCTTTCTCCTAAACTAAGCACATCCAGAGCTGAGGAAGGCTCCATTGCTCTCAAAACTGGTAATCGTGTTTCAATGGCTAGGCTTATGCTGGTTTTTACCTTGGCAATATAAAATGTGAGGTTCTATAAATGTAAAACCTGCCACAGTAGACAGAGGCAAGCGAGTTGAACTTATTAAATGCTCATTTCAGTACTTTAGAAATAACAATAAAGGATGCTATGGATTCTCATATTCATTTTCTTATTCCCTTATATAACACAGTGCATAGATTATAAATAAATATATATTTATGATATGCTGTATATTGTATTAGGACATGATAGATGTTGAGTTATGTTTTACACTCATATTTTTTCACAAGTAATTTTTCACAGTGCCATATTATAGGAATATGTCCTACAGAGAAAATGTGTTTAAGCCATTATGCTAAATATATTGCAACTACTATATCTTAAAATGTTTTGCTATATAATTCTTCCTATCTAGTATAAAAACAATGAGTGAATCATGTCCTCTTTATGTAATATGTACTTTAAATTCTGTATGGTTTCATGTATTTACTTCCTGAGACTGCCTTCTTCCTATTATCCTCAAACATTGTAAATATTTGATTTATAGGCTCTCTGTAACTTCCATGTGTTCAACAGTGCATATCAAAAAGATGAAATGATAGATTAAGAACAAAATTTACTATCAACATCTGTTAGGATTTGATTGTGCAATGTTCCCCATGGGCTCATGTGTTTGAATACCTGATCCCCAGCCAAGAGTGCTGTTTGGAAAGGTGGTAGAACATGTAGGAAGTTGGAACCTTGCTAGAGGATTTGGGATACTAGGAGCTGGCCTGAAGTAATTATCAACCGGCCCTAATTCCTACTCAACTATCTCTACTTCCTGCCTATGGATACAATATGACCAGATGCCTCTCGCCCCTGCATCTATGCCTTTTTCCCAAGGTGAACTGCATCTCCTATAGAACTATAAGCTAAAATAAGCCTCCCTTCTATAAGCTACTTCTTCCAGTTATTTGGTTAGAGCAGCAGAAAAGTAACTAAAATAGAATCTATAAAAACACAATGCAGAGAGAGATTCTGGTTTGTATTTTGATTATGTGAAAATATAGGTGTCCTTCTAGTTTCTCACACTTTTCAGAAAGCCCTACATAACAAGTAAGAGTAATGTTTTTGATTTATTTTTTTTCCAACCACTGTGTGTCTTTGAGGCCATAGGAAGTTCCACTGTGGCTATAGATCCCAACGTGAGAGAAAACGTTCTGAACACCATTTCCAGAAACTATGATTGAATTCAGTGATTTTTTAAAAAAATATTAAATATGATGAATAAGCTTGCTGCATTCACGCTTTGCAGGCAAAATCGATCTCTTTGAAAAATCATATGGACTGAAAAGGCCAGATAAAATGATCACTTATAAATCAAACTTAGGAAGCCCTCTTTATTCATAGACAGGTGATTAGATTGCTGTTATATGTATCTTTCTCCTTCTTCAAACTATGGTGAAACACCTTGACAGGAGAGAAAGGAAGGTTAGGCTATCAAATCATTGTTTTGATTCATGAACATAAATCCTTGTTGGGATAGTAAGAGTGATAGTTTGACCTTGAAAAGGGAAGAATTATTACTTGAAATTCCTTCCATGAATTGTTGGTCACTGTTTTAGAGCAATGGCTTTAGAGTTAGAGGAGTCAGACGAGTGTGTTTGAAGCCTTTTTAAAAAATGGCCAATTTTATGTAAACAGAAAAATACTCTAAATGGGGTCCAAGATAATTTTCTGTATCTTTTTTTATTATTATTTCTAGAAGCAAGGATAGTGGTCAAAAATAATAGTAGTGCAGGATCATGGAACAATGGAGTCAGGGTCATGAAAAAGTGAAGTAACCAACCCTAGGTTTTCAAAAGAAAAAAATATTTTAGAGGAATACTTATTCATATGGATAAAATGTTCAGAAAAAGGAAGTGCTTGGCTTTTAAAATTAAGTCATTTTATACATTCAAATTCTTGGCAAGTTGATTTTACTAAATTGTCTATCCTATATTTATGGTGGTAGAACAAGGCAGCACATCACCACCATGGTACAGGTTTTGAATGTTCTTTTGGTTGGGATGTCAAGTGGTCCTTGTAGCAGGTTATGTGACTTTACTCCCGTCTGATCTATAGCCTCTAAACTACATGAAGGATAGGAAGATGGGTAGGGAAAACAGGGTATTTAGGTCCAAAACTTTGACAGGAGTAGAATTATTGTAAATAATAGAAAAGGATAAGGAAAAAGTAATTAGGAATATGGTAAGATTTAAGCATTTAGGTGATGGTGATGATCTTTTAACAAAGAAATATATATTTTTGTTGTATTACAGAAAAAAATAAAAACTTTAATGGTTTTAGTCACTATCGAAACATTAATATAGTGCCTGGTTGAAAGAAGAGATCATATTACCAAAGACAAATGAAAATCTTAATTTACTTACCCTTTACTTTATTTCAAGAAACACATTTTTACTTGCAAGTCAATGAAAGTATGAAATTCCATTGGTCTGAAATCATTTGCAAATCTTGAATAGAACTTTGGTATCCTTAACTATAGATAATGATAATATATGTAACTCTTTCTTGTCATTTGACATATAGATATAAATATAGATATAGATAGATAGATATTAGATATAGATAGATTGATCATTAGAAGTAAAGTTGAGCCCTAACTTGGATTTCCCAAAAACAGGTGAATAGGCTCATCCTGCTTCTGAAACTTATGGAGTCATATGTTATAAACACACTCTTTGGTCCTGGCCTATGGAAGGGTGCATGTCAAGATGATGTCAGTTGCAGTGTCCATCAGTGAATATGTGTTGATAAGTCAACAAAGTGCTTATGGGTTGTTATAACATTAGGGAAAATTACATGTAAATAATGAGACAGAAATTGTACATGGTGGGTCCTTCCAGAAAGAAGGTAAGTAGAAGTCGGGAGAGTCAGCTTAGAGTTAGTTGAAGCACTTGCCTGTGAAGCCTAAGGACCCAGGTTCAATTACTCAGTCCCCATGCAGGCAAAATGCACAAGGTGATACATGCATCTGGAATGCATGATCTGGAGTTTATTTGCAGTGGTGTGTTCTCTCTATATATATCCCTCTTTCTCTCTCTCTGTCTCTCACACACACAAATAAATAAATTAATTGAATTAAGTTAAGTTGAAAAGATTTTGCAATCATTTTAAAATAGAAGGTAAGTAGAGGTAAGTATAAACCATTGAAGACTAAGTTACTTAGGGTCCATCCATAGTATGAAGATTTTTGAGGATAATTAATAGTTAAGAAAGCTTTTCTACACTCATTCTTTGTCAAGTTCATATTTAATTTCTAAACTAGAATTTTAGTTTAGTGGCATATTGGTTTAAAAACACTTGGGCTAGTAGAAATTTCAATGTAGAATCCTTCCATTAATTATAAGGCCTTCCACCCTAGCTGACATTATTGAAGTAATAAAATATCATTCCACTGCAAACTGTTTTACTGTACATGAGAATATGCATATGTATATATGCACACATATGTATGCCTAAATATAGATGTGTACATTTGTATATATGTGTGTACATATATCACCTTTCCAGGCAAAATGATTAGTAAAGGAATGAATTTTGCTTAATAACCATTACATGATACATACATAAACTAGAGCATCACAATGCATACCATAAATACATGTGATTATGACTCAAGAATAAATAAAAGTCTGATATGGTAGTGCATCCTTTTAATCCCAGCGTTTTGGAGGCAGAGGTAGGAGGATCACTGGGAGGCCACTCTGAGACTACATAGTGAATTCCAGGTCAGCCTGAGCTAGTGTGAGACCCTACCTCAAAAAAACAAAAATAAATAAATAAATAAATAAATAACCCACAAAATTTTTAAACTTAAATATTTAAAAATGAAAATAAAACACAAAATTATCTATAAAATTATTCTGATACACTGACTCATTGTATAGGATATTTTTCCTTGAATCTAAAATATTCTCTACCATTATTTTGGGGAAAATAAAAGTAAAAAGAATCAATAAATGTTTCTATTAGAAAAAGTACTGAAAGTCATGGTGTGTAGTCTGGATTAAGAACATAATGACAGAGATTTGAAGATACTCTATGTGGTAATGAAAAATTCTTTACTGCTAACAACAAGGGAAGCTTAGAGTGACAAAGTGACCCTTCAAGTCCCTCCTAATAGAGTTATTTTAAATTAATTACTAAAGACCTGTGAAAAACATGTTGATCTTTGAGGTGGGGGATCATGGATAAGTCTGTGAATGAAAGGACCAATCATTAACTTGATGTTTCAAGGAGTGTCAACAATCCCAGGAGAAAGGACAGAAGTAAAGATAGAAATGAGCTACTGAATATAAAGTCTTCCATGACTCTCCATTGACACCCTCTTTTCCTGTGGTTTCTGTTCTTTTTTTCCTGGTGTTCATTGCACAGAGTATATTGATTGCTGATTTCTTGTTCATTATTGGCCTTCCTCCTACCAGAATGTAAGATTCATGAAAATAGTATTGTCCACTTGATTATTGATATATTCTTATTAGTGTGGAGATGTGGCAGCAGGGCAGTTACTCAATATATATCATTTGGATGAATGGATGCTATTAGGAGGAATTAAGGAACAGTGAAGACTAGAGAAGTCAGCACCACTTTCTCATCTAACAGTACTGCACTGCTGGAGGGACAGCATGTGGCTGAGGATGAGTGAACTGTGCTATGTGGATGAGAACATTAAAGAATTCTTGTTTTTGGTAGAGGCAGATACAGGAGAAGGATACTGTTTTTGAAGACAGTAGCATTTTCATATGATTAAATGGATCCTTGATTTACTTAGAGGAGAGTTGAGATGCTCAACTTGCTCTTAATTCTCATTAGACCTAACTTTTAATTTTGAAGTTCTAAAGAAAGGTTACCCAACCCATATTTCCTCAGCTGTGTCTAAGCTGTGTGTTTTCATCATGTGGCAACTGTAGACGGCAAAGTACATCTGTATCATCCTCAGCATTTCTTGGCTCATAGTCTGGAAAATGTCAGTGGCTTATATCTCGTGGGAAATGTTGTAAACATTTTAATTATATACCTTCTGTTTCTGTCTCTACTTTCTGCAAGAACATGGCTCCTATTACAACTCACCTCCTGAGAGACACAGACAGAATGTGGAAAGGCAGAGGTCCTCCAATAGTGCTCACTGCAAGATGGCCATGGATGTGTGCATATGTGTAAACTGTGTGTGTGTGTGTGTGTGTGTGTGTGTGCATATACACATTTTGTCATTTAGGTGTCTGATGTAAATAGAAACTGAAGTACTGTCATATTAGTGAGTAGAAATTCATGTGTTCTTCGAATTACAACTTTCCAGTGATATGAAGATACAGAAAGCAGTGAGAAACTTTCATGAAACAGGCATTCTGAATAATTGTTACTCATTAGAGACCAGAAGATCAAATGAAAGATGAAGAGGCATATATTCATCAAATACAGTCAGAGGAAGATCAAAGTACAGTGGGCTGATAAATAAGGATGTGAGCTGCTAATGTGGAAATCCTAAAAAATGGTTTTCTAGATTGAATACCTCAGACACTAGGGAATGTAATGTATCACACTGTATAATGATTGTGAACGAGACAAAAGAAACAATTGTTCACCTGTCTAGTGCAATATAATGGAATTTAAACATTTTGTGCTTGCCATGGAATGACTCCGAGTCATTCAATATGTTCCTCAGAAGTTTTAAGAAAAATGTAGTGTAATTTCCCTACACAGTAATACTGTATTATATTATGTTGAACCTTAGTGAGAAATACATTGAATGTTTGTGCATATTAATACAGAGGCTGTTTTGTGTCTTATTTATGAGCTGGTTCAAACATACCAAAAGAAGTTCACTTCAGTACAATCTATAAAAATGGAAGAGTTCATCAAACTTCCCAGTTTACTTCTGTTCTTGAATGTCTCTTGAGGATGGCAAGTGTGGCCAAGATCTTTAGCCCCAAACCTAACATTGTTCTTGTGCTTCCAATATAAGTAAATGTGATTTTTCTTAAATATTCAAGCCAAAATGTGATCAGTAGTCTTATGACTTTGCCTTCCTCTTTCTCTGTACTTAATCTATTTTTTTTTTTTCACTTATTTCTGGAATAGTCTTTCTTTATGCAACTGGTATTTGACATTTAAGCAACCAGTAAATATCTTAAAGTTCCTCAATTCATTTTCATTATAGCAGAACAAGTAGTCTGTAATGTAAATGACATTATATCTATGACATAATTGAAATTCCTCAGCAATTCCTCTTAGTAAGATAAAATGCAAACTGCGTTTTCTAATGATGGTGCTTATCTGTATGAGTTCCAGACCCACCTTCTCCTCAGGTTTACTTCACTCACCCTTCTCTGGTCACATATTAAAGTTGTATGTTCTACATAGAGCAGAAGAGAAGATAATTTCCAGTATGTAGACTTCTCTCACTGAGGGCAAACACACTGTTTTTTTGTTTTGTTTTTGTTTTTGTTTTTGTTTTTGTTTTTCAAGGTAGGGTGTCAATCTAGCCCATGCTGACCTGGAATTCACCATGTAATCTCAGGGAGTCCTTGAACTCATGGTGATCCTCCTACTTCTGCCTCCTGAGTGCTGGGATTAAAAGCATGTGCCACCATGCCCTACTCATACATTTTTGAGTGATCTGAGAATTTTAAATACTAAATAAATGATAATAGACAGATTGGGAAACATGATTGGGATCCAAAATACCATTAAACTGGTGGTGAATTTCTGATAGTCTTTCTTCTGTATAAACTGACATAGACCTACAGGCCATACAAATTGTATACATCATGAAACAGAAACATCTATGGGAATTCTCATTTTCCTTCTGTAGAAGGAGGAGCCTTAGAGAGAGAGAGAGAGTGATCCCATGGCTATTTTTGTTCTCTTTTCCAGTGTCACACTGTCATCCCAGAGGACTCTGCAGCTTGACTAGCAGCATTGGTGGATGAAAGGAATCTTTCATTCTCAGCAGAGGAAGCACTGTCCCAGGAATATAATGGAGATCTCTGATTCTGCTTTCTCATACTCTGTTCCAACATTTTGGTCCAAATTTAAAATAGTTATGTGAAATGCATTGTAGCACAGATACATTTAAAACAAGGTTCTTTGTTTAGAGAACTAGAAAGTGCCAGAGAGCAGCAAGGAGGGAGCCTGAGTGAGAAAGAGTTCAATCCTATGAGGTTTTGTATAGATTCCTGTGCTAATCTCTGAGGACATGAAATCACTAACAATTCATTTACAATACAACCAACATACAGACCACAAACAGCTAATATAAAGTATACACTCAGATTAAACCAAATAACCTTGTAAACAATTTTCAAAATCAAACTGACATTGAAACCATCCAAAGACATATAGAAGCCAAATGTCTACTGAAAGAACTGCGTTAATCAGCTTGCTCTTACTGTAACAAATATCTGACAAAATCAACTCACAAGCAAAATAAAATAAAATAAAATAAAATAAAATAAAATAAAATAAAATTTAATTTAATTTAATTTAATTTAATTAAAATAAAAAACGCATTGAATCCCACAGTTTTAGAATAGCCAGTTCATAGTCAGGTGTATTGTTCTGGGCTGGGCTGGTAGTGACATATTCCTGCAGAAGTTTTGAGAAAAACAAAACTGCTACACTCAGGCTTGGAAGGAAAATAAAGAGAAGAAAAGGTCCAGTTCTGCAATACAACTCAAGGACATGCTTCCCACAGCTTGACCTCCCTTCAGGCCCCTTTCTGAAATGTTCACAACCTCCCCGTAGGACCCAGATGAGGACTGAGGTTTTAACACATGAGCCTACCGCAGTGTTTGTTCCATAGCTATTTCCTCCAGCTTGAAACATTCTTCCTTGGAGAGAGAAGGAAATCTCCTAACAGGTAGGCAGTTAATGAAAATTACACAGCACAGAAAGCTGGAAGACTCACAAGGTCCTTCCAAAAGCTATATAAGCAGTAAACAATTTCTGAGGAAAGAAGACTGTCCAACTCTCCACCAGAAATACTGAGCTGCCTGCATGTTGTGTCCCAGGGATGAAGTTAAGCCTTCAAGTATGCTAACGTGGACTTTTTGGTGATGCAGCTGCCTGTGGGCTATGTGTTCTATCCATGTTCCTTCCTAGAAGTAACAAAATGGCACTTCTTTCTTTTTATTTATTTACTTTTTCTGTGTAGGAGCATTTGTGGTGTGTGTGGTAATGTGCACATTCATGTAGATGCATTTTTACATAGATGTGGGGAAGTAGACTCAGGTACTGATGCTTGTACAGCAAGCACTCTGGCCCACTGAGCTGTCTCTGCAACAATTGTCATTGCCTTTCCATCTGTCATTGGTGCCCAGGCTGGGATGAACAGATATTGACTCACATCTCCTCAGAGAATGTTATATAATAGGGAAACATTCTCAATCCAAAGTCTAGCAAGAACACAATTCTCATATTTCTTATAATATAAATAAGAATCAAATCACTTGAGGTGCCCATTTTATAATACAAAAAAAAAAAAAAAAAAACTCTTTATATGGGAGGAACCAGAGAAATGAAATACATAAAAGAAACACAATAAAAATACCATAACGGGGCTGGAGATATCGCTCAGTGGGTAAGGAAATTATATGCAAAGCCTTCCGACCCAGGTTTTATTCCCCAGTATCCACATAAAGCTGGATACACAAAGTGACTCATTCATCTGGAGTTAGTTTGCAGTGGGTAGAGGCCCTGGCATGTGCCTATTCTCCCTCTCCCCCCTTCTTCTCTTGTTTGCAAATAAAAATAAATAAGTAAATAAGTAAATAAAATAGTTAAAATGGCACAACAAAGATGACAGAATGTGGAATTTATCTAATTAAAGTTTCAAGCATGTATTAAAACCATGTTCTAATAGTCAAAAGAAAATACTCATGTAGTAAGTAGAAGGTGTCAACAAAGAGAAAGAACATGCAAAGGCAAATTAAGAAGAGAATAAAGCATTCAAAATAGAAAACTCAGTGTGTAGAATAAATTAATAAGATGCACAGAAAGAACAGAAAGTGAGGTGGGACCCTGAAGGAACATCATGAAGAATGAACCATGCAGAACACAGTTTGGGGGGAAAGTGAGCAGATCCTCAGAGTCATGTGGGCCATTGTCAAAAGCATCAACAATGGCATTGTCAGTGTCACATGAGGCAAAACAAAGCATCAGTACAAATTAATATGCCTGAAGAGAAATAACTGGATACAACCTAAATTTGGTGATAACCAAAACCTTACAGGAGCAAGAGGGAATCTGAGTAAATTCCAAACAGAATAAGTGAGAAAATTTGGCACCCAGGCACAGAAAAATCAATTTTACGAAATAAAAACAAAGGAAATATTGAAGGTAGCTAAGGACTCACAGCAAATGGAGAGCACTGTGCGTTTGCTTTCAAAGCATGTCCAACTTGAACACAAAGAATGGAGGATTAAGAAGGAGGAAATAAAAGAGAGAATAGAGCAGTAGACCTAGAGAGAGAGAATGGAGGTGCTAAGGCCTCCTGTGGCTGCAAACAAACTCCAGACACATGTGCTTCTTTGTGCATCTGTTGAGCTCTCTCTCCAAACCAGAATTTTTTTTTTTACAGTGCCACTAGGGGGTAAAAAAAAAAAAAAAAAAAAAAAAAAAAAAAATTTCAATCTTTAGAACTCCATATTTGAAAAGATTTTGTGGAAAAGTAAAATGAAATAAAAATAAAATTATTTTCATGGGAAGCAAAAGTAATTTGTCACCAATAAGAAAACTATAATATGGGAAGAAATAGTCTCATAAATAGTAAACATCAGGTTAAATATAATAGATTTAAAATAATTAGAGTAATGAACCCTCTTAAGACTGGGGTTGTAGGCATTTTTGGCCACACCTACTTCTTATATGGGTACTAGGGATTGAACTCAGGATCTCGTATTTGTGTCCTTAAGTCATCTCCTAGCCCTTAGATTATTTTCATTTCAAGGTATGTGATGGTATGTGCTCTCCTTGAACATGGATGATGTCATCTCTGGCTTTTTCTCACCTTTCAAGTCTCCCCTCAAATATCATCTCAATAGTTCTTTCTCTAAGCACCCTTCCATAGTCTATCATAACATACCATGATATTTATTTCCTTCAGTGAGCATTTCATATGCCTCCATAACAGGTCTTAATAAGTACTTTTTTTTTTTCTTTTTTAAAATTTTGTTTATTTGGGAGAGATAGAGAAGGAGAGAGAGAGAGCACCAGGGCCTTCAGCCACTGAAAACAAACTCCAGACACCTCCTTGTGCATCTGGCTGACATGAGTCCTAGGGAATCAAACCTGGGCTGTTTGGCTTTCCAGGCAAGCACTTTAACTGGTAAGCCATCTCTCCAGCCCATAAGTAATTTTCTGAATAAATAAATGGTGGGCTGACTCATACACAGTATCTTTGCCTTAATAGCAGGTCTAATTTCTATTTATTTTTATTGAGAACTTTATGAACACAAGGCAAATTGGTCATATCCTCATCATATTATTCAGTTATGTCCTTTCTCTCCTGCCCCCATTCCACTGACGGTCCTCCCCAGTAGGGTGATCGGTAATCATGAATGCACCAGTCAGTTTAGTGGTTTGAGTGCTAAACAAGGGAAATCAAAGAAAGCACGGAACTTAGTGCTTCCATAATACAGTGGTGGTTGATAAATGTTTCTATTTATTATTACCGCTATAATCTAGAAGAATGCACTGTATTTTCAGAAGTATGGTCATTTTTTATAGGACATGGATTAATCTATTGACAAGTGTATGTGGTTATTCCAGAGGTTGCTACCGTGAACAAGGACAGATGGCAAATGTGAGAGATGAACAAAATCATTACAATAGTACTCTTTTCGATTGCATTCACAGTGAGGCTACTTATCGTTCCTTGGCACTGATTCCTGTATTTCAAAAGTGTGGTGTTGTTATTACCCGTAAGAGCTGGATGAACAATTATTATTAAAGTGTTCACCTTATTCCTTCACCTAAACTCAAAGACACCATAGGTGAAGGATTCTACAATTTCAAAGAAAAAATTTCAGGAATCAATGTGGGAATTTTGGAAATTTTCATTATGACAGTCAAACATATTGGAGAACATTTAGTTCAAAAAAGAATGAGTTGTTTTTTCTCTTCAGATTCAGTTTAGATTTTTATAGCTTAACTTCCAATTTTCTAAACTTCATATTGTAAAAGCTCTTCCTCTTTACAAAGTTTTTGTATTTAAGAATGATTTCAGGAGATTATTTTGACTGTGAAAAACATTAATCATATTGAGAGTTCCCATTCAGAATTTGAGCATTTCATACAGGAAAGAAAATTGCCACTTGTGCACCTTTATGTCAAAAACCATAATCCATATTCTATACTATGTTAAGACACAAAAGGAGGACTTCATATTTTAAAAAAGGCATTGATTTATTATATTTTCTGCAATGTAGTTGAGAAAACATAAACAAGATTTGAAATTATAGGAAAGAAAGAAAAACAAGCTCCTGGCTCACATTAATGGAACTGATAAGAGTTGGCCCCACACATCAAAATTAAAGTTAAAGAATCTACAAACGTGTAACACAGAATCATAAGTATTAAGAACTTGGGGTGAAGAGATGGCTCAGCAGTTAAAATCACATGCTTGCAAAGCATAGTGGCTCGAGTTTGATTCCCCAATACTCACATAAAGCCAGGTGCACAAAGTGGTATAAGTATCTGGAGTTTGTTTTTAATGGCAACAGGTCCTAGCACACCCAGGTTCTCTCTCTCTCTCTTCTCCAACCCACACAGACTCTCCCTCCCTCTCTGTCTAACTTTACAAATAAATAAAGAAGACAATGGAACAAAAGCCTCATAAAATAAAGTATGACAAAATGAACAAAAATACATTAAATAAGAATTAGAAATGTATGGATGGAAAGAAATCTACTATGAAAAGAGCCTCTTTTTTTTTTTTTTTTTTTTTTTTTTTCTGGACAGGGATGGTGATGATTGGAGCCTACACTAAGGATCAATTTAAGTCAATGATTGACCAAAGTATGGCGAATGGACCAGCCATACAGCATCACGACTAGCAGAAGGAACTAGTTGGGAATGCACACTTTATAACTCTCACACAGATGGTACCTTTCCAGAAACTTTGGAAGGAGAGCTCAGGATTCTTTAAGAAACCTTCTGGGTAATTAAGATATTCAATTTTGAAATTTTGTGAAGGAAGATCCTGAATTCTCTTCCCAGCATTAGGACATATCATGACTTGTCCTGTGCTAGAGATCTGCTGTCCCATCTGGACCAGGTGTCAGCTTTCCCAGAAGCCCAAAGCCCTGATTGATTGACATGTGGCATCTCTGTTGAATGGACCTAGGAGCCCCCAAATTTCCTCTTTGCTCTAAAATTCTTAGACATCGTGAACTACAACCTGGGCAGAGGCAAGCCAGCTGGAAAAACTTTTTGCTTCCAAGAATTTTTTTAAGATTGTATTTTATTTATTTATTAGAGACAGAGAGAGGGAGAGAGAGAGAGAGAGAAAGAATGAGTGAGAACGGTGCCCTAGGGCCTCTAGCCACTGCAAACGAACTCCAGATACATGTGCCACCATGTGCATCTGCCTTACGTGGGACCTGGAGAATTGGACTGGGGTCCTTAGGCTTCGCAGGCAAATGCCTTAACCTCTAAGCCATCTCTCCAGCCCAGCACCCAAAGATTTTTGGGGCAAATTCCTCACCAGGTAACTAGACTGGTGGAGAAAACAAGAAAAGGAAATGGCAAAGGTCCTTTGGGTTCTCTTTCTTAGCCTTCTATTCTTGTCCCTCTCCTTAACGCCAACAGTTATAGTGAGCCCCACTATAAAGCCTTCCCCATGTTAATCAAGCATAGCTGGGTAACCCCCTACTCCCAATTCTGATCGCAAAAGCACAATCATTATGAATAATGATGACTAAGACAGTCGACCTGCTTAATAAAAATCTCAGTAAAAAACAGCAGCTCCACAGACGTTTTCTCTAAATACCTCAACACCAATACCAAGATTTTGGCTACTAAAATTCCTTAGGTGATTATAATGTACAAACAAGGATGAGAATTATTGTTACAGAAGAAAGATGGAACAGGAAGTAATAAAACCACATGGAAACAGAATTAATAGAACAGAGAAAAACTCTTAGAAAATAAATAAAAAATAGTGATAGAGTTTAGGATTCTAAAGCCAATACCAAATAAAAAGAGAAACTTATTAAAATCAAAATTACAATCCATATTTTTCAAATCTTTAGAAGTCTTAAATTATTGGTAAAAATGAAACTAGCAAAAATGTGACTATAAAAATAATTGAGTAAAAAAGTGTAAATAGCACAATATCACTCAAGAAATGGATATGATGGATAAATTTGATAATTGTAAAATCAAATACAAAAAAACAGGAAATGGCAGTAATAAAAACAAGTTAAAGAGATATGGAGGTTAGAAGTAGAAATGTGGGATATTAGGAATAAAAAAAAAAAAAGGAATGCACCAGAGACAAGAGCCAAGGAAAGAAAGAAGGATGGTAAAGAGGAAAAAAGGAAATGCTTGTTTTTCATTGTGGTCTTTCAACAAGGCATGCTTTTAGGTATATTTTAAGGAGTATTTTTTTTTCTTAAGTTACATCGCCTTTCAAAACTCAATTGAAAGAAAGTAACATTTATCACAAGATTTGAAGGGATTCTTCGTTCCCCCACCACCTCCAGAAGTCAGAAGAAAATATTTCCATGCCCATCATAATTATCATGAATATCTCTATTTCAATCACAAGACAATGGGGTCCATATGGGACTGATCTGTTAATGTATACATTTAGTTTGTTGATCACGCTTTTAGGAGCTACTAAGCAAAGGGATTGATGGAATTCAGTGTTTAAATTTGCTTTCAGAATGTAACCTGCCTCTGACTTGCTTTACTTTTTCTGCAAATAAAAAGAAATATTTTATTTTCAGTAGTAGAAAATAATTCTGTTTCATTCATTAACTAGAGATACATGTGTATTCATATATGTATGGTAAAAGGTATTAACTGTGATATTATCTAAAGCATTTTACCAATGGCTTACATCATTTTGTTCCTCCCACTGTCTATTAAATAGTTTATGGCCTAACTAGTGGTTCATACTTAGATGATTCCCATCCCTTCAACTCATGGAATTTGTGTACAAAACTCACATGCCTGCATCTATTTTATCCTTTTTTTTTTTTTTTTCTGTAGTATTTTAAACTTATCCATTTGTTGTGTTAAATACAAATAATATATCAACTTGAACTTAATTCACATAACACGTTGTACCTAATTCAAATAAAATATTGAATTACAAAAAGATTGTAGTCAACAGTAGCTATAAATTTAGAGTAAGTTTAACATCATTGGTCAACTCTTTATATGCCAACGTAAAACTAAAAAAGAAGTGAAAATAAACATTTTCATAGTGTCAACATCATTTCTACTATATCTGCAAATTCAAACAAAAACAAATCAAGACATTTATTCCTAGAAGAATAAGGACTGTGCTGTAATGAGGGGAAAATACCATGTACAACTAGACATGTTTGCTAATATAAAAATTAAAACTGAAAGTGAATAAAAGTTAACAAACCTAGAAAAAGTGGAATGAACAAATGTGAACAAAAATCCCACCTAGATGGACTATTGATGAGTTTTAACGATGGGGAAGGATTTCAGCCTCATCCATAAGAAGAGATGGAAATTTAGTATCCCAACAGATTTCTTTTTTTTTTTTTTTTTTTGAGGTAGGGTCTCACTCTGGTCCAGGCTGACCTGGAATTCACTATATAGTCTCAGGGTGGCCTCGAACTCATGGAGATCCTCCTACCTCTGCCTCCTGAGTGCTGGGATTAAAGGCGTGCGCCACAACGCCCTGCTCCAAACAGATTGCTTTTATCTTCTCCTGTTATATTAGCAAAAGTTAGATTTAAACGTTGCAGAAATCCTGGGTTTAGAAGCAAGAAAAAAAGCTACTGGAATTTAGCAAACCATTATCTCTTTGAGGGTGATATAGCGTTAAGTAGAAAAATTAAAGATGTGCAAAATCTTGGATAGAGCATTGCCACTCCAGTATTTTATCCTGTGGGTGTTCTCATGCATATGACACATTGTGGGGAACTCATAAAAACATGATGAACCACTGTGACAGGAGAAACTGCATGCATTATTTGTTTAGGGAAGATATGAAGTGCCTCGTTTCCCTGCAAATAAAAGAGTATGTTTAGAAGGTTTGGTGTCCAAATAGTGGCACCATTTTGGAAAATTCTGGAAACCTTAAGAGATGGGACCTAACTGGAAATATTATAACCCTGGGACTGGCCTTGGGGTCTGTACTTGTCCCTGGCTACTTTCTGGTTCTCTCACCTTGCTGTTTATTGTGAGGCGAGCATCTTTCTACTGCCAGGATGTTGGTCCTCACTGGAGTCCTTGAATAACTGCAGCCAAGGACCATGAGCTGTAATCTCTGAATCATGGACAAAAAATGAATTCTTCCTTTTAAGTTGTTCTAACTGGTATCTTGTGACAGCGATTGAAACTCTAACACAATGTACTCTTTATAGAGTGGAATATTGTGCTATTGTTAAAGAGAAGAAAAGAAAATGTATTTTGATATGGGAATGCATTAATATGTATTATCAAATATTTTTACAAAGGAATCTCTGTGTGAACCTGTATCATGTCTTATCTTTTATATGGTGAAGGAGAAGAATAGCAAGGGAGAAGTTGTTGACAAAAATCATATATGTGAATTCATTATCTATGTCAGGAAAGAGAAGACACCAGTGAATGTAAAACCTGCTGGGGAAGGCAGCTGAATGGCTGAAAATTAGAATAAGGGGGTTATATTTCCTTGAATGTTTATTATATTTAGATCATCCAGTATTGATTATGTCAGCCATTAACCCTTGCGTGATGGAAATAAAATGTCAGAATTCTCAGCTATGTCTAGACAATTAAAGTTATCAATCACACATACAAAAGGAACATTTACCCAAGTTTCACCCCAGAATAATTATTTATGATTATGAGGGAAAGGATTGAATATACACATAAAAATTTATATCTACACAATAATTGCTATTTGAGTGCATATAAATTAAGTATAATTAATTCTCATATTAAAATGCTATAACACTTATTTTATAAGTATATACTTATGGTGCCCTGGTGATTCTTATATGTAAAGTGAATGGAGATCACCAAGCTAGAGGAATCAAAGATGTCTCATGGAGAAGAGAGAATTCACTGTGAATTTGGAAGCTGGCCAGCTACAAAGGTGGGTGTCAACTGATGGACATTTATTATGCACCTTGAAGTATTCATAGATAGAAAAAAGAAAGACAGAAGCTATAAGTGGTTGATTATTCTCTGAGTAAATCATTAGGATGCATTTGTCAATTATGATCATAAGCACAGGGAGTATGTGACATATTAGGTCGCATGATAGGAAAGACAAATATCCTGTGACTCATTATAACTATAGCTGATAAATTTCAGCTCGCACATGAACCCTTTGAAGTACTATTAACTGTACACTACCATTAAAATGCCTTTTGTAAAACACTGCAGACTCTGGCCACTGTCAAAGTAACAAAATCTCTCCACTTTTATTTTCAGACAAGGAAAAATGACACTCCCCCAGCAAAGCCACATTTTTTTGCACACAGGGAAACCAGAAGTGATATTAGGAGTCCAAACTTATTCTTAAGGCTGCAAATATACAGCAAGCATTTCCCGTGTCAGAGCGATGAATATTTTGTCTGAATTATAATGTTTTTCCTTTAGAAAGATTTTGTAAGTCAGTCAAACCCAAGTCTTTGGAAGTATGTTAAAAGTAATTTTTCCTCCCAACTTTAGGTACATGTGTAAAGCATTTTCAACTCTTATTTTTTAAAGGCCTCTGAAATATGCTTGTGGCTGTGCCCTACTACACCCAGAGAAATGCTTAGGCTAAAAATTCAATGAATCTGTTTACTGCAATTTCCTTCTTTTTCTTTTTTCTTTTTCTCCCCCCCCCCCCGCATGAGCCACTTTTAACTGCAATTCCTTTCTGTGGGCAAGGGTGTTATTTACATTGTGCCAGTATGTAACTAATTTATGCCTCAGTGATAAACTTTACTGTCTGAAAAAGTCAACTCATTTAACTTGGTATATATTCTAGAAAGAGATGTATTCCAAATGCTTAGAGTAGAACATGGATGTAATTTTGTCACCTTTATTCTTTTAAAATATTCATCATGACACTTGTTGGCAAAACGGTCCCTCACATGGGGATGGGGCAAAGTAGAATGGCAAGCTTTTAAAGTAATGCTTACTGGGACAGACATTTAAAGAGAAGAGATGATCTCATGGGGCAAATAATTTTATTCTCTGAATAAAGCATTTTAAAAGTTGCCTATTACAATTTGTCTATTACAAATGAAATGCAGGTGGGTCTAAGTAGACAGACACTTGAAGGACTCTGGACCTTTATGTAACTACATAGCATATTGAGGCCCACAGCAGAAAGAAATTGCCATGGGTTATATTGAACACAGACATCATATTATACTACATAAGGTTACTTTTTGATTAAAAAATACTCAACAAAAGTTAATATAAGAATCTCTACTTTGTATGTTCTAACTCAGTTACAGTGGCTGGTAGATAGGTGCCCATAAAAGTTAGTAGGATAAATTTCTGAGTAAAGGCATTTGTGGTAGTTTGGATATATGGCCCCCAATATATTCAATGTTTTATTAGTTTATAGTTTGCATCTGCAGCCACCTTGCTGGAGGCAATGTCACTGGGGGCAGATCTTAAGGTGTGGTGATGGTTTGAGATTCCATTGTAAAGATATGCAAAGTGTGCCTAATAGGAGTTCCTGAAGTGTGCTGTGGCTTTTGGCTGTAGGTTTGCTCTGTGTGCTGTGTGGCTGGGGTTTTGCTTTCTTGCCTGGTCCTGTGAAGACAGGCCAGCTTCTTCTGTCATTATGGAACTTACCCTGGATCTGTAAGCTTCAATAAATATTCCTTCCTCCATAACTGTGCCTGGTCTGGAAGTTCATCTCAGTGAACCTGAAGCTGTCTGCTACAGGCATGTATCCATAATGGATGAGGTATGTCCTAAAATGATTCCAGGATATGTAATACATAGAATAAATTTCCTTTTGGACTATCCCAGGACATGCATCCTAATTGGCACAAAGCAAAACCTTCTTCTGAAATCAAGTGTTCCTTGTCAGAAGTATCTTCTCTTCTGAAGCAGCAAGCTGGAGCATTTAGAATTTAATAACCCTTTTGATTTTCTCAATTCTATTACACCATTTTTTAACAAGTTCTCACAATGCAGCACAGTCTAGCCTTGAACCAGTCACCCACTTGCCTCATAGTCTGAGTGTTGAGGATTATACTATGTTCCACCACATCTGACCTAAGTGTATACTTTAAACATTTATTTTACTATGTCAAACTCAGACACTTCATTTAATGCAAATTTTTACTTTTCTTTCAATTACCACCATATTTCAAAAATGTTTTTTAAGCAAAAAATGGAATTTAAGTAGAGATTGTTAGGATTTTGCATGATACATCTTTGAGAGTGTAGTTTATTTTTCCAATTTTCAAAGTTTAAGATTAATCTAGATGAAAGGATTAATTCTCCACATTTTTGACTATTTTTACAAAGGCTCACATGATTTGCTGGTTCTATTCCTCTGGTGAGTGGCGTAGTGTGGAAACAGCCTCATAGTCCCATGTGTCAAATCAAGATAGATGAACATGATAGGGACGAACTTCATTGTTCATGTGGCCACCATTAATTACAATCCATTTTTCCCATACCAATATCAGAAAATGGTTCTTCAACTAATCACATGATACTGATGTGTGTAATTCTGTGAACTATGTATCCCCAGTTCTCTGATTGAATATTATATGAGTGATATGTTTGCATTAATAAAAAAATAATAAAATAGTAGCTTCTCTGGGTTTAATCTCTTTCCAGGGAATTCTTTTAGGAAAGGGCGAGGATGTAGACCACTACCACTAGATGTCACTGTAAACAGACCATTTTGTCTGATACAGATTTATTTTCTCACATTTCCAGACTTCCAAGCCTGTTGAGGGGAAATTCTTTTTAGTAATACTGATTTCATCTAATCTCTTGTTTGCTTGTTTAGTCAAAGGTTGCTGACTGCTAAATTGACATCCTTTCTGGTGTCCCTTTGCACATGTGTAAACAGTTTTCTTTACAGGAAAACCACAGCAAAGGGATTTAAAATTTGTTACCACTTTATTAATTGGGTGATGGTGTCTTGCCGAGTCAATCAGTTTATTATTTCTTAAGAAAGATCTTGTAGTGAGTTTGTGTCTCATTAGAGAACTTCAGGGCCAGACAGATTAATGCACATATGCTACGACATTAATTAGAGAGTCAGATTTCTCACACAATAGATAATTTGATTGTGACAATGCAGACAGCAATTAATTGAGTCTCCTTTAGGAAGCTACTAAGGGGCTTGAGTTGAGAAACCCACTATAACTGGCTCCAGTCAAACACATAGGGACTCTCGCACTATAGGATTGCTGAGTTAGCAAAACCTTGGCGGTTTTTCAATAAGGTTAAATTTCTCATCCCTTCTTCAATGGAAGCAGATCTTTCCCTAAACCCTTCAGCAGAGGTCTAAAACAGCATGTCATTTGTGGGTCAGTGGAAGTTTCAACAATTATATTGAAATTATATATCTGTGTGCAAATCTTCTTAATGCATTTTGGCCAACAAAGGGATATCCAACCCAAGCTACCCAGCAGATATTCTATATCACATGCTCTTTTTAAAGTATGTCTCCTTAAATAAATTTACAAAAAAAAAAAAAAAAAAAAAAAAAAAAAAAAAAGGAAGAAAAACACTACAAAACATTGCTTAATTAAGACTATCGGCAATCACTGCTAAAATATCCTTAATAATAGACTGGTAAAGTCAGACTAACAGGAGAGATGGAGTAGTCAAACTTTCTTGTTAGCTGACATTTAAAAATTCACATTTTAAAAATGACATTTAGCAGATGAGATGACGATGCAAATGGAATCTATATTTAGGGAGGGGTGGAAAATAGCATCTCATTTGTGTTGATTATAGATTCTGTTCTACCTGTGGAAACCCCTGCTTCAAGTTTGCCTAGTCCTTTATAAATTTTTCTTATGCCTTCCCTCCTTTCTCCCACCTTCTGCTCTTCACCTCCCGTATTCTCCTATTACCACCCCTTCTTTCACCTTTCTCTCGTATTTCCCTCTGTCCAAGGACAAGTCAAGGACATGGAGGTTCAATCCTCCTACCCCATCAACCTTGCATGACCACCTGAGTACAGAGCCGTCTAGCCTTCAAATGTCCTCAGCCCACATTCCCCTTGACTGAAAAAACCCACTAGCTAAAACAACTCAAGTGAGCCCTTCCACTTAGAGAATATGAGAGGCATAAATAACTTAGTACTTTAAGCTGACAAATTTTGGCCTGGTTTGTTATTCAGTAGTAAATAAAGAAATCAGTAGACTATTTGTTCCTGAAGCCAAAAAAGAGATAATTCGAGGAAATTCTTCAGACAGGGAACTTGAAAAAAAAAAAAAAAAAAAAAAAGCCTTTGGTCTTTCTTTGGTCTTTGGTCTTCCGCCTTCAGCTTATGTTTAGCGGGACATTTGTTTCTCTTCAGGTGATTTCTTCTTAGTAAACCTCACCCAGACTTCTATTTTTGTGTCTCACTTGTCACTGTTGGCAATGTTACTCTCTTCTATTGTCATTCTCAAAAGTTGGTTTGCTTTATGTTTATTTTAATGCGAAATAGCATTAATAGACCTGGGGCTAACAAAATGTTGAAGCGTAGGGTTTGGTGAAAGCTACACACACTGTGTTTCATAGCGTGAGTCCTCCCCTCCCAAACAGAGAAAAATGCGCACAAAAGGAAAACCATTTGCCAAATTATGCACAGGCACTCCATACCCCTCACCTGCTTCTGAGGGGCTTCCTAGACAGTAATGTTTAAAGTAAGGGATCTTAGAATCCAGTACACATCCATGTCACCTGGAGCTCTATTAGCAAACAGATTCTGGACTACTATGCTTAAGTTTGGTCCCAAATTCTGCATTTCTAGGTCCAATTCATTGAATAGCATGATTCTGGGATGTTTCTATTATCATATCTTTGAATGATTCCTGTTCCCCCTCCATGGGCCAGGTCCTTTCACCATGTCACACAAAGCCAAGGCAGAAGTATCCCTAACATACACCAAAGGAAAGGAAATGTCAAGGAGAGGAAAACTAATTTTCAGAGTGTTTGGCTCCACCTCTGCCCAGTACTTTTCTCTCTTTTCCACATTCTCCCAGTGACCTCCTTCCACCTGCAGGTGTTAGAGAGATTTATTCTTATCACAACAAAAACTATGTAAAAGTTCGGACTCTGAGCCACAGAGTGACAATTATGCATTCATCCTCAAGATATACTCACCCTAACGGTGAGCAAATCCTGAAGAAAAAGAAAAGAAAAGAAAAGAAAAGAAAAGAAAAGAAAAGAAAAGAAAAGAAAAGAAAAGAAAAGAAAAGAAAAGAAGAGAAAAGAAACAAATGCTGCTACTGTGTGGTGGTTATTGAGAGGATACTTGGTTATGCTGCACGTGATTGCTTAGTGAACTATCCTCCGCACAATGTCTCACATGTTCGCATCCTCTCAATCCCTTGCAAGAGCACTCTGGATCAAATGATCTCCACCCTTCCTCCCCACCCATACAAGGAACCTCTTAATCAATAAGCCTGCACCCGATCTTCAGTCCCTTCTTAGTAGATCAGCTTCAATGCAATGAGGTTTTGTTACTATGCTTATGAGACCTGGATGGTCAGACTCAGCATCTCCATTCTCTCCTCTACTTGATCTTTAACTCTAGTTATTTGTGTATATTTGCTTTTTTTTTTTTTTTTTTTTTTTTTTTTTCACATATGTCTTGTATTATGGTCATATACACCCCAAATTACTCACCCTTACCCTCCTCAGTCTTACTGTATTCCTTCTGGTCTCTTACTACTGGATATTCCACAGAGGCAAAGGACTCCCCTTTCCACCAAATCACCAAATTTGGAGGGATGAGCTGAATCATTTGATCATTTGATGAGCCAAATTACCAGAGTCAGGACTATAGAGAAAAATCTGATTGGTTGGTGGACCTAAAAGGAACATTGACTCCGAAAGATCCAGACCATCCCTGCAGAAAGGAGGAAGAATCAGGAAGCTGTTTCTATTGGGCAGTGGGGGTTCATAAGTTGTTCCTTGAATCAGTCTTGCATATGACTGGATTTAGTCCTGTCAGGACAGGCTAGGCATTCATGTTTCTGTGGGCCAGCCCCTAGCAAACGGCCTACCAGATGAAAAGCTACCTTGTTGCTTATCTGTCTCACATTACAAATAATCACACCAATGTCATTTTTTGTCAAAGACTTACCATCACTTCTTTCTAAATAGGAAACAGAGAAGAGACTGTTATCTCCACATGGGAACATTTTGGTGGGAAATGAATGTATAAACATCTAATACTATTGAGAAATCTTTAAAAAGAAAAAGAAAAATGAGGGTTGTGGGGGAGTAAACCCACTTCTATTCAAGCATGAGGACCTGAGTTTGTATCCCAGCACTCATATAAAAGCCAAATGCATACACCTGCCATCCCAGCACAAAGGGAGGCAGAGGCTCGAGGACTCGTATGGTTCACTAGACAGCTAGTCCTGCAGGATGGGTGAGCTCAGATTCAGAGAGAGATGCTCTCTCAAGAATAAGGTGAGTGCTCGCTTCGGCAGCACATATATTAAAATTGGAACGATACAGAGAAGAGTAGCATGGCCCCTGCGCATGGATGACACACAAATTCGTGAAGTGTTCCATATTAAAAAAAAAAAAAAAAAAAAAAAAAAAAAGAATAAGGTGAAGCACTATTGAGGAAGACACCCAGCATCAAACTTGCTCCCACACTCAATTGTGGCTATTCACATGCTCATGCACCCATATACAAGCAGTCACTCACACGTGCATGCACGCACACACACAAACACACAGACACACTCAAACACATGCCAAGAGCAAAAAAAAAAGTAAAAACAACTAAATTCTCTGTGCAGCATAATGATGCCAATTTTTTTTTTTTTTCATTTTAGAGCGGAGGGCAGAACACAGTTGGTCAGCAGGATGCTTCTAGCCCAAGGTTTTCCTCGCTCTCAGTTCCTTTCACCTGGCAAAGCCAGGGAAATACTCCTGACCAAGCATTTATAGTTCATATGAATTTCACCTCTAGCAAGGAAACGGATCCTGCACTCACCAGCTGAATGCCAGTGTGCTGAGCACAAGGTGAGAGGCTAGCATCTGCCTAACAATCCTTTCCAGTTAAGACTTCCTAACAGCAGGATTGGATTGGGCCTTCACAAACTCTGGGTGCCTGGCTGGATGTCTCATTGTAATTTTGCACACTGCTGATCTGCCACCCACCTGACAAGCAGGAGGCATCATGTTTTTAATAACAGCACATGCAGCTTAAAAAGAAATCCCATTCAAAGTTGAATTGTGAAAAGAATCTTATGTGAAGGAGTTACCTGGGCATTGTCCTGACATCTGCCCAAAGTATTGCTAGTTGGAAACAGAATTATTTGGTTCATTTTGTTTAAAGCTCTCAATCTCTTATCATTTTCTTTTAAAAACAAGAAAAACAATGTGACATGTAAATTATCAAAAATGAATTTTTGTTCTGATAAATGTGGTAGGTGACACCTCTATACTCTCTATGTATATATCTGCCTGTAGCAGACAGTGTCAGGTTCGCTGAGATGAACTTCCAGACCGGGCACAGTTATGGAGGAAGGGATATGATTTATTGAAGCATACAGATCCAGGGGAAGTTCCATAATGGCAAGAGAAGTGGCCTGCTCTCCACAGGGCCAAGCAGAGAGAGAGAAACCAACCAGCCACCACAGCACACAGAGCAAAACTACAGCCAAAAGGTCACACAGCACACTTCAGGAACTCCTGCTAGGCACATTTGCATATCTTTACAATGGAATCTCAAACCCACCATTAACACCTTAAGACCAGCCCCCAGTGACATTGCCTCTAGCAAGGTGATTGCAGATGCAAATTATAACTAGTAAAACACTGAATATATTGGGGGACATATATTCAAACTACCACACTGCCTATCTAACTAAAGAAAAAGAGTTCAGATCTTGTTTGTATTCATGCCTTTCATCCCTGGCTTTCTAATATTTGTAAGGAAAGATGGCTCAGCTCAGTACATTCCTCATACTTTCTATCATCTGGGAAGTAAAACCACAAACAAATATGATAATTATAAAATTTAATGAAATTTACACTTTGTAATACTATAAATTTTAAATAAGCTTAACAACCTTGTCTTAGAGATTCATATAGCTAATAAATGCTCAGTGTAATGAACTATGTCCAAAAAATTATGTATATTCTTTTAGACATAATACATTAATATTATATGATGACATACTATTAGAAGTGAAAATTACCTTTTTAAGACTCTTAACTAGGGACTTAACTATGGATTTAAAGTCCTGAAAAGCAAGAAATATTGAGTTATAATTAAAAAAGGAGAATAACATTGATCATGAGTGGTTACTTATTCAAGGTTTTTTTTCTTTTTTTTTTTTTTTAAATCCTTGACTTCATCTCCAATACCAAAAAAAAAAAAAAGTGCAACAGGTATGTTTGGACTGTGCTATAAGATATTTTTATCTGTGTGGTGGAATATGGTAAAGAAAGTATGCATATTGTATTTTCAGGTGACCTTAGATGAGAAGAGTTAGTTAATATGACAGTTGACAGAGGTAAGAGTCTGAAAAAGTTCAACCAATAGGAATGACAGTGAAAAATCAATAGTATGAAAATTTATCACAGTAGCTCTACATGCTGTGGCTATGTTAATCAGAGATTTGAATCACAAGAAATTAGTGTCAAACAAACTTAGCTTTATACCAATTTGTAAGACACTACTCAATATTCTTTATAATTAAACACATTTTTCTAATGATTAAAATCCTTTATTTTAAAATCCCTGGAAGATAATATGGTAACTACGAGCAGTTTCTCCCCATTTCCCACATACTTATATTTTATTTATTTATTTATTTATTTTTGATTTTAGAGAACACATTGGTTTGTTAAATTTCCTTAAGCAAAACTTCACCAGCTGGAAAGATGGCTTAGCACTTAAAGCATTTTCCTGTAAAGACAAAGGACCCAGATTTGATTCCCCAGGTCCCACCTAAGCCAAATGCACAAGGTGATACATGTATCTGGAGTTCATTTGCAGCTGCTGGAGGCCTTGGCACACCCATATTCTATCTACCTCTTCAGCACCCCTTCTGTCATAAATAAATAAATAAGTGTGTGTGTGTGTGTGTGTGTGTGTGTGTGTGTGTGTGTATGTGTATAAAAAATATTTTGGGGCTGGAAAAATGGATTAGTGGTTAATGTACTTGATTAAAATGTCTAAGGACTCAGATTTTTTCCCCAGTACTCACATAAGCCAGATGCACAAGGTGGCACATGCATCTGGAGTTTGCAGTGACTGGATGCCTTGGCAAGGCCATTCTCCCTCTGTCTCTCTGTCTCTCTGTCTCTCTGTCTCTCTCTCTCTCTCTCTCTCTCTCTCTCTCTCTCACACACACACACACACACACACACACACACACACACACATAAATAAATGAATAAGTAAACAAATAAATAAAAATAAACTGTTAAGAAAAACTTCACCAAACTAAAATATTCATAATAGGGCTGGAGAGTTGGCTTAGCAGTTAAGGAACTCAGTTCAGTTCCCCAGAACCCACATAAGCCAGATGCACAAGGGGGCACATGGATCTGGCATTCGTTTGCAATGGCTGGAGGCCTTGCAGCACCCATTTTCTCTCTCCCTCTCTCTCTCTCTCTCTCCCTTTCTTTTTATTTCTCTCAAATAAGTAAATAAAAACAAAACTATAAAAACAAATAAAATTCATAATAAGATATGTAAAAGAAATTACTCACCAAAATGTGATATACAAAAATCATTCTCATGTATTCAATAAAACACAGAAAGTCTTGACATTGAGGTAGGATACAGAGGTGAAAACAATGTCTGAAAAGGCCCTCCTTCCTCAGAAATTGTCATCAGTCACATGTTTTGGACACACTCAAAGCCATCCTCAGTTCCTGGCTCAGGCTAATCAGCACATTCCATTGTCCCAACAGTAGTGCACTCATTCATAGGGCTATATTCCCAAGTAGGCTGATCTTATGTGACTATATAGCTATTAGGGTTTTTCAGGACAGAAAACTTTTTGCCTTCTCTTTTGTGACTTTCCCTTAGCAGGGAGCTTAATTCTTTTTGCCTCGGAGGATATTGTTTCAGAATATGACACCTAGTGTCTGCCATGCGTGAGAAAACCTACCCAATTGATGCAGATGGGGCACTCTGTGGAATCTGGTGCCAAAATCTGTATCTCCATAGAGATGCAGAGAGTGAAATCAGATCTCGTCTGGCTTCACTTAAGTTCAGGCTTCTGGATCAAGTTCACATAAAATAATTCTTATTTTTTTATTTTATTTTATTTTAATTCTCATTTTTTCACTTTTCAGCTATGCAGGCCAATTAATTACTTTTTTTTTAACTTTAAAATATGCTTTATTTATTTGAGAAAGAGGCATGCCAGGGCCTGTAGCCACTGCAAATGAACTCCGGATGCATTGCCACCTTATGCACTTGGCTTATGTGGGTACTGGGTAATCAAACCTTGGTCCCCAGGCTTCACAGGCAAGCACTTTAATGGAGATGCCATCTGTCCAGCCAAATTACTTTTATTTTTATATAAGCATGCATTTTCTACCTCAGGAATCTTGAGTTACAGCCTACAGAAAAAGGGCCATGTTAATGACCTACTAACCAGGTACAAGCATAATATAGATGTTTCAGATATTTAGATTAGAAAATAGATCTGTAGACTGGGGAGATGGCTTAGCAGTTAAAGTTGCTTGCTAGAAAAGCCTTTTGGCCTGAGTTTAATTCCCCAGTGCCTACAAAAAGCTAGATGCACAAAAAAGTGCATTCATCTAGAGTTCATTTCTAGTGGTAAGAAACTATCACATAATTTTTCTCTCTCTGATAAAAGATTGAAAAAAAAAAAAAAAACAGCTGGAGAGGTGGCTTAGCAGTTAAGGTGCCTACCTGCCAAGCCTAAGAACTCCCTGTTTGATTCTCCAGGTCCCACATTTAGCCAGAAGCAAATGACGCAAGCACAAAATGCCACACTTGCCCACAAGGGGACTGACACATCTGGAGTTCGTTCACAGTGGCTGAAATGGCCCTGGTGCTCCCATTATCTCTCTCTCTGCCTCTTCCTCTCTCTCTGCCTCTTCCTCTCTCTCTGTCTCTTCTCTCTCTCTCTCTCTCTCTCTCTCTCTAAAAAAAAAAAATACAGTTCAGGACTAGAGATATGGCTTAGCAGTTAAAGCACTTGCCTGTGGAGCCTAAGGACCCATGTTCAACTCTACAGATCCCACATAAGCCAGACTCACAAAGGTGAGTCAAGCTGGGTGTGGTGGCGCACGCCTGTAATCCCAGCACTTGGGAGGCAGAGGTAGGAGGATTGCTGTGAGTTCGAGGCCACCCTGAGACTAATTCCAGGTCAGCCTGAGCTAGAGTGAGACCCTACCTCGAAAAACCAATATAGGTCACACATGCCCATATGGCACAAGCATATATATATATAGTTCAAAAATGTATACAGATACAGCTCAGTGGTTATATATAGGGCCTGAGGGAGATATCTCCAGAATATGTAAAAATATATATGGTATATATATAGTTTAAATAGCTCCAGAATTAGTAAAAAGAGATTCTGGGTCAATATATAGCTATACCTGTTATTCTACATATAGCATTATCACAGATGACTATACGGCAAGCATATATATATATATATATATAAACACAGAGAAGAAAAATAATAGACTTTATTTAAAAAGAATCTAATGAAAGTCCTATTGAATTGTGTATTAACATTAACATCACAGGTTTACGTGGTGTGTGTGTGTGTGTGTGTGTGTGTGTGTGTGTGTGTGTTGTGAGTACAAGTGTGCATGCATAGTCTCTTATGTATGGATGCATGATACTGAAAATGCACATGTGCATGAGTGAGTGGATAGTGGTGAGAGGTTGATACTGGGTACCTTCACCCATCATATACTAAGGCAGGCTTTCTCACTTGAACACAGTGCTTGCCATAGCTAGCCACCTTGCCCAGATAATGCCCTGTCTCTGCCTCCAAAGCACTAAGATTATAGGCAGGATGACACATGCCCTTCAGGCTTTTGTGTGGGTGCTGTGGATCTGAATTCTCATCATCATGCTTGAGTAACAAGTGCTTTATCCACTGAACCTTGTCCCTGTCTCACAGCTCACCTTTGTGTTTAATTTGGTGGATCACTTTTAAGAGCAGTAAACAGACAGAGAGACAAAGATGAGTTTTTAACATATCTTCATCACTATATAAGCTTTCAAGCATATAGTAAATTATTTGCCTTATTAATATTGACCTTCATACTTGAGATGAACTTAGTGAAAGCTTTCTTACTATTCTCATAAGATCTATGTAAAGCAGACCTGGACTAAATCACAGAGGTATGATCATTGTATGAAGTAAACATTGCTAGCAGCATGGCAGGTGGAAAATGGACAAACTTTTTTTTTTCTTGAAAACAACTGAAATTACTAGATGAATTACTATTGAATTGCTCGAGTGACTCCATTACAAGATTCATTTATGAGAATGCAAAGCATAGTCAGGTATGGTACTGAGTGAAAAGTAAGCAGACATTTTGCCTCCAGGTGTTTATTAAACAAATAAACTGCAGTTAATTTTTATGATCTAATTCAATAGGGAGGAAATAAAATTCACAGACAAAACCAGTTCTGAAGAAAGTAGGTGAGCCTATTAGAAACTATCAACCATCAATCTTGGAGATTTCCTCCACAAATGCTTATCTAACATCAACTGAACTATATGATAGAAAAGCCTAATTTTCTTAAAAAAAAAGACTTAAATAAAAATAATCACTTACTAATGACTTTAAATCTTACAACTCTGACTCAAATAATTATCTCTTTGTTAGAGTATTTCCTATTATCATTTAAGTCCCTCAAGATGCATGGTTTGTTTTTTCTTTATACACTGTTTTAGGTTATTTCATTTATTGCATTAACATCTTGATAGAACCTTAAGAATAAATGATGAGTGGAAATGTTAAGAGAGTGTGCACATCATGTCTCTCTATGTTAAAGAAATGACTATTACACAAAAGTATAATAGAGAAGGAATTCTAAAGAGACCTTAAAAATAAGTAATACAGAAAGGGCTGAAATGGGGAAAAGCTAACAAAGAATAGATGAGACCACATGAAGATAAATACCACTGGGTTATAACAAAATTTAAACATATACATAATTAACTTAAAATATTATACATGCAATCAGTTATAATGCAAACATTAGCACATGATGCTACCTATACAAAACCTACATAATAGAAGAAAAAAGTAATATCAATAAATAGAGACCAGTTGGAACAAAGAAAGTATTTATTTGATGGGGTTTTCAGAAAGAGAATGAGGAAGGGTCATGGGGCTAGATTATGATCATGGTATATTATCTATATGCAGAGAAGTTCTCAATAAAAAGTTTAAAAAGTAAAAAAAAAAAAGATACAAAACACCAAATTTCACTTAAGAATGTATGGAGTGAATAGTAAATTCTCAGCTAAATAAATTCAAGTGGTAGCTAATCATTGTACAAAGACAACGCTGAAGTCAGATGTTGCCACAAGAGATATGTATGAATCATTCAAGAATAGTGCCATGTCTATACAAGCTCTGGCATATTGTAAGAAATGAGTAATTTTAAACCCTTTAAATGAAGCTAGCTTCATGTGAAATAAAACTTAATGACCATTGTACAAGGAAACTAGAATATGCACAAATATCCTTTATGCCCATAAACCATCACTTTTAAACTTAGCAAAACTACTAATGCATATAAAAAGAAAACTTGACAGTGTCAATTGTGGTTTAACTTAAGAATGCAAGGCTGGTTTGACATTCAAAAATATTGGAATTTACCATAGCCAGAAATTGAATAAATACAATCTTTTCAATGGATACAGAAACTGCCCTTGAGTTATTCCATCACCCATTCCCCATAAAAATTCACAACAAAGCAGGACTAGAAGGGAGCTTTATCTGTCTGATAAAGGTCATCTAAAGAAAACTTACCACTGACATCATACTTCATGCTTTCCCTTAAAGCAGCAACAAGTAGTTAAGAATGTCAACATCTTCTCTTATATTCAACATTTACTTGAGATTCTCATCAGATATATTATTACAGAGAGAACACTAAAAGGCTAATTCAAATTGGAAGGTAATTGATTATTGCTAATAGTAAAAGGCAAAAAAAAAAAAAAAAAAAGGATCTTGCAGCATTTTAGTTTCAAAACTTCTATCATAATCATGCAAATTCCCTTGCTAGAATTCTCAAGAGTATTCTCTAGGAATCTACAAAATGATTTAATAATTTAATCAATTGTCGGTACATCCCCAGAAACTAAACTCCATTAAGAAAACAGCAACAACAACCAAAAAATAAATAAATAAATAAATAAAAAGACCATTTTCTTCAGACTTTAAAGTATAATTGCAACTTCTACCAGATTCCTGACATTAGACAAGTATCAGGGATTCTGATAGATTGAATGCTACTACAATTAAAACTTATTGCAACAGTTCATTGTCAAAAATTGATCACCATTGTCTGGCAAAAGCTTTGGCACAGAATAAAGGTCCAGTGAGAATCACAAGCTTGAATATTATTGTCAATTGGCCTCTAATAAAGGGTATGTTCATGGGTGGGGGGAACAGATTCATATTCTAGACACATGATTGTCCCTTGCCCCAGGAGTGAATTTAGATTATAGGAAGGATGATAACAATGGGAAAGACATATTTAAATGGCCACGAACAAGAATAAAACAATTTAGCATTATTTTTAACATCATATTTTAAAAGTCATAGAATAACTGGGAGATTATAGAAAGATTAGTACACTAAAAGCATATTTTCTTATATTTAAAAATAGTCAAATTAGAATGGACAAGTCTAGTGAAAAGTCATTATTTGCTTAATGTAAGCTTTAAGTTTCTCTCATTTCAGTTCTTTCTGTCTTAGTTCTGGTAACAGTAGCCTTTAGAAGAACCATGTCTAATTGATGGGGAGAATGCAAAGTGATAGAATGTGTGAGTCTTCAAGTACCTCAGTTTGTAATGACACAGGTTTTCTGATCATGCACTGTTATCTAAGTACCATGTGCCAACCAATGAATGTGACACTGGAATTCTTGAGGTAGGTTTGCTTTTCCTATCAGTTAGGCAAAAAAAAAAAAAAAAAAAAAAATTGATCCTCAGTTTTAGAATATCATGAAACAAAAGGGGGAACATCCTAATGTGAAGATAAACAAACCATGTGGGCAGTGCTCTGAATTAAATACTGCACTAACATTAATACAAAACACACGGTATTTTATGATATAACTCCGTAATTCTTTCCACTCTTCTCTACAGAATCCCAAAATCCCCGGGCATCAAATGCTATAATCAGAACTCATTTTGTGGTAAAATGTATCCTATCCTGAAATAATTTGTCAAGTATTCCTAACTTGAATTGTCAGAGAACGATTTATCAATTTATCTGACTTGTTGGGACACTGCAATAGAAAAATAGGAATGTGGGCTGGAGAGATGGCTTAGCAGTTAAATGCTTGCTTATGAAGTCTAAGGACCCCGGTTCGAGGCTCAATTCCCCAGGACCCACATAAGCCAGATGCACAAGGGGGCCACACACATCTGGAGTTCGTTTGCAGTGGCTGGAGGCCCTGGCATGCCCATTCCCTTTCTCTCTATCTGCCTCTTTCTCTCTCAGTCTGTCTATCACTCTCAAAAAAATAAATAAATAAACCAAAAAAATTAAAAAAAAAAAGAAAAATAGGAATATGCTCTGTTTTAGAGTATTGTCCTGGATTTCACTGTAAATATAAGGTAATATAAAGTAATGTCTAGAAATAAGATTTCCTTTAAAAGTACAAAAAGTTTCTATACATAATGAGATGTAGACTGGTGGTATACTTAATGATGTTTCAACACAATTTTAAAATATGTGCAAGCAAACTGAGATCCTGGTTTGTTTTGAAAAAGATACCTTTACAGAAATAAAACAAGTCTTCTACATTGGAATAGCTAAGTAAAATAAGTCTGCTCTAAACAGTGATAATTTGGGGATTTATATACAATATGCCCAAGTATTTAGCATAATCCATAACATTTTCAAGATCAGTAAATTTCTTACTTCCATATATCTGAATTCTTTGCTTTTTATATAAATAAACATATTTCGAATATTCAATCAAGTACAGGAGAAAATCTGATACACACAGAGGTGCCAGAGACATAAGCAAGATCAACAAAGTTGGGTTGTCCAACGAGATGTGTCTTCTATTTTAACTGTCTGCTACAAAGACTGTAGCATGTAAAATATGTGACATTTATGGAATTTTAAATTTTCTGATGAAGAAATTATGAAAAAAATGCATGATATTAATTTTGATAATATAATTCACATGACAAATTACATGAGATGCTCTATTCCAATATATAATTATAATAAAAATTTGCAAGTATTTTACATTCCTCACTAATATTCAAAATTTAGTATATTCAACATCAATTAAACAATGTTATCTATATATAAGAATAATTACTGAACTTTCCTGTTTTGAAGTGAGGTATTGAGAGCACCCTGAAGGTAACTAGTGTTTATTGACAAGTTGACTCATATAAGCATGTGACCAAAGATTGAAAGTCAATTAAAAAACTACAAATATATATATATATATATATATATATATATATATATATATGGTATATATTTTGCATTTCCGCACAGATTCAATTTGGACTACACTCACTTTAAATTCTCTGGAGCTGTATATGGTTAGTATTTTATATACTGGTCTGTATTGATCTAGATACAATGCCATTTATCTATTAAACTACATGATAATATTTATACTGATTCTTCAATTTTCCTTGAAATGGTCCATTTTCCTTTTTTTTTGTTTTCATTTTTTTAAAATATTTTATTTATTTGACAGAGCTAGAGAGAGAGAGAGAGAGGAAGAGGCATACCAGGGCCTCCAGCCACTGCAAACAAGCTCCAGATGAATGTGCCAGCTTATGCATCTGCCTTACGTGAGTTCTGGGGAATCAAACTTGGGTCCTTAGACTTTGCAGGTAAGCTCCTTAACCTTTAGGCCATCTCTTCAGCCCATTGTTTTCATTTTTATATGGAGATATTCCTACAGAGGTACATTTCTATTTCTCCAGATGATGGCAATCATGAAATTTGGCTAAGGATCTCATTGTTAGGTAAGGAGTAGGAGTGCTGGATCCTGTAGTGAGTTTGGGTCTTTTGCACAATCTATCAAGGTGCCTGCTTTTCATCCCCATCTGGTTCATACCATCTTAGACAATAGATGTAATGCTGATATGTAAAAGGATCCTACAAGCAAAGTCACCAAATTTAGACATAATGGAATATCTTTGCCAGTACATCTCCACTTCACAAAGCTTCGACTGGCTGTCATTTGCTTGACATTGAGATCATGGAAGGCCTTTTGAATAATGGAGCCTGTTATTACCAACAAAGGAAAAGCAGTACATAGAAATGCCAAGATATGACTATATTCATACCTCAAGTTTATGAACATCATTGCAGAGGGAGATTATTTCTTCTTTCTTTCTCATTTTATAGAATATGCATGCACTTATCTGTATGTATTCTTAACAAAACCTTAAACTTGCAAGAGTTATCTCTAGATATAACTTTATATAACTAATATCACATGAAATGTCCTTGTTCCTATAGTTTTCATTTTATAAGAAAATCAGTGTTCCTTAAATTACATATTTCAAGTCTCACAGAATTAATATGTTCTCTTGGAATTTACTTTTCAGGTTGTCATATTATTTTGTCTCTGCTTCTGTAAGTACTTTTTACATGAATAGCTCTAGTACCTTGAATATTTAATTGGCATACTACTCCTTTATTCAGTGATCAGCATATATTCTGGGAATATGGCCCAGAAAGTAAACCTCCTGAGCAAGGCACAGGGAAGTTTACGTTTCTGATACCATCATCATTTCCTCTCAACCATGAAAGGAGGAGTAACTGACTTGAGCATAGCTGGAAAGGAATGTAGCATAAACCTAAAAGAATGTTATCCAGCTCACATGTACCATTACCTGTATCTTTATTTCCCTTACTGGAACTAATTTATAAGGTTTCTCTGCATAATTTCCTAAAATAGTCCCTTTTATCTTTCAAATTATTGAGTAAGCATAATTAATTAGTAGAAAAAGGAATAGTAATGATCTAAGAGCCATAGATGCATGATTTGATGTCTTCCCCTTAACATATATTTCTCAAAGATACTTTGGAATTTTCTCTCCTGATAAAAAAGTCATTGATTGTGAAAGATGATGTTTTAATTTCAGTTACAATGTATTGGATATGTGAAGCAAATTTTAATAGCTTTAAAAAAGGGATTTATATTTTTTCTCTGCATAACAATGAGAAGATAGAAATGGATTTTGTCTAACAGCCTAGCTCAGCATTTTCCTTCAAGAAGCTGGCTCCTCCTATCTGAGCACCACCATCTTTAGCATGCTGGGTTTGTCCTTCCAGTTGCCAGTGATTAATGTTCTTTTAGGATTTATTTCTGTAGGTCAGACAGGGATGAAGGTAAGGGGTATGTGTGCAACAGAATGTATATCTTTGAGGCAAAGAAAAAGAAGTTTTCCATAACAACATCCCTGCTTGTATTCTTTTGAGCCAAAAAAGAGATCTACACCCCAAAATGTGAGGAGATTTAGAAATATTGATGTAAAAAAGAAGAGAAATGTTAGGAAAAGTTGATTCATTAAAAAAAATCAAAGTCTGTCAAATGTTATCTAACATTGCAACCATGTTACCATATCATTAGTGCTGAACAGTATTACATAGATTTAGATTAGATCATATAGATTAGAACGATATCATATAGATTTAAATTATATTATATAGATTTTCACTTGATTGAATTTTTCATCTCCATGATTATGGCAGACTTGGTAGGTTGTTCATTGTGTGAGTCCCGTCAGCTGGGATACAAAACCCTGTTCTGTATCTGCATGTTGTGGTGAAGATTGCTTACATCCACAGTTAACTTGTCTTTTAAGTCTATGTGATCATCCTCAATCGTGTTGATAGGCCTTCTCCCATCAGGTGAAGGTTTTAGCAGCAAAATGGAAGTTCTCTGAGAAGACAAAAACCTGTATCCTACCTACAGCCTCTTGAACTTCCCCAAAGACTTCAAACTCCAGCATCATCTCCTAGCTGTGTGTCTGGAGCCTAAGTATTGAACATGCCAACACTTTTGTAGTCACATGAGCCAGTTCTTTAAAAGAAACCCTCAACCGAGCTTTCTCTTAAGTAGAGTAAGGGGGGATATGAGCTTAGAATAATGGCTAAGCATTTTTGTTCAGAGAGCTCAATGTTATACATGTAAATATTTTTTCTGCTTCTCTGGAGACCCTTCACAGATCCAGCTCACAACAGTTACCTACTCATAGCTGGAACAAAACATCTGACTCAAAGCAGCTTATGGGAGGAAAGGGTTCATTTCTGCGTACAGTTTCAAGGGGAGCCTTTACCATGGCAAAGAAAGCATGGCAAGACCTGACAATAGGACATCACATGTTGTCACATCATCTGGGTGGAAAGCCGTCAGTATTAGCTGTCCTCTGGACACCAAGTAAGATGGACTAATAAACCACAAAGTCCACCCCCCCAGTGATACACCTCCTCACTACCAAGGCTCTACTTCCCAGAGGATCAGCAGCCATCTCAAACTGGCACTAGCTGGAACCAACTATTCAAAACACATGAGCCTATGGGAAACATCACATTCAATCCATCACAGTGCACATAGATTCAATTAGACCTATTTCAGTTTTAAATACAAAAAAAAAAAAAAATAGTACCAAATACCTATACTCATGTATATGACTCGGGCAAATGACTTCACCTTGCAATTGCAACCACATATGTCAATGGCAGTGTTGGAGAGAGCATCCAGGACCTATGCACGTATCATTATTACTATGACTTTGGCAAAATGAATCTCCCAGAAGAAAATGCATTTATATATTTTAATGTATTAAATTAGCTATTATATTTAATGAAATTAGAACAATGCCTGGTATATATTAAGCACTACCTAAATGTTCTTCATCTTCTCATTATTTTTATAATTATCATCACAGTCATTGGAAGCATAAAACATATTGACACTGAGATGATTAAGAAGGGACACCTTTGTTCCTGAGTTGCCTGGCATATGTTTTCAGCCAATAAAACATCAACTTCACTAATGGAACTAATAGGTTAAGTTTCCCTTGTTGCCGGAATGATTTCCCTGAGAAAATTAAATTTTCTTAATAGAAAATCTAATTTTATCTCGAGTAACTTGAAAATCTTAATTAGTGACACAAAAGCCATGTTAAAATTACTTAGATCAGAAATAAACACATCATTAGACCAAAATAAACAAATGGCAGTGGTACTGTAGTTTAGTTGATATTCCACACACAGTGTGTGGATAAAAATAAGATACAAAGAGGCAATTTCCAAAGGAAAGAATCAGCATCAATCACATAAATTAAATTGATTAAGTTTCATACTTAATCAATCAGAGGCATGAATCTTACACGATCTACTGGTGACCTCAGTTACTTTGTTCAATCATGCACACCGATGTCAGTGCAATGCTTGATTTTCTAATTAAAAAAACTTTGCAATTAGATCTAATTAACGTGTTCCAATTAAATAGGTTAAATGCAGATGGATTCAATAAATTTAAGCCCCCTACTTTTCTCTTGGTAAAAAGGTTCTCTAAAATTGTTTGGAGACATAATCCTTTTGGTGCCACAGCTCAGCAAAAGAAGTAAGGAAAGGGCAACAACTTGGCATGGAAATAACATAAACCAGATCGGGCAGAGAAATCAAGAGCATCGAGCTTCTCAATTATCTCCAGGATCATCATATAAACCCTTCATTGTAGTCCCATTAACAATCTGCCAACAGTAGCATTTGTTAAAGGGATATCGACCTTTTTCAAAAAATGAAGGTATATCCCTTGATGGAGCCATGCAGTTTTAGTATGACTTCATTCAAATTTATACAAGAAAGAAATGTGGTTTGTTGTGAATGAAAACAAATCAAGTCTTACGTTGTTTCTGGCTTAAAGTGATACACCACTTTCCAAAGATTCCTGTTGGGAAATTATAGGTATGATGTTTTCTTCATATTTTTAAGACTTTCATTTCTACAATTCTCAGTTTAGACATCATTGCCAGGGTTCTTCACCAAAAGGTCTCTAATTAATATATTTTAATGAATATCATCCCATTCCCATGGAGAACCTATTAATTATTGTAAACCAGTCATCTTTGAAAAGTTATACCAAGTAAAATTTGTGGCCAGAGGTCTGTATGGAATGCCAGGTGAATAATTCAACCCCAGTTTCTCCCAAACAAGATCAATGATAGGGAACTTAATAATAAACAAGACATCCCATACCCTCCAATGTTCAGGGAACATGATGCAAGAAGAAGCAAAACGAGTGTAAGAGTTACCGGGTAAGAAGGATCGCTTCGGGGCACTCTCCTCTCAACATGAGCTGACTAGTGCATTCATTTCCTCACGGTGATTGTCAGTATTACCCCCAAATACCTGCACAATTCAGAGCCCATCAACATTTTAACACAGAAGGCAGAGGAGGCCAAAAAGTAGGGTACATCAAAGCAGAAGGAGGACTACTTAGAAAGAGAAGAGGCTCAGTGAAATCAACTTGGGGTGGGAAACAAAAGAAGATCACAGGGTGCTAAAATGATCAAATTACAGTATGCTCATGGACTAAATTTCTCAAAAAAAAAAAAAAAAAAGTTAAAGCTACCAAAAAAAAAAAAATCTAGCCTTTAGAAGTGATCATAGTTCTATGTGTGCATTTCACCCTTTCAGTTCTTCAAAGTTTATGGTGCCTCAGCTGTCATAAAGTGGACTCATGATAAAAGTGAGCATAATGTTATTTCATGTTTTGTTTATGCAGCATAAGTATTTCATGATTTCTTTTGCTAGACTGCCTTGTAAGCATGCAGGATACTCACTTCTTAATGTCTTAATACTTTGTCCATGGCTTACCCTTCCTTTCTTAGCACACTCTGTCTTTCCAACCCACCCCCACACACGTGTTTGCTGTGGTATATATACATGTCTTTGCAGATGCATACACCTTGGGCATACATATCAAGGCCAAGAATAAATGTGGAGTTATATTTTTCTTTCCACTCATTTATGTGTTTCTTTGAGAATGAGTTCTACAGAGCACAGAGCTGTAGTCAAGCTGGCTGACCAGCCAGCCCTAGCAATGCTCTAGTGATGAATCCCTGCAGATCTAGAGTTATAGCCTTGCATGGCCATGCCTAGCTAGGGAATCAAATTTCAGATGTGGCACGCCTTCTCTGCTCTTGTGATTATGGGGCAAACAGTTTTAACAACTGTTCCATCTTCTCAGCTCTTGGAAGAATATTCTCCTATAAAAGCACCAGCCTAGGTGGGTAGCCATTAGCTCTCTGGTTGGCTAAGAGATCTATCTGCTCAGTGGAAAGGAACCCACAGTTGGAACTGAGATCCAAGTCAGAATCATATGGAAACCAACACTATGGACTGTAATGAGAACCTCCCACTAGCCTTTAGCCAATAGATAGGCTACACCCATCCAAATCTCTCTTAATTAACAATGCTTACCCAACTGAACCTATGCTGACCTCATTCTCCATTGGAAAATCTGTTTCCTTTTCAGAAGGCAGTGAAAGCTGAGGAGGTAAACCACTCCTAACACAAAAGCCAGGTGAAACCACAGAGGAATTTGTGAGATGGACAAGAGTGTTGTTTCAATAGCCAGCACCAGGGTCAAGGAGACAGACACCAAGGATACTCAAAACATACCAAAGCAGAAATGTAGAACCCTCTGAAAGCACAATACTAAAGTAGTCTTAAAACATACCCAACCCAGCTCAGGGAAATTTATGGAAGAGGAGGCAGAAAGACTGTAACTGCCACAGAGTGGAAGGTAATGTCCAAAGCATTGCCCTGCCCCTTACAATGACTGATACTCTCACATCTCATCACCCACAACCCCAGGGGCGGAATACCCACAATCCTACTGAAAAGGACCACCAACAGAATGGGGCAGGGAGGAGGGAAATGATGATAATGATCATGTGTCCATACAAAGTTTCTATTTAATAATAAAATTTTAAAATGATTAATTTTTAAAACTTTTTATTTTTTATTATTTTTTTGGAGACATAGAGAGAGAGAGGGAGAGAGAGAGAGAGAGGAAGACAGAGATGGGCGCACCAGCAGTGTCTCAGCTGCTGCGAACGAAATCCAGATGTGTGTGCCCCCTTGTGGTCAAGTTCGGCATTGCGCCCTTGCATCACTTTGCATCTGGCTAAACGTGGGACCTGGAGATTGGAACCTCTGGAGACTGGAACCAGTGTTCTTAGGCTTAGGAGGCAGGCGCCTTAACCCCTAAGCCATCTCTCCAGCCCTAAAATGATTAATTTTTATGTGATCAAAACTATAAGTAAATGTATCTTTTTTTGTGTGTGTGTGTGTGTGTGTGTGTGTGTGTGTGTGTGTGTGTGTGGTGTGTTTAAATAAAAACACAACAAATCAGAACCTGTAGCATACTATGAAGAGAAGCAATTAATCAAATGGAAATAAAATGTACAATACAAATTATCAGTGAGACACTTTGACCTTTGAAAAGATTGACCCTGTAGAAAAATTAACCCAAAAAAATTAAAAGAAGACCTGGGTTGGAGAGATGGCTTAGCAGTTAATGTGCTTGCCTGCTAAGCATGAGAATGCCTGCTAGATTCCCCTGGTCCCACATTTAGCCAGACAGAAGTAACACAAGGGTGCAAGGCCACACTTGCACACAAGGGGATGCACACATCTGGAGTTTGTTCACAGTGGCTGACAGGCTGCTGGCATACCCATCTCCATCTCTCTATCTGACTCTCTCAAAAAAAAAAAAAAAAAAAAAAAGACCCAAGTTAATAAAACTAAGATGAATAAAGAAACATGAGGACACAGGATCATGGAGTCTTACTTTAAAAACCTATAGTCCAGGGCTGGAGAGGTGGCTTAGCAGTTAAGGCGCCTGCCTGCTAAGCCTAATAACCCGGTTCCAATCTCCAGGTCCCACCTTTAGCCAGATGCAAAGTGATGCAAGGGCGCAATACCGCACTTGCCCAAAAGGGGGTGCACGCATCTGGATTTCATTCACAGCAGCTGAGAGACTGCTGGCGTGCCCATCTCTATCTGTCTCCCTCTCCCTCTCTGTCTGTCTCTCTGTGTCTCTCTCCAAAAATAAATAAAATAAAATAAAGTAATTTAAAAAAAAACACCTATATTCCAATAAAATGGAAAAGTTAGAAAAATTGGATACATTTGTAGACATATATGACTGACCAAAATTTAATCAACAAGATACAGAAAATTTAAACATACCTATAATAAGCAGTGAAATTGAAGCAATAATAAAATTTCTTCCATCTAAGAGAAAAAAGTAAAGCCAGGCCAAGATGGATTCACTGATGAATTGTATTAGCACTTTAAAGAAGAATCAGTGACGTTCCTCAAACTGTCCCATAAAATACAAAGAAGAAGATTGCTAAATATTTCACTATACCAAGAAAGTGTTATCCTAGTATCCAAACTGGATAAGGACACCACAGCAACAAAGACAGAAAACTACAGGTATATCTCCATGATGGACATAGTAAATAAGTGATGGAGTAAAACCTTCTCAAATCAAATTCACCAATGTGTTTAAAAAAAAAATCATTTGCCACTATGAAGTTGACTTCATTCCAGAAAGCAAATGCTGGTGAGCATGAGGGGAAAAGAGAACTTATGTACTGTGGGGCTGGGGGGAATATAAATTAGTCCAGCCACTATAGAAATCAGAATGGAAGTTCTTCAAAATTACTACTTACATCTAATGATGCAGCCATATTACTCCTTAGTACATATCTGAAGGACTCCCAATCAACATACAGCAGAAAGATCTGCACATTCATATTTACTGCAGTGCTATTCAAAACTGCCAACTCCCATAATCAGATGGGCATTGATGAACAGATGTGTGGACTTTTATTCAGTCATAAACAATACAGAAGTTATGCCATGCCTTGAAAATGAATGCAACCAATGATGATCATATTAAATGAAATTCGCCAAAGTCAGAAAAGATAGATATTTCAGGTTTTCTCACACACCATGAAAGCAGACATGAGGGACTATCTGGGGATAGGAAAAGGACTAGTAGAAAGGTGCAGGGGCAGTAGGGGGAGACCATGTGAGGGTAAATGTGGCTGAACCACATGGTATACTTCAAAGAATGTCTGTATGAAACCCCAACCTTCATACAATTAATATAGAGGAATATAAACATTAAAGGAAATATCCAGATACACAAATTACAATCTTCACTTCAGATACGATGGGATTTCAAGATGCAATTCTGGAGAAAAATGTATTGTACCCTTGTTCTTTCATAACTAATGTGCCTCAAGAGCTTCTTTTAAGAACAATAAAACTTACATCATCACTGCCTAAAATAATTCTGTTGGAGGAAAATGGTAAGCTTTTGGGTTTTTTAAAGAACTCTACAGTCACAGAAGGTAAGTTTTATGCAGACTGTATGGGATGGGGGGGGGGGTTGGAAATGCTGCCCAGAATGCAGCACAATGTTTCCTTCTCTTAAGACTTGCAAAATCTCCTTTCTCCAAAAACTGCAAGGTCCATTGTTATGGGAAATGCATAGGTTCTAGTGTTAGATTACACAAGTTGAAATTCCTGCTCACTTGTATAATCTTTACTCAGTTTTACTAAATACTTCATTTATGTCTAAGTTATTGTAGACCTCGAAAGTCTGTTTTAAAAATTAAATGATGGGCTGGAAAGATGGCTTAGTGGTTAAGGCGCCTTGCCTTCTAAGCCTAAGAACGCTGGTTCCAATCTCCGGCAGTTCCAATCTCCGGGTCCCATGTTTAGCCAGATGCAAAGTGACGCAAGGGCGCAATGCCGCACTTGACCACAAGGGGCGTACACATCTGGATTTCGTTTGCAGCAGCTGAGAGGCTGCTGGAGAGCCCATCTCTATCTGTCTTCCTCTCCCTCTCTCTCTCTGTCTCTTTCCAAAAATAAATAATAAATAAATGAGGTTACCCTCTCCAAAACATTGGAAGTATGCCTCCCTCCCACCAGCAAGTACTCAATGGACAATAGCTACTATCCTTTGATTCTTTTCCCTTTCCAAACAGATATTTCAAATAACACCTTGGAATTCTCAGCAAAATTGTGAAGAAATTCAAGTTTCCATATACAGTCTCACATGTATACACATAAGGACATCTCCAGTAACAGTAGCTCCCACCAATGCACTACACAATATATCTGATGAACCTCCATTAATATATCATTGTTGCCCAGTGTTCCCAGTTTACATTCAGGTGTATCCTTAGTGGTACATATTCATGGACTTTGACTAATGTTAAATGGCATGTTCTCATCTTTACAGTATTATACAGAATAGTTGACTGCTCTAAAAATTCTGTGTATTTTATCTATTCATTTAGCCACCCTTCCAAGTTCATGGAAATTAATGATATTTTACTTTTTTTCATGGTTTTATGATAGTCTTCAGTATTTTGTCTTACCTCTCTGTCTGTGGTTTACAATATTTATTAACTCAAGCTTTTACTAACATTCACACATAAATTTTACAAGTTGGTGACTTCAACCTAAGTCTCTTAGTTGAACCAAATTTCATGTGAGAACTTGGTTACATCCATGGCTTGTAACCTGGTTATGGGATGGATGTTTGCCTTTAGTCCTATTCCCTGCATGCATAGAAGGAAGAAACCAGCTTCCCCATGTTCGCATAGGTTTATTCTCTCAGTAAGAATAAGAATGTGAGGTCTGGAGAGATGGCTTAGGGGTTAAGGCACCTGCCTCCTAAGCCTAAGAACACTGGTTCCAATCTCCAGGTCCCACTTTTAGCCAGATGCAAAGTGACGCAAGGGCGCAATGTCGCACTTGACCACAAGGGGGTACGCACATCTGGATTTCGTTCGGAGCAGCTGAGACACTGCTGGCACGCCCATCTCTGTCTTCCTCTCTCTCTCTCTGTCTCTCTCTCTCTCTCTGTGTCTCTCCAAAAAAATAATAAAAAATAAAAAGTTTAAAACAAAAAGAATAAGAATGTGAGGGACAGGAAAGTTGACTCAGCAGTTAAGGTGCTTACTTGCAAAGCCTAATGACTTGGGGTTCAGTTTCCTAGTACCCAAGTAAAGCCAGATGCACAAAATGGAGCATGCCTCTGAAGTTCATTTGCAGTGGCTAGAAGCCCTGGAGCACCCATTCTCTGTCTCTCTTTCTCTCTCTGTCTCTCTCTCTCTCTCTCCTTTCTGTGTCTCTCTGCTTGCAAATGACTAAATTAATTAAATATGTTTCAAAAAATGTGTATGCAAGAACACAGAGGAATAAGTCAAAAGGCTCCTTCCAATCGTACTGGATTAATAGATGTTTGGTGAGAAAAAAAAAAAAAAATTCAAAGTGAAAGAAAGGATGATCTGTCCAAGCAAGCCACTCTGCTCTCAGGTCAAGAACATATTTTATTCTACCCTCATGTCTACCCAGTGAAGTAGTGAAGTCCTCTTGGTTTTTGGTTTCTACATTTAGGGAATTCAGTCTGGCTCAATTCCAAAGATGAAATTGGACAACACGATTTTTATCAATTCTTCTAGCTCTCTTACTGTATGTAGTTCCAATTATGCAGTTAATAGTCACTGTGAACCTGTATGATCTGATGAGAAAGTCATTACCATCATAAATTTATTCTAATTATCAAATTAACTGTTTATACATTACTCTAGCACTTACTGTTATTGCCTCCTCTGATAGGAGTACAGATAATTTCCATCAATGGACTTGTTTCTTCTTCCTGGTCAATGAATGTGTATGCCCAAATATAAGTGAATCAATGTGTTCCTTTCTTCTTATACCTGAACTAATGTGATCCCTGATTTACACATATGGGAAATTGATATGAAAAGAGAAGCTTGTTTTCCACTCAGTTTAAAATGATGTATTTAGAAGCCTGCATTTCCAGGAATCATTACACAAACAAAAAACCATGAAAGTGAACCTCAAACAACAAAAGTGAAAGCTATAAGGACAAGAGCAACACATGCAACTGACAGGGATGAAGTGGTTCCGAATTTTTAGCTATGGTAGATTAGATTATCATTATTGATAAGTGATAAGATATGACAAATTTTTACTTATAGATAAGAATGGAAGCTATGGGCTGAATAGACTGTTTAGTGGTTAAGGCACTTGCCTGAGAAGCCTAAGGATCCAGGTTCAATTCCCCAGTATCCACATAAGCCAGATGCACAAGGTGGCATATGCATCTGGATTTTATTTGCAGTGGTTAGAGGCCCTTGCAAAAGCATTCTCTCTTCCTCCCTGCCTCTCTCTCTGCCTCTTTCTGTCTCTCAAACAAAGAAAGAAAGAAAATATTTTTTTTTAAAGAATGGAAGCTTTGTATACACATGTTCCAAAGTACTTACAAAGTTCTTAAGGATATGCCAAAGTTTGTGTGTATTGGTAACAGACATCATGATGGAATAATCTCAGAAAAAAAAAATTAGTTCAAGTTAATAGCACTATCATTTATCAGTAACAGTCTTTGTCATATGTCCCTAAAAGACAAAAGGAGATTTAAAAATACCAGAGATCTTAAAACAGTTTCTTTCATATGGTTCTCTGTAATAATAATGATGGCCTTTTGAAGTTGTTTTGTTGCATTGTTGGACAAAACACACGAGGAAATCCATTCTATCAGTTTTCTCATTACTGAGAAGCTTGGTTTATCAGATTGAGAGAAGACCTTATAACTATCAAGGAGAATTGTTACAATACTTGTAGATCTGAATTTGATTACAAATGAAAGAATGGACATAATATGTATGTGCTCATTTGAAAGGTCATGATATATCTAGCTTTTTTTTCTAAAATAAAAGACAAAGATATAATGTTAAGACCTATAGGCATGAACACTACTGCTAACCCTGTAGTCTTAAATATATTACTTCTACAAAAAAATTCCGTGCCACATAGAGGAATAGTAGACTATGTCTAGGGCTAGAAGTGTGCTAGATGAGCTGGAACATTCTGTCACAACACAAAATAAAAAGATGAGAAGAGATACAAAGTTCATGTAAAAAAAAATCAAGAGATACTTTACAGACCCTTACACTTGCCAAAAATGTATATGTAAAGTATCAAAAAAAAATCATTAGATTGAATCTAATCAGGTATTTTCAGTATTTGACAAAGTTTTAAAGATACTATTAAGGAAAGAAAAAAAATAAGTTTGGGCTTGAGAGATGGCTTAGCAATTAAGGTGCTTGCCAGGGAAGTCTAAAGACACACGTTCAATTCCCCCAGTTCCCAGGTAAAACCAGATGCACATGCTTCTGGAGTGGCTAGAGGCCCTGGAACACCCATTCATTCTGTGTGTGTCTGTGTGTGTGTGTGTCTCTCTCTGTCTCTCTCTCTCTCTCTCTGCCTCTCTCTCACACACAAATAAATAAATAAGGATAAAATACCTTCACCATCAATGTAATTTAATATTTTCTAGAAATGAAAAATAATGTGGCAAAGATTCATGCACTGTGATTTGGATAAAGAATTTTCATGTTTAAACATGTGTGTGTACATGTGTGTGTGTGTGTGTGTGTGTGTGTCTGTGTGTGGGTACCCATGAGCCTGTATGTAGGCAGAAGGACAATCTCAGGAGAGTGATAAAAAAAACCTTCTTAATAAGCTACATTGAAAAACTGAGTTATAACGAAGTAGTCACTTAGACTTGTGACAAGAGGCTATAGAATCTCATGTAATTGTCAAGCTTTATATAAGTAGTAAGAATACAAGAAATTACTGATTATTATTCATTAAATATATTTCAAATGTCTAATATTTAGAAGAGAAAGGCAAGAAGGGAGGGAGAAGGACGGGCAAGTGTAGCGTAGGACTTTCTAACTGCATCTACATCCTTACAATGACATGAACACATGGCCTTTGTACTCTGAGAAATGACTGTTGGTCCTTAATTTCACATCAAAGACATGCTTGAGGAAATATCCTCCAAAATCTAAACAATAGGTATATATATTTCCCTCTTATGAAAAAAAATTCAATGCTTTTTATACCCTTAACCCCATGCTTCTCCTGCCCTCATCTGTCACCAGGCAATGTTTTCAAGATAGCATCCAATTCCAGACCTGCTCTGTTGCCTGAAACACATTTAATAAATGACTTCCCCACTCCCTCTTTGCTTTCTAGCAACTGAAGAAGCAATTGATTCACTTTCTTAACCTGGACAATTTATAAGTGGCCAACTATCATTGTGAGTAATGTCCCTCCAGGTCTGTAGAAATTATAAATTTGTCCAAAAAGAAAGTGTTAGAGTCATCAGAGTCACTTCCATAGATCATCTCAACATTACAGCCCAGGTTCCAAGTGTCATTACCTGACTGCATTCCAATAGTCATATGCCAAGCCTATCAAAGTTTATTCAGCAATTTGCAAGAAAAATGGTGACACAAGTTGTGATTAATAGCCAGCTACCTACTTTTGCTGATTTCTGTCATATCTCTAAGAAAGGATTACCCACTTGCAGAGGAGTTCAAAGGACCTTGTTTTAAGAGAATCTATGTTGGGATCATTTCTTCAGATTTTGGTGAACTGTTGAAAGAGAAAATGAATGCACAGAAACTGGTTATTCCAACACACAAGTGTGGATTTAATCGGCTATGAGTGTGAAATGGAGACATACATTTCAGATGAGAAATCACTGGAAACAGAAGGCCAAGGAATGATAGTGGTAAACCATCTAATTTTGGATCCTAGGGTGAAAGGTAAGACTATGAGGAAAAAAAAAAAAAAAAAAAAAAAAAAAAAAACCTTTGAAATATGGAACAGATTCATATTACAAAAGGCCATTTCTGCTAGGAGATTTTGAGATGTTTTTAACCCACGATAAGAACCATTACAAGAGATGGAGAAACAAAGTAATCTACTTAAACTTGGCTTTAACAACCAAACTACAGGAAAGGGAAAACTACAGGGAATAAAAGGGGCACAAACTCATTCAAAGGGTATCACCATAGACTGTGTCAAGCTATAAGTTGCTTAAATATGACAGTGGCTTTATAATAACTGAAATGACAAATACATAATGTGTGGTGATGGATTGAGATTCCATTTGGTGATATTTCTTTTTATTATCATTATTATTATGATGATGATGATTATGATTATCAACATATTTCGTATGGATACATTATGTTTTGGTATCCTCTTTTCCCTCATCCCTGCCCCCATTCCACTGGGGACTCTTATCAGTGGTTTGCAGGTATACCCTGTGGGGGTTGTGGGTTATGTGTTATGGGAACAGCAAACAGTTATTTTTTTTGGGGGAGGGTAGTGATGTTTCTATAGAGAGCACAATACTGATTTTTCAATTATAATTTTTGAAGGTTGAAATGTAAGTCAAAGAATATCAAAAAAAGACAGCTAAAGGTAAAATGGGAGTTTATGTATTTTGTGGGACAATGGGAAACTTAGCTTTCAGATCCATCATAGTGTTACAACTTATTTAGTGATGAGAAAAATAAATAAAAACTTTATCTACAAAGTCCAAAAGTTCCCAGGCTTATCTCTGTCTATTTTACATTTATTAACTTTTAGAATTGCCAAGTTTACTATATTTTTGAGAAATTTACTCTCCTAGAAATGTTTGACAGCTATTTCCTGATGTACCAGATATGTCCTAGTGTCTCATTAACCAATGTCACTGTAGGCATCACCAGAGTATGTGTAGGACACTATGCCTACTTTAGATCTCATTTATTGATTTTAGTGGTTTCTTAGTCATTTGAAAGCAAATCACTTAGATATCAGCCTCACCAAGCTCATAGATCATATAAAGCAAACACCAGTGGACACTTCAAACTCTACTATCCTTGTGGTTCTGAGATTCCAGCTTTTAAAGAAAAATGTATTATTTGAGAGAGAAATAGACAGGGGGAGAGAGAGAGAGAATGAGTACAACATGACCTCCTCCCACTGCAAACTCCAGACATGTGCATCTAGCTTTTGTGGGTAATCAAACCTGGGCTGTCAGGCTTTGCAAGACAGTGTCTTTAAGCAATCTCTCCATGCCCCACATTAGAGCATTTATGTTGCAAGCTAGAGTGGAGGAGTTCTAAGGGCAGCTCTGTATGACAATTTGCCATTCAGACTATAAAATGAGTCATGTTTTGGTCAAATTATAAGTAACAAAAAATATATTTTCAAACTCTAGTTCACATTTTTTAAGCACAGAGGATCAAATATATGAGTAGAGTAGGGAAAGATAAGTCAATATGCAGGGCTGGGGAGATGGCTCATGTTGTTACTTTTTCATTGCTTGTATAAATCACCTGACCAAAAACAGCTGGTAGGAGCACAGTCTTGAGGGAAAGTCCCATGGTGGCAGGGGAAAGTATGGCCTGAGCAGAGACTGGACATCATCTTTGCTACCACAGGTGAAAACAGCAGCAGGAGAGTAAGCCAAACTCTGCCAAGAGGAAGGTGGTTATAAAATCCCCTAAGCCCATCCCCAGCAACATACCTCCTCAAGCAAGTCTCTACTTCAAAAAAATAATGCCATCAGCAGGGTCCAAGCATTCAGAACACATGGGTTTATCAGGGACATCTGAGTCAAACAACCACAGCTCAGTGGATAAAGTACTTCCCACAAAAGCTTATAGACCTGTACTCAGATCCTTAACACACACATGAAAGCTGAACATGGTGGCACATGGTTGTAATGCCAGTGCTGAGGAAGGCAGAGACAGAAGGATACCCAGGGCTTGTTGGATTGTGTCAGCCAGGGTTGCAGTCAGGTTCACATTGCTGGCAGAAAGCATCCAACCAAGAACAGCTTGTGTGGGGGGAGAGGGGGTTATTTAGGCTTATAGGCTCTAAGGGAAGCTCCATGATGGCAGGGGGGAAACAATGGCATTAGCAGAAAAGGACATCACATCCTGGCCATCATCACATGATGATCACATCACATCAGGAAAGTGTGCCAAACACTGGCTATGACACCCATAAGCCCACTTCCAACAATACACTGCTTCCAGGAGGTTTTAATTTCCAAATTGCCATCAGATGGGGACATAGCATTCAGAACACCTAAGATTATGGGGTACATCTGAAACAAGCCACCACATTCTGCCCATAGCCCCTCAAAACTCATAACCATACATGATGTAAAATGCAATGCATTTATCCAGCATTAAAAGTTCCCGTAGTTTTTGTTGGTTTGTTTCTTTGTTTTGTTTTTTCAAGGTAGGGTTTCACTCTAGTCCAGGCTGACCTGGAATTCACTATGTATTCTCAGGGTGTCCTTGAACTCATGCTGATCCTCCTACCTCTGCCTCCTGAGTGCTGGGATTAAAGGCGTGCACGACCACACCCAGCTAGTCACCATAGTTTTTAATCAATCCCAATGATATTCAAACATTCCCATAGTCCAAGGTCTTTTAACTGAACGATAATACCACCCCCCCCAAATAAAAAAGATAACAACAAAATAAATGCTCATATTGCAAAAGATGGCCGTGGGCATAGCAAAGAAACATTCAACAAATACAAGATTTAAGTAGGGCAAACATCAAACTGTGTAGCTCCAAGTCCAACAACACTAGTCAGCAACAAGTCTCCAAGGCCCATGATTCTAATAAGCAATAAATCTCTGGAGTTCTAATTCTACCCCTCCAGGTAGGCTACTCACAGTCCTGGAAAATCTCATCCAGGGCTGGCAGGTGTCTTTAGCAGCCATATCATGGTCCCAGCATCTCTACTCAGTCTCCACTGAAACCCACAGTCCATTCTCAAGGCTCTATCTAGTCTCCAAACAGGCAATCCAGTAAACCTGCTTCACACTATCCATGGCAATTTCCAAAACAAAAGACTGTTTTACAAATTCAGTGACCCTCTCTTTCCTGCATTTCTTATATTCCATAATACCACGTGGGGTGCCAATTTGTTAATCCAGGGGGGAAATAAAACAAATTGTGAAGAACAGGGCACTCCTTGAGAATTCAGGCCCCTTCAAAAGATTATGCAATATTTCTTTTGTCCTAATGCAGGTCTGCTTGGCCAATCTCAATGGATGTATTCTCTCATACATTTATAGCTGAACAGGCTGCAGTTTCAGCCCAAAGACCTTTTTTTTTTTTTTTTTTTTTTTTTTTTTTTTTCTGGGACATATCCCTCTGCTCAGACCAATCCATTTCTACGCAATGTAACCATGCACAAGTTCTCAGGAAATGGGCATAATAGCAAGCATCTCACACAAACTGCTTCTAGCTCAGTCCAGGCAAAGTACTTTCTCACCCTCTGAAGCCAAACCTCACAGTCCTTAGTTCATACTGCATTAAGGTCTTTCAACTCTGACCAGAGTGGTCTGTCAAGCTGTACTTAAAGGACTGCAAGGAATCTGTTAGACAACAATGTCAAATTCATCCACATCCTACTGAAAAGCAGTTCCAAAGGGCCAAATTCACAAAGTCAGGTTTGGAGCAGCAACAATCCCACTCCTTTGGCATCAGTTTTACTGTTGCAGGCAGGTTCACATTGCTGGCAGAAAACACCCAACCAATAGAAGATTGTTAGAAAAAAAAAAAAAAAGTTTATTTGGCTTACAGACTCTAGGGGAAGCTCCATGATGACAGGGGAAAATGATGGCATTAGCAGAGGGTGGACATCACCTCCTGGACAATATCAGATGGACAACATCAGCAAAAGAGTATACAAAACACTGGCAAGGGGAAACTAGCTATAAAGCCCATAAGCCCACCCACAACAATACACTGACACCAGGAGGCTTTAATTTCCAAATTGCCATCAGCTGGGGACCTAGTATTCAGAATACCTAAATTTATGGGGGACAGCTGAATCAAACCACAACAGCAAGATCTAAATTCAGTGAGAGAGATTTTCCCAGGACAATGATTGAGTGTTGCATAGCAATGCCCTTCTAATTAAAATGTTCCCGCCTGGAGGCAGGAAGGAAGCTCCGGAGACTCAGGGGGTCAACAAATCTAAGAGAGAAGAAATTAAAAGGTCACAGGACCCCTCCCCAAGGTTATAAGCTCAGTAAATAACTGCTGACAGGCCGACTCTAACCAGTGCTGTGTAGCAATTTTCTCTGAATTGAAACATTCCCTCCTGCTGGAGGGAAAGAAATCCTGGAAACTTGGCCGATCAAAAGTTTGGGAAAGCTGAACCTTAAAAGGTCATAAGACTCCTCCCTAAGGGGAGAAATACTCTAGCTTCCTAAACCTGTACATCCAGAGTGTTACAGAGATGCAGTTTCCCTGAGTTATCACCTATGCTAGGGTGGGATTTATGGTGATGCATGCTTCTGCAATTAATCTCTCACCCTGCTCCATAACTAACCCCAGTTACATACACAAATGAAAACATGCTACTCTGTATCTCAATGTCTTGACCAGTTTGAATAATTCTGCACATCATCAGTGATTTTCCAACCACTATATGAATTAGAAACTTGCCAGGCATGGTGGTGCACACCTTTAATCCCAGCACTTTTGAGGCAGAGGTAGGAAGATTACCATGAGTCTCAGGCCACTCTGAAATTACATTGAAACTTTGATCTGTAAGTGGCTGGAGATATGGACCAGGTAATGCTATTTTTTTAAGAAGGAATGATATTATAATATTGTAACTCACTTATCTGGAATCATTGCCCTATTTCTGTATTTCAGAATTTCATTTTTTTAACTTTAAATTAGAAATTCCACATAATATTTAATATCACTTAGTCTGTCTTTAGTAAACTTCTGTTTACTTATATACAATAAAAAATAATAATGGTGATTACTTTTGTAAAGAGTGATTTTGATATGGAAAATTCACACAAATATTTTGAATTAGGTATTTTTAGGGGTAAAATATGTATTAATTTTCAGGATTTTGTTGATTTTTTTAATGGCAGATGAGAGACTGTGGAGTGGTTTCATAGTTCAATAGCTGATTTGCAAAAGCAAAACAAAAATACTCCATCAACCATAGCTATTCAACACTCCTTAATTTAAAAAAAATATATTATTTTTATTTATTTATTTGAGAGAGAGAGAGAATAGATACACCAGTGCCTCCAACTGCTGCAAACAAACTCCAGATGCATTGCCACCTTGTACATCTGGCTTACATGGGTCCTGGGGAATCATACCTGGGTCCTTTGGCTTTGCAGCCAAGTGCCTTAATTGCTAATCCATCCCCTAAACCATCCTTGTTTGTTTATTTATTTATTTATTTATTTATTTATTTATTTGGTTTTATTTTTGGCTAATACAATCATGGAAAATGGACTCCAGTTAAATGTACCATATATTTATTTTTTTCATAAAACCAAAATTTTCTCAAAATTTTGAAATTTAGTAACATTTTACAAAAGAAAATACCAGAATTTACTCTTTAAAAAATATTTTAGGGGGGCTGGAGAAATGGCTTAGCCTGTGAAGCCTATGACCCTGGTTTGAGGCTCCATTCTCCAGGACCCATATAAGCCAGATGCACAAGGGGCCATATGCACCTGGAGTTTGTTTGCAGTGGCTGGAGGCCCTAGCTCCCATTCTCTCTCTCTCTCTCTTCCTATTTCTGTATCTCTCTCTCAAATAAATAATAAAAAATTAAAAAAAATATTTTAGGGCTAGAGAAATGGCTTAGAGGTTAAGGCATTTGCCTGCAAAGCCAAAGAATCCCAGTTCAATTGTCTAGGGCCAACTTAAGCCAGATGCACAAGGGGGCACATGCTCCTGGAGTTCGTTTGCAGTGGCTATTGGCCCTGTAGCACTCTCCCTCTCTCTCTCTCTCCCAAATAAATAAATAAATAAATAAATAAATAAATAAATAAATAATATATAAAAATATTTTATTTATAAGAGAGAGAGAGGGAGAATGGGTGCACAAGGGTCTCTAGCCACTGCAAATGAACTCCAGATGTATGCATGTACCACCTTGTGCTTCTGGCTTTATATGGGTACTGAGGAATCAAACCTGGATTTATAGGCAACTACTAAGCTATCTCTTCAGACCCCAGAATTTACTTAATTGTCCTTTGATTAGATTTATCCTAATATATACCTTCACTTTAATTTTGCTGACATGACAGGAAAATTAAATCTACCTCAAAAATTGGCTGGAGAGATGGCTTAGTGGTTAAATGCTTGCCTGTGAAGCACAAGCATCCCAGTTCAAGGCTCAATTCCCCAGTACCCATGTAAGCCAGATGCACAAGGGCGTGCATGCATCTGGAGTTCATTTGCAGTGGCTGGAGATCCTGGCATGCCCATTCTCTCTCTCTCTCCCTACCTGCCTATTTCTGTATTTCTCTCTGTCTCTCTCTGTCTCTCTTTCTCTCTGTCTCTCTCTCATAAATTAAAAATAAAATAAAATTTAAAAATGTATTTTAAATTTGTATTTGAATTATAACAAGTATATAGTAGACAGCTTACACGTATCTGAGATAAACTTCCAAACAAGGCACATTTATGTAAGAAGAGATATTTATTAAAGCTTACAGATCCAGGGAAAGTTCCATAATGGCAAGAAAAGCTGACATGCCTAGACAGGTCGCAGCAGAGAGAGAGAGAGAGAAGACCCAAGCCCCAAGACCCAAAAGCCACACCAAATAGCATGCTTCAGGAACACCAGGAGTAACTCAAGCACTTTGCATATCTTTAGATTGGAATTTCCACCACACCTTAATGCTGGACCTTAAGATCTGCCCAGTGACACCTCTTCCAGCCAGGTGGCAGGAATTCCAAGAAGTTTTAATAAACTCCCAAATCTATTAGGGGACATCTATTCAAACTATCCCATTCTGGCCCTGGTCCCCAATAGATTCAAAACCACCTTGCATTGTAAATTGTACTCAACCCACTTCCAAAGGTCCCCACAGTCAGGCCAATTTGCATATCTTTAGACTAGAATTTCAAATCCACTACCACACCTTAGGGCTGGACCCTAAAATCTGTCCAGTGATACTTTCTCCAGCCAGGTGGCTGGAATTCAAGAAGTTTTAATAAACTCCTGAATCTACTGGGGAGCACCTATTCAAACTATCACGACATAGTTTTTGACTTTGTACATGGGAGATGCAGTATCAATTTATTATCTCCATTCAATAAATAATACAGGTATATTAGACTTTAGAAAAATTGAATTAAAAATGTGCTAAGTGTCTGGATGTGGTGGTGCACACCTTCAATCTCAGACCCTGAGAGGCAGAGGTAGAAGGATCCCTGTGAGTTCAAGGCCAGCCTGGAAATACAGAGAGAATTCCAGCACAGCCTGGGCTAGAGTGAGACCCTACCTAGGAAAAAAAGAAGAAATGAGCCAAGACATACTATCCAAAAAAAAAAAAAAAAAAAAAAAAACAAAAGAATCAGAGAAAGCCTAATGTGTCATGGAGGCAGAATGAGTGAATCCCAGTTAGTGTTTGCTGAGGTCTGACTCCCTTTTTGTTAGCTCAATCTAAACACCACATTTTTGTGAATATGCATCATTCATTTTGGATTATTTAATTTAACTTTTTTCCAGATGAACTAGCTTTATTAAATGCTTGCCATGGACGGGCACACAGAGTTTATGCAGGCTATAAATATCTATGATGAGTTTGGTATAGCATACTGCAATCTGAGTTGCTGCAATTATGCAGAATATCTTCTCCCAGGCTTGATAAACCATTTAGGAACAAAAAAAAAAAAAAATAGAAAACCTAGTAAGTATTTTTTTTTCAAATCCCATGCATTATGACATTTGCAAACCTTATGTTTCTGAGCCCCTGGACAAAAGTTCAGAGATATATAGAACTGGATCTCTGAACTGAAGAAATGAAAGTGACTAACATATGCCTTAAAATACACAGGTGTAAAATTAGACTAACTATGATATCAGCTGATTCCTTCAGCTATATATATATAATGTTGATGTGATATGACCACAGATGTTCAATTCAGGCCATGTCCCAAATAGTATTGTTCTCACTCGTTTATGTACTACATATATTATACTAACATATCTAATGTGAAACTCAACAAACTAATATTTCAATGTGTCTGTCCTAACTAGAGTTTACATAAAACTTGTGTTATATATGTAATGGTTTTGATGATAATATGTCCTATATACATACATGGCCAGCTTTCTTTGCTCAAAACAGCTTAGGGGATATAATAGAATTAAAAGTAACCTCTGATAATTAAAGCCTGAAATATGCTTTAGATTACAACAAATAAATATGCTTTGTATAAAATCATGATAAAGGTTAGACCACATTAAGTGCTACCCCAAAGACCTAACTGAATTATAAAACTAAACTGCAGAAGCTAGATCAGTATTCACCATGACTGAGAATGGATTTGAAATGTGTGGGATTTGCATAGGTACTTGAGGGTCAAATGGGACAAAAAAGGTTTAAAAAACTTTTATAAAAATAGGACATTTCCAGGGCTGAAGAGATGGCATAGTGTTTAAGGTGCCTGCCTCCTAAGCCTAAGAACGCTGGTTCCAATCTCCAGTGGTTCCAATCTCCAGGTCCCACGTTTAGCCAGTTGCAAAGTGATGCAAGGGTGCAATGCTGCACTTGACCACAAGGGGGCACACGCATCTCGATTTCATTTGCAGCAGCTGAGAGGCTGCTGGCTCCCCATCTCTATCTGTCCTATCTGTCTTCCTCTCCCTCTCTCTCTCTCTGTCTCTCTCCAAAAATAAATAAATAAATAAATAAATAAATAAATAAATAAATAAATAAATAAATAAATAAAAATTAAAATTAAAAATAAAAAAGGATATTTCCAGATCACTTTATCACACAAAGGAAAATGATGGTATGGAATCTTAGAAGGTAGAACAGGGATAACATTTAAAGTACAGATAGACCTCAGTGTACATATAGATTTCTCAAAAACATAGTTTTCAACAAAATCAGTCTAATATCTATCTATCATCTACCAATCTATAGTCAAATCTTTGTGTCATCTATGAAGCTATCATCTATCTCATTTATCTTCTCTGTATTTATCACCTATTTGTCTATATAGCTGTGTATATTTTTTTTTTTTTTTTAAATATATAGCCATTCTCTTCTTTCTTCATGCCCCAAACCTCAAGAACATATTTTCCAGGCTGTGGCAATGGATCACAGGTTAAAGCTGCTTGTTTACAAACCTGCAATTCCAGAATCAATGTCCAGTTCCTACATAAACTAGATGGACAAAGTGGCACATGCCTATAGAGTTCAATTGCAATGGTGAGCACATGTTCTCTTTCTCTCTCTTTCTTTCTTTCTTTTGTCTCTCTTTCTAATCAAATAAATAAAATATTTTAAATGAAATCATTTTCCATTCTTCATTTAATGTCTTTGTCCACTTATTTTTTAATTAAATTATGGAAAATGTTCAAACACGTAATATGTACTAGAAAATAAAGAAAATAAAACATAAATGAACTCAGATACTTTATTTTGATAGAAGAATAAAAATTAAATTGTACTAGAATTCCATATATTAAAATATAGACTTTTTAAGAATGTTATAAGAGTGACATTCTGGTTTTGAATATAAAACGTCCCCAAAGGCTCATGTGATGAATGTTATTTTGTGAGTTTCTAGAAACTTTAGTAGCTGGGTCTTAATTGGGGGAAATATGTCTCTGAGGCATGATGTTGAAAAATATAGCTGGTCCATTTGCCCATATTTTCTATCTACTTCCTGTTCAACATGAGATAAAGAGTTTGTCTAAAACATGTGTCAATCATCACAGTATTTTGACCAAGCAGATGAGGACACATGACCATAAGTTGTAACTTCTGAAATCATGAGGTAAAATAAAACTTTACTCCTTAGATTATTTATGTTCCAGATTTTTCTCAAAGTGACAAGAAAAGTCACTAATACTTCCACTCAGTTTTTATCTTTGCTTACTTGAAGGCATTTCATGATTTTACTTTTTTTTTTTTTTTCTTTTTTTATAAACAAGTTTCTTGACCATGTCTCTCATCTATCATTATTTTGGTAGCTGAAAGCTTCAATTTTTATTGTAGCTATTACACAAAGATTTCTGTGTTTAGGAAAAGTGGCCTATTTTTCTCTGTTATTTCTTTCTTGGTGGTGGTCATAATCTGCAATTTTATATATGAATGTGGGAAGATGTTTAGTAGGTATAAAGTCATTGATTCTAATTTTACATGTGCAATGTGGTTGTGTATATAATCAGTCTAGTATCTTAGTTTATAACTAATTTGGAGGCAAATAAAAGAAACATACCTCAAACAAGTTTAGGCTAGATGTACAATATTGGTTTAAAAGCATTAGAGGGCTTGGGAGATGACTCAGCCTTTGAGGTGTTTACCTGCTAAGCCTAAGAACCCAGATTTAATTTCCCAGCATCCATATAAGCCAGATGCCCAAGGTGACACATGTGTCTGGAGTCCATTTGCAGTGGCTAGAGGCCCTAGGACATCCATTCTCTCTCTCTATTTGCCTTACTCTAAAATAAATAAATAGGGCTGGAGAGATGGCTTAGCGGTTAAGGTGCCTGCCTGCTAAGCCTAAGAATCTGGTTCTGATCTCCAGGTCCCACGTTTAGCCAGATGCAAAGTGACGCAAGGGCACAATGCTGCACTTGCCCAAAAGGGGGTGCATGCATCTGGATTTCGTTCACAGCAGCTGAGAGACTGCTGGCACGCCCATCTCTGTCTGTCTCCTTCTCCCTCTCTCTCTGTCTGTCTCTCCCTGTGTATCTCTCCAAAAATAAAAAATAAATAAATAAAAACTTTTAAAATAAATAGCATTTTTAAAAAGGTATTAGAACTTCTGATACAACGAAACTTCTGGAAAGGCTATGGACCATCTATAACTCAAATCAACCTGGCCATAGTGATACAGTTCTGTTGGGTTACCTGCATTGGTTACTTTCATTCTCTTGCCCTATAGACCAGCTTTAGACACACATAGTTTTAGTGGGAGCTGTGGCTGGCATTAACTGACAAGCTTCATATTTTTAACTATTACCATTGTCCCAGACAAAACATCCAGCTTCATCCTACATTATTGCAGTAATGAACTTTCATGACCCATCTCCACAAGTAAGGGTTTCCAAAGAAGTAAGGATATTGTAGCTAAAGTCAGCCAATGGGAGCTATCCTCTGTTCTTCTCAAATAAAGAAGCACATCAGCTGGACTGCTACATCCATTCATGTCTACTCCAAATACAATGAACTACATGATAGACAGGACTTTGTAGACATTATACCTCAGAGCAAATAAACATTTTTAAAAATGATATAATTATGATAAAAATAGTATAGGAATAAGTGAAATTATCCCTATTTATGTATTACATGATTCTATAATTAGCAGACCCTATAGACTTTATCAGAAAACACTTAAATTTAATGAACCACTTCATCAAAGTTTTTGGGTACAAAACCTACACACACACACACACACACACACACACACACACACACACACAAAAACACACACACACACAAAAAAAAATCAATAGTTCTTATATATTTCAGCAATGAGCTTACTAGGGAAAAATTAGGAATGATGTCCCATGCCTTCAAATTATGGAATTTACTGGAAAATTAATAAAATACATAGAGATTATACAAAGTGAGGTAACCTAGGCTCAGGAAAATAAAATGGCATGTTACCTCTAATATAAGAATTTTAGCTTTTAATGTTCTTATGTATATAAATAAAGTTATCCAAACTGGGAATAGGATATGAAAATTCATAGAACACAAGTAGAGGGACACAGGCAGGTAGAAAAAAAGAAGGGAAAGTGGGAAAAAAAACAAGTATAAATTTTTTTGAAAATGCCATCATGAAATCTAAGTTTTTTTTTTTTGTTGTTTTTTTTTTTGGAGTGAGACACAGAGAGAGACAGACAGAGAGAAAGGGAGAGGGAAACAGAGAATGGGCGCATCAACAGTCTCTCAGGTGCTGTGAACGAAATCCAGATGTGTGCACCCCTTGTGGGCAAGTGTGGCATTGCGCCCTTGCATCACTTTGCATCTGGTTAAACGTGGGACCTGGAGATTGGAACCGGGTTCTTAGGCTTAGCTGGCAGGCGCCTTAACTGCTAAGCCATCTCTCCAGCCCAAATCTAAGTTTTTTTATGTTAATAAAAATAATAAAAGTGAGGCTGGAGAGATAGCTTAGCGGTTAAGGCATTTCCCTACAAAGTCAAAGGATCCTGGTTTGATTCCCCAGGACCCACATAAGCCAGATGCACCAGGGGACACATATGTCTGGAGTTCATTTGCAGGGGCTGAAGGAGGCCATGGTATGTCCATTCTCTTCTTCTCTCTCTCCCTCTTTCTCTAGTTCTCAAATAAATAAATAAAATATATCTTAAAAATAATAAAAGTGACTTCTTAGTTATTAGCAAAGGAAAATTGCACTCATTTTTGTACCATATGAAATTTAGAATTTGTATATATTCTTCCATTCAACAAATACTGTGCTTCGGCACTATTTGAAGGACAAAACAGAATGTAAAAATGATGTTTCTGAAGATCCCTGTGGTCCAGTAGATGGAATGTTAATGAGATGGGTTATATGTAGTAGGAAGTGATGGTAAGACTAGGAACAAAATGAATTCAGGGTCAGAGAAAGAGAGCTGCTTTTTCTAATGTATAAATTTATTTATTTTGATGAGATGGTCAGGAAAGACCTCTCTAAGAGCACATCTCAGCAGAGACCTCATTGAAGTTAGTAAGTGAGCTGTATAAGTAATGGAGAAAGGAGGGATTGAACACTGAAACCAGCAGGTGTACATTGTGATGGGATGGGGGGCAACTCTTTGGAAGCTGTACTTGGGAAGATAACATAACTGATTGACATGGAGTTGTGATGCTGAAGAGCACCACGCCTAAAGCCAGGCTACCTGACTGCGGGTTGGCTCACTATATTCTTGTCTAGGTCGCCATGGAAAGTAACCTTACCTCTCATTTGCATTATGAGGAATATGTATTTCCCCTCTCCTACTTGGGGATGAGTACTAAGTTTAGTAGCCCACAGTGAATCAGTCACAATGTGTGGAATGTAGTAAGTTACTGAGAGGTATTGAAGAATACTCTTATTTTTCTCATTAACATTTCAAAAGTACAATGCACTTTGTTTCTGTGACTTGAGATGGGGCTCTCTTCTATGCACCCCACCTTACAGCCAGGACTTCTGGAAGAAATGTATACCATTACATACTTGTATCTGTAGAGGTGAGGGATCTGAGTTGAGGTGGGGAGTTCTCTACAATCTCGTTAATTGCTTTCCATCAAAAGAAGAATAAATTGAAAATGATTAAATTAAGTGAACTGAGGAAAGCCTATTACTAATGTAAATCATTATAAAAGCTTCACTAGGCAAAGAAGTAAAAACCTAGAGAATGTAATGTAGTATCTTTGGATAGTCTTCTAGTAGACAATTAAATTGCCAACAGTGAGACAGTACCATTAATAATTGCACATTTCATTTAGTATATAATTATTCATTGTGGCCTCACTAGCTTTCTTCAGCTTAGAAATGGAAGTGACCCTTTTTATTCTGACTACACTTATTCCTAAGAGTGTCTCAAACTGCTTCCATTTATCTCCATTCACCTTGTACCTAATACATAAGAAGGGAATACTTCTTTGTTTCCTCAAGACTAACATGTCAAGTAAAAAGCATCCATTCCTGTGTAGGAGGAGGAATACTTACCTCCATGGAGATAATGAAGATGCTGACTTATAAGATGTCCAGTATCCCAGGATAAAATGGCATTTCCAGATAGGAAATGCTGAATAACAGTGATAAATTTTGGGAAAATAAAATGGTTCTTAAATAGCCCATCTTTCATGTCAAAATATATCACCAATTAAGACAAAATAAGAAAATGCAATAGCAAAATGCTTGCAGACAATGCTCAATAATTACCTCTTGACTATTTGGCAATACGTAATTATATTATTTGTTCATGGAGTATCTTCTAGTTACCAAGAACATTTACCACTACATTTTGTGATTGAAATAATAGTGAAAATACCTGAAATGTGAAGAGTACCTACTATGTTCTAAATGTTTTCTACACATTTTTTTTTTATTTTAATTATCCTAATAGCTCTGAAGTGGATTCAATTATCCCATAATTTCCAAGTCAGAAGTTGAGATGAAGAAATTCAAAAGGCCTTACCCAAATTTCTATTGAATACTCAAGTAGAAGCCAAATTGCTTCCTTATGCATGACATTGGACAGATTCCCTTCCCAATGCAATGCCATATAAGATAAGGTGGGCATACTTATTCTTTTCTAAAATCTAAAGTTATAAATAGGAGTATTCAAAATGTTAATTTGCATAAAATTTCACAGTCAATCCCAGGCAAGCTAAGACAGAAGTTGTCATTTGCAGAATGATGACTTCTGTCCTCTGGTGAGTACTGATAGATATACTCCCTTTGCACAGAGACACAAAGCAGAAAGTCTAAATATTCCAGCAGTATAGTCAAGTACAAATGTGGAGCTTCAGCAGAATCCCCAATGTGCAAAATTTAGTTAACCAAGAGAGCACAGCAGGCTTTGCCAACAATCGTTGTTCTAATAGATTTGTTGTGTTTCTGTTTAATTGTAAAACAGAAGTTTATATAGGTCTAAACTTAAAAAAATGTGTTCCAAAGTACTTATGTTTTTCTCTTGTTCTATCTGCTTTTCTCTGCCACTTTTCCTGCCTCTTTCACATATGTGAATAAAATATCTTGGGGGGGGGGGGTGGAAAGATAGTGTAGCAGTTAAAGTGTTTGTCAGCAAAGTCAAAGTACCCAGGTTCCATTCCCCAGAACCCACATAAATCCAGATGTACAAGGTAGCACATGTATCTGGATTTATTTGCAGTGGCTAGAAGCCCTGGCATGCCCATTCTCTCTCTCTAACTACCTATTTCTCTCTCTCTCTCTTTCTCACATAAACAAATGAATAAAATATTTTTAAAGTACATGTTTAAATGAAAAAAAAATGACAAATCAAATAAATATAACTCTGAAGGTTAATGGAACTCATGCACCCTTTGTAACATAAACTCTAGTTAAGGATATGGCTGAAATTCATTCATTGCACATTATTCTCTAGTGGTTACAATGGAACCAATTCAGGGTAAACAATAAATAAAATAAAATAAAATAAAATTTATAAAGCTGACATTTTTTCCCCTAAGGCTGATTTTTGATTGCCATCTGTGATCCTGAACGCTTAAACTCTGTTAGCATTAGCCAACAAATGGAAGACACTGATAAAAGTGTCCATAATAAAATAAAAGGAAAAAAAAAACTTAACCAGATACCCATTTGGAAGTTCAACAATGTAATTCTATAGACTCTGATAATATAATATGATTTAGTGTTGAGCAGATAAAGCTTTCAGAGAAAATGACTCCAAAACTGACCTTAAGGATCAGGTATAAGTTCACTATGATGAAGAATAGGTAGGGAAAAAAGGAGACAGAATGGGATGATGGGCATTCCTTCCTTGGTTTGCAAACAACATATAGCAAGTAGTAAGACTTGTTACATAAGGTGGGAGAAAAAGGAATGCAGGGGGAAAGATGATGGCTCAATGAGGTTGGGGATTTTTTTTTTTTTTTTTTTTCATATCAATGAGAAGCCATTGAAAATTAAGTATGTATGTGAGCTAGTTTATAGTTTATAGCACTCACATGGAGGGAAGTATCATATATTAGATTTAATAAAATCTTCAGTTGTAAAGAATCACTTTGTGGAGAATTGTCAGATTACTTTCAAAGCTGGGGAGTGATAATATACAAAATAATGCATTAACTAAGTTGCTTCCATTTTAAGCCCTCAGTTTGCCCAAGATTTACAGTTCATACACAGTGGTTTCATTTGCTGGAAAATAATCAATTTCCTACTATTCATAGAACCAATGACCAGTTGCTGTTGCTTTTAGTGATGTGAAGTATAGTCAAAGCAATGAATGCAGTAGAAGCTATGAATTCTTTCTCATAGACTCAGATTTTCTATTTAGACTGGGTTCCTAACTCTGTACAGTTAAGTAAACATGAATCCAGCCATAAACTGAGACTAGTCTCATGAAAAGCCAAGGTTCCTATCCTGCTGATGCAGTCAAAGGCTGTACTATTTCAGTCCTAGAAATGTACCCCAACATATGGCAGGGATGAAATGTTATCAATGAAGCATTGTGGGGAGGAGGCAAATTTTCTCAGTGGCCTCTGAGATTTTCCCATTCCTTATGAGAGATGTAAAAGAAGAAAAGATCCCTTTGCTACCTCTCTAAAAAATTGTTTCTGGATTTGATGCCTGGAAATAATGTCCCCATTACAAATCAAATGCATATTTATGATGGCAGAAAAGTGGAACTAAAAATAATCTTGTTGGTTGAACACAATGTTATACCAGTAAACTGACTACCGAGACACTTGTCATGAGTCAAGATTTCCTATTATACCAGATAATGCATATTCCTTATTATTTTAGTCATTTTAAGTCAGGAGTTTTGTTATTAGAAGATAGAAGCATTCCAACTGACAGAAATAATAAAGTATCTGACATAAAATTTGCTGAAAGTAGTTCCTTATTTAGATAATAATATCTATTGCCTTGTTAAATAATTTTAGAACTGTGCATGCTTAGAAGAAACAAGCATTATCTAGAGTAACAAAAGTTGGCAGTTTATTCTTCAAAAGTTATGGGTTTATGTGACATGAAATAAAATATGATAACTTCATCTCTGTTGGCACAGTCTTCTAGTATTAAGTATGAATTTGCATGGAGCTTTTCTTCCTGAAAACATTTTATAATGAAACAAGATATCATCCCAAACTGTCAGAAGACAAAAGGAAGTTAGCATATGTTCTTTTTGATAAGTATCAGAACAAAGGATGAATATGAAAATCAGTAAGAATAAAGCTATAGAACACAGAAGTGAGAGTGTTTCCCTAAGTGTTATTTTGTGGAAGGATACCTGTCGGCAACACCAGCATTCCATTTCCTTATCAATGTCTATGTGATTACATATACTCCTTAAACTTTATGAAACAGAATGACAAAAATAAGACAGCTTTGAAAGACCCAGTCACAGTGATGGCTTAGTAACTAAACTGAATGTGAAAAGAATGTGTTTAATTGTTCTGTGGTCACACAGATCCTGTTGGTATTTGTTTTGGCTCCTGTTAGCTCAGCCATCGAAACAACCTGAGAATAGTCAAGCATATTTAGGTCTGACTTAAATCTACATGCCTTTCATTCCTGCAGTTTAAATTTTCATTTGTATTTAAAAACATAGCTTTAAAAGAAGAAAGCTCATGAGGCTGAAATGACCAAAGGGAATTGGAAGTAAATTACTTAAAAAGATTACCAAGTGTAATTTATAAAGATATTAATGCTGAGTGGATCTTCATGTCTTAGTGGGATTTTAATGTTTAGGTAAAAGTAGTAAATAAACTTCTAGGCAGAAAGGATGCATAAATATTTAGTGGAGTTCAATCCTATAAGTGGACTTAGGTGGTTTTGAATGGTGGAATCCATTTATGAAAGCTAATTTGACAATATGATACATAGCAAATTGCTGCTGGGAAAGACAAAGTCATAGTTTTATCTATACCCCAAAGATAGATTAGATTCCATATGAATTATATGAAAATTAAAGGGTGTAATGTTAAATGAATGTCATCATTTACATAATGTTTCCATTTACAAGGAGGATAATGTAATGTATTGCAAGGAATTAACTAACAATTAACTAAGTAAAATCACAGAGACTCAAATTTTAGGAAGTTCAAAATATTTACAAGCATCTTTTCCATGGATTGAATAGGAGGGTTGTGTGGAGAGAGAACTTCTGGGTCAGCTTTTAAAGGATGAATTAAACATAGTACAGTGGTGGCCTCACAGCACGGTGGAGATAAGGAGATTATTGGGCCCAGTAAATGTGGTGGCTTGAATCAGATGTTTGAATGTTTTGTCCCCAGCTGATAGAAATTTGGGACTTGGAGCCATGCTGGTCAAGATGTGTTGTTGTGACAGTCTTTGGGGTATTATAACCCATCTTCCCCCCTTGACAGAATTCAGCTCACTCTCTTGCTGGTATCTTCCACCTCATGTGGCAAATAATGGTGTCCAATCTTTACTCTGCCATCATTTTCCTGCCATCATGGGGCCTTCTCTCAAGATGTAAACCAAAAGAAACAATCTCCTCTTATGAGCTGCTCTGAGATCACAAGTTCTGTCCCAGCAAAATGAAAGTAATGACAATAGTATACTTCAGATTTATACATATGGCAATACTGTTCAAAGTAAAATGACACAAAGAGAGTCTACAGTTAGAGAAACCATTCAATGGGCAAATACAGCATGGCCCATTGAGATATGGGTGTAGTAGTAGCAGAAGAATAAAGGGTCCCTTAAGAAAAGAATCAACAGAAGCTATTAACTGATGGGACAACAAGCTTCTGAGGTATAATGAGATGTCTGTGACAATTCCAATACTTGAGCCACAGAGACAGGGAACTTGTTTTTAAAATCAATTGAAGGTGACAATGCATGATAGACACAGAAATGTACAATAAGCTGTGCCATAATGAAAGGGAAAGCATGGAGCTGGGAGGTGTCTTGATGCCATTACAAGATGGCTTTCTTTAATAATTGTGGACATATTTTCTTCTACCACCTACATTTCTTCTTTTTGTTCTTCAATATCTATTTATTCCAAGTACCTATTGTTGAAGGTGCAGAGAAACTGATAGCAAAGCCACAGTGTCATTTATGACAGGGGACTGAATAATCCAGACCACCAACCAACTCAGCAGTCAAAACCATACATTAAACACTGACATGTTTTACATGGAGAGCTTTTTAGATGGTAGAAGCTGAAAAGCATGACTGACAAGATGTCATTTGATCGAAGTTTCCAGACAAGCTGTGTCTAGATTGGAAAACAGAAATTTTACTTGCAATTACAATTGCAATGACTCTGAACATTAGGGTTCCCTCCAGCTGGGACAATGTGGGTACCACAGTAGGTACTCATTCAGCAAGGAAGCTAATGGAACTGGAGGACTGGGTTGAGTGGTGAGTCCATGGGGAAAAGGTACCAGGAACATATTGGAAAGATAGATCTTCAGACCATCAGAGACCTCTATGCTATCATCTATGACAAGTGCTTTCACTGGGGATTCTGAACAGGAACATCATCCATTCTTTGTTTTGTTGTCTATTCTACAATCCCCTTAGGGATAGTTGCAGTGGACATGAGGATGATGTCAGTGGGCATAACTGGGCAATATAAAGGGGTAATGAGAAAAATCAACACGGTAATCTTATTCACATAAATGAGAGTTACACAGATAGGAAACTAAGAAATAAAATGTCAAAGGAAAAAAAAAAATGATGTAGTCAATACTGCAGTACTACATTTTTTTTCTTTTTTTTTTTTTTTTTTCCAGTAATGGTGGTGGTTTGATTCAGGTGTCTCCCATAAATTTAGGTGTTATGCTAGATTCCCAGCTGATGGAGATTTGGGAATTAACAGATACTTCCTGTTGGTTAGAATTATCGGACTTGGAGATTTGTCACTGACTAGAGTTGTTGGACTTGGAGCTACAGAGTTTTATGTTTTCCTTGTTTAAATCTTGTATTTGCTGAATATTTCTTTGCTATGCACAATGCCATTTTTGCAGTGTTTATTCTGTGCCATTATGGGGTTTTGGGAGGGCAGATATTTTTGGTAGTATGGCTCACTTAAAAGATCTTGGACTTTGGGAATGTTTGAATATCATTGGGAGTGCTAAAATCTATGGGGACTTTTTAAACTGGACTGCATGCACTGCATTTTACATCATGGATGGTTATCTGTTTATAGAGGTCGGGGGCAGAATGTGGTGGTTTGATTCAGGTAACTCTAATAAATTTAGGTGTTCTGAATGCTCAGTTCCCAGCTGATGGAGATTTGGGAATTAAGACCTCCTGGAGGCAGTGTACTGTTCGGGGCAGGCTTATGGTTATTATAGCCAGTGACCCATTGCCAGTGTTTGGCACACTCTCCTGTTTCTATTGTACTTCTGATGTTGGCCATCGAGTGATATCCACCCTCTGTTCATGCCATCATTTTCTCCTGCCATTATGGAGCTTCCTCCAGTCTATAAGCCAAAATAAACCCTTTTTTCCCCAAAAAGCTTTTCTTGGTTGCGTGCTTTCTGCCAGCAATGCAAACCTGACTGCAACACCTCCCTATCTTTGTTCCTCCTTGGAGAATATCCGCAAGCTCTAGAGACTCCCTCATCCAAGAGCCTAGCCTCTGGAACTGTGTCTGAAAGGCAAGAACTAACTGATAAAGACAGGTCCTTAGTGCAGTACAAGCCACCTCACTGTGAATCAAGCTAAGATGACACTATTCTAAATGCCACATATCTACTGGAGTCTGAATGCTCTCAGTTCTCACCTTTTTTTTTAATATTTTATTTATTTATTCATGAGCAAGCAGAGACAGAGAATGAGAATGGATATAGTTGTGCTAGGCTACTTGCCACTGCAACTGAGCTTCAGATACATGTGGCACTTTGTTCATCTGACTTTACCTGAGTATTGGGGAACCAAATCCAGGCTATCAGGCTTCACAAACAATTGCCTCCAACCACTAAGCAATCTCTCCAGCTGACATAATTCTTTCTCCCTCTGTAAATAAGTTTACTTAAGGATCCCTTTTTGTCTTAGTAAATATGGTCAAGGCTTGCTGCTTACTGGTTTAAAATAAGCTTTCTATTTTCTGCTTTTTTTATATCTCAAAGCAACTAATAATTGTGGAGTTTGCCATTAGTGCACAATAAATATTTGCTGAATGAAAAATAACATGTCATGTCATTCAGAAAATTGTCCAGAATACACCCCATGAACCACATATATACTGTGAGATACTTTCATGTTCAAGTAAATAATTTGAATAAGAGTGATAAAATAAGACTGCAAATATGTACACGTGATAATTTATTCTATCATTTATGGGAAAAAAAAACAGATGTGTATATAATGAATTACCCTCCAATGTTTAAGATAGCAATGCAGTAGTAGAATTGTCACTTCCTATGTCTATGCTAGAAATTAAAAGGATGTGAATTAACTTGAGAAGTTTCTACCTCCATCTAAGGCCCTCATTAGAAGTTGATGAATATGCTAATCTGTAGCATCTCACTATCCCCTGTGACATTTAGCTTTAGTCACCTGTACCACACAGGAATGCTGAGGGAAGATTCTGATTATTTGCTGAGATTGTGCAATTTAAACTGAACGCGCATGGTGTGATGAGCTAAATCACGGGAATAGTCTATGCTTAGAAGGAAGTCTGTGATTAGGATATCTGACAGAAAAATAGTCACAGGAAATTCTAGTCCCTGTGCAGTTCAGAGGCTATGATTCTTTTCTAGTATGTGGAATAGCTCTCCTTTTCTCTCCACACATCCCTATGATTAATTTATTGTTTTCACTTGCTATCATGAAAAAATTCATAACTTTCTTAAATATTATCTGGTGAACTTTCTTCAGATTGATCTCAAGAAGTTTTGTGGCTTAATTTCTCTTTGGATTTTCAGTATACTTTCAAACCTATTTATAGCAGTGTTATGCATGTCTTTTGCCACAATGTGATTATCATATATTCTTTTTAAATGGCCACTATAAAAGCAAAATTCCTTACTAATTAGAAAATTTGCTATAACTGTTTTAATGGAATATAATCAGAAGTTATTAACCTTATTAGTTTCATTCTGTTTTCCCAAGATTAACATTGTGGTAATTCAATTATATTGTCTCTGATATTGAGCTGCACAGTACTTCAAAATATAGTTCTTTTACAGGAAAAAAAATCATCAAATATATTTGCAATGTATAATTTTCTGTAGGTTAAATTATGTGTTAGACAATTTCAGGAACCAAATCTCAGCTTCTTATTCCCTTGATAATAATAACACATATATTTACATACAGGCCATATTAGAATTATACAATGAGCTTTGCAATATAAAGCCTATTTCCTTTTACCCTTTTAATTATTGTCCATTGCTTATCAAATCAAATGATTATCAGTAGATTTGTACTAGTCAGCCTCTACAACCCATTTCCTTTCCTCAGATTTATTTCCTTTTTTTATTAAAAAAAAAAATCTGGCCAGCATGGTGGCACACCTCCCAGCACTTGGGACACCGAGGTAGGAGGATTGCTGTGACTTTGAGGACACCCTGAGACTACATAGTGAAGTCCAGGTCAGCCTGGGCTAAAGTGATACCCTACCTCGAAAAAAAAAAAAAAAAAAAAAAAAAAAAAACATCTAACCACTATAGGAATGCATGGAACATACGGGAAAAAAAAAAAAAAAAAAAAAAAAAAAAAAACACTCAAATTGTAATCTCAGGAGACAAACTCCATTGACATTTTATTATGTGAGCTTCTAGACAATCATAGTATATATAGAAAGTTTTATTTGGTAGCAACAGTCATTTTCTACATTTCAAAACATAAATATGTTACTAGCCTTTTCCTGTCTTTTCAGATTTTTTCAATGCCATCCAATTTCAATGTGTGGATTTTATATAATTTATTTAACTAATCTTGTTCAGACATTTAGTTTATAGCTATTTTACCACACAAAACTATAGCCACATTTTTTTGATTATCTTTAGTGAATAAATGCCTACAGGTAAACAACTGTAGATATAAACAGTCAATTTATACTTATTTACTAATTAATTCTTATTTGTCCCAGAATGAGATCTTTGTCAATACTATTCTGGCCATAAACAACTACATATCAGAATTATGACTATACTTTATATTATCAAATATTTGTTTACAATATATACATTTCATATATCATAGTTTGTCATTTTCTTGATCAGCTTAGTTGTATCTTACTTTAGAGTAGTTTTACACTTTGGAATTTTTTGCAGTTTTACATTTATATCTATGTTAGCTTGAGAGCATAAACTTAGTTCTATAAGCCATTTTCAATTAAACTGGCATATATTCTGTGAGATAAGGGTCAATATATTTTTCAGACTTTTATTTTGTGTGGAGATATCAAGTTATATCAGCATCTTTTATTTTTAAAATACTCTTGATTTTTCCCAATGATTTTGATACTTCAGTTAAGATTTGATCAGTATATGGATATTTTGTTGAACACTTGTGTTTCTTTATTCAAAGTGCATACTGGTAAGCCAGGCGTGGTGGCACACGCCTTTAATCCCAGCACTCGGGAGGAAGAGGTAGGAGGATTGCTGAGAGTTCGAGGCCACCCTGAGACTTCATAGTTAATTCCAGGTCAGCCTGGACCAGAGTGAGACCCTATCTCGCAAAATAAAAAAATAAAAAAATAAATAAATAATAAAAAAGTGCATACTGGGGCTGGAGAAATGGCCTAGTGGTTAAGGCGTTTGCCTGTGAAGCCAAAGGATGCCGGTTCAATTCTTCAGGACCCATGTAAGCCAGATGCACGAGGGGCGCATGCATCTTTAGTTTGTTTGCAGTGGCTGGAGGCCCTGGTGTGCCCATTCTGTCTGCCTCTCTTCTATCTCTATCTCTCTCTCTCTCTCTCTCTCTCTCTGCTTGCAAAAAAAATTTAAAAAAATCAAAGTGAGTATTGTTTTGATACCTGCAGATGTATAATAAGACTTAAAATTAGATTATGTTCACTGCCATTTTTGTTTATTTTTCTGATTTCTTCTGGATAGGTCCTTTGGGTTCCTATGAAAAATTATATACTCAGCTTATCAGGTTTTGCCAAAAATATCAAAGAACATACTCAAAAGTAATGAGAATATGTTGAAAGTAAGCCTATGTATGAACTTGAAGAAAAGTAGTATTTTATTGATTGATTAATTTGAGTTAGAATCTCATATAGTTCATGTTCATCTATGATTCACCATGTAGTAGTCATATAAGTGAAGCTGGACTTGAACTGTTGATTTGCCTAATTTTATTCTCCAGGTGCTGGAATTACCAGTGTACATGACCATCTAGCTGAGAAGAAATGTCCTAAAACCATGGAGTCTTCTAAAGCAATGATTATAGCACATCTCTCTTTAATTAGCTATTTAATTTCAACATCATTTCTACATGTTCAGTGTACCAATTATACTTTTTATTACAAATTATCCCAAGTAGTTCAAATATTTAATTATATTTCAAGTGTTGTTTTAAATTTTAGTTTTCCAATTATTTGTGTCTAGTATGAAAATTGATTTTTGAGTATGTTTCTTATATTTTAAAACCTTACTCTACTCATAGTATTGACTCTCTTGACATATTATTCAGAATTTATTTTCATTGATAATCAAGACTTCTTCAATAAAAGATAGCTAATTCTTTTTTTATAATTGAATGACGTTTTTATTTCTCCTTTTGCCTTATTTTATTGAACAGACTATACACAGTAATGTTGGGAAGTGGTCAGGACAAACTTGCTTTATTTCTGATTATAGAGGGAAAATATTCTGCCATTTGGTGTGTGTGTGTGTGTGTGTGTGTGATGTTGGTAGGGAGGGATAGGTGTGCCATGGTGTGTGTGTGGTCAGCGAACAAATCCTGAAGTGTTGGTTCTTTCCTTAGAACTTGTTTGAAATGCACTCTGCATGCCAGAGACCCTGACTCGAGAACGTCTGAAATCTCAACTATTCCCAATATTGTCATGGGCACACTGGGAATTCAGACATTTGGGCCACTACATATTTATCTTTATAGTCATTATTGGTATCCTAACTCCAGTCATCAGACTCGTAAAGTTAGGACTTTTAACCACTGAACCTTCAACACACTCCCTGGAAAATATTCTTATTTCAGTATAAATTGACTTTGGGTATAAGTTCTTCATAGATGCCTTCTTTAGTATGAATAATCACCCTGGTCTTGGGGCTAAGACTTTGTATCAGTGTTTGTTGTTGTAGTCCATCTGTTGAGAATGGTGCCCATGCACATCAGCCAAGCCCTTTACAACTGAGCCAAATCCCTAGTCCCTAGCCCATTTTTCTTTTTAATCAACACTGAATGTTGGAGTTTTTTTTTTTTTTTTTTCCAAATGTTCCTCTGCACCTATCCATATGATCATATAGATTTACTTTTTAAAAAAAAATTTTATTATTATTTTTTATTTATTTTTGGAGAGAGACACAGAGAGAGACAGACAGACAGTGCGAAGAAGACAGATAGAGATGGGCGCACCAGCAGTCTCTCAGCTGCTGTGAACGAAATCCAGATGTGTGCGCCCCCTTGTGGGCAAGTGTGGCATTGCACCCTTGCATCACTTTGCATCTGGCTAAACATGGGACCTGGAGATTGGAACCAGTGTTCTTAGGCTTAGGAGGCAGGCGCCTTAACCGCTAAGCCATCTCTCCGGCCCAGATTTACTTTTCATTTAGAATTTTATTTATTTATTGTTCTCTACTAAACCAAGTTGACTATGACTGCATTATACTTGTACATGATGTAAGAAACTTTTTACTTCTGATAGGCCATATTTATTTGCTAGCATCTGTAGATAGGGAATATTTGTCTGTACTTTCCCTGTCACATTTTTTTTCCTGGCTTTGGTCTGGGTTACAGTAAGTGATACCTTACATGATGATTTGGGGACTTTACCCTGCTTTCTTTTTAACAAAAAACAGTTAATTTGAATGGCTTAGATAAAATACTCTTAATATTTCATAATCTGATACTTGGAAAATTTTACCCATGTACCTATTTGACAATGTAGGTTTAGTTTTTTATGTGTTATTTAAAAATACACAAGTATATGTTCATAGGTGATTAAAGTTTTAGAATTTTAGTATTTGCAGAACTAGTAAGGTTTTCTATTTCTTTTCTAATATTTTCATTTATTTGCAAGGATAAATACACATAGGAGAGAGAGAGAGACTTAGATTGGGTAAGCCAGGGCATTTGGTTATTGCAAACAAATTCCAGATGCATGTACCACTTTGTGAATCTGGCTTTATAGAGTACTGAGGAACTGACCCAGGCCATCAGACATTATAAGAAGCACTTTTAACATCTGAGCCATCTCTCCAACCCCAAGGTTATTATTATTATTATTATTTTGTGAAGTGAAATTTTGTAGTTTGTTATTTATAAATAATTTGTTCTTTAATTTAATAGCATGATTTCTTTACTATATATAGAAATTACACATCAATGTCTCTATTTGTGCATGGTGGTTATTCTCTGTTTTGAGAATGGAAGCTGGTCCATTTCCTAATGACACCCCCTGCTTTCTTACACCTGGATTCTGAGAAGGGAAAAGGAAATCATTGTTACAGATAACACAATTTCAAGACAGTCTTCCAAATGTATCTTTATCTATAATATCATTACTAGGCTTCTGTGAAGAACTGTGGAGGCTTATTTACTGGAGTAGCTTCAGATGTTCATTGCTAGGGCACTAAAGGGTTCATTAATGAATGGCAAGTTTTATCTGCAAGGTTGAGTAGTAAGTCACACAAGCCACTTTTGCACTGCCCAAGACAAAGAATCCACCCTACTTTTATGTCTGGTCCCATGTCTAGTATTTGAACTTTGCTTTTTTTTCTTTTTTCATTCTTCTCTCCCAGAACAATGTCTATGAGGCATCAGCATTTATGTAAGGATCCAGTGCCTATTTTTTCTGGCTTTTAGATTAACTGCTTCGGAAGCTCAGCTTCAACTCTGGTTTAGTGCTATGGGCTTGAGTTTACCTGTCATGTACGAAATTTGGTCAATATCCTTGATTAATTTTGTAGCATTTGAATGGTATCTTTCCTTGTACAAATCAATATATTTTATTTTTATTTATTTTATTTTTAATAACTTTGCTTTTTATGTTTATTTATTTGACAGAGAGAGAGAGAGAGAGAGAGCAAGAGAAAAAGGCAGAGAGAAAGATAGAGAAAATAGGGTCATACCAAGGCCTGTAGCCTCTGCAAACTCCAGATGCATATTGCTAACAGGGATCCTGGAATCGAACCTGGATATATTGTCTATGCAGGAAAGTGCCTTAACCACTAAGCCATCTCTCCAGCCCAAGTCAATACATTTTAAACAAATCTACCATTCCCCTAAACATATGGTACAATGTGCATATACATATCTCAAACACTACTGGGTAATGATTTTAAAAGGACAAAAAAAAATTTCCCTAATTTCTACTGACATTCCAATAACTATGAATTCTAGTAGTCTTAGTTCTAGTTAGAAAAATCTCTGAAATTTAAAAAAAAAAAAAAAAATCTTGTCAAGCTGGGCGTGGTGGTGCACACCTTTAATGCCAGCACTCGGGAGGCAGACGTAGGAGGATCTCCGAAAGTTCAAGGCCACCCTGAGACTACATAGTGAATTCCAGGTCAGCCTGGACCAGAGTGAGACCCTACCTCAAAAAATCAAAGAAAAAAAAATCCTTTCAGAATCACTCTACTCCCAACCCCCCCCAAAAAAATCTCTCAGAGATGGAATACAAAAACTAAATTTTCAAGTCATCTACTCAGTATTGGTGGTATGGATAAAAATATCTCTACAGAACTATTATCTTGAGAACCTAGGAATGTGAGATTATCTAAACTTAATTCAGTGTGGGAGGACTGCTTCTGACAAGCTTAATGTTTTTTTATACTCCTGATAACTCACCTCTCAACTTGTCAAGTCTCTGATATGAAGTTCAGCATTAAACAAAGAGTCACTTTGAAAGGCTTACACAAGCGGAGAAGTTTAAAGTGAGATAAGATATGGCTCTCATTAATGAAGAGCAAAAGATCTGTGATCTCACTGATAATTCTACCTCTCTCATGAAAATGATTTGCAAACGTGTTTCTCTAATTTAGTCAGCCTTTATAACATTTATGGATAAATAAGAAGGGATATCAAATTAGAGTTATTTTGTCAACTGCATATTAATTTTTCTGTTCTACCTTTGCAAGATTTCACTATTTTCCTGTCTCATACTAATATAATCCAGAATATTAAATGTGCATAATTTAAATCCAATGGAGCTGAAGTATTGACAGTGACATCAATAGGGCACAAAAGGTATAAGACAGCCTTCATTCATCTCACAAAATGTTACATGGTGTGAATTTTAGAAGACATCTGCATTCCTTCATTTACTTTGAGAAATAGATTTTTCTACAACATAGATACCCACTCTTAACTTGGCATATATGTCAGTATTCTTGAGCTAGAAAGCCATGTTCTAGAGAGAAATATGCAATCTTATTATCTGTGAGAAAACTGCAATTTTTATCCACAGCTGTTCTATACAGTAGCACAATGATTAGTACATATCTGTAATAAGTAAATAATATTCACTGTCACTGTATTGATAATACATACGTATCAGTAGTACTACCAGGAAATCCCCTTTGTATACTTTCTATACTCAGGACTCGCTCTTGTGCTAATGATAGTTTTTACCTGTCTTTCTTCTGAACATTATTCTCTCTTTACAAATATCCAAATATACAAATGCCTTTGTTTTCTCTCCTGCCTGCCACTCCATTTTTGTCACATCCACATGACTCCTATACTAATTGTAAATGTTTAAGGTAAAGATTGTTTAAAACATTCAAGCCTTCAAGAAAAGCACCAGTTTTTTTTTTCTTTTTTTTTTAGTGTGTGATAGAATATGTATTCTAAATGGCTTCCTCTTTATTTGTTTCTTCTTTGTGTACATATTGTCACTCTGTGACAATACATGGATGGACCCAAGGTCAATGAGATCAAATTCTGTTGGCTAGATTAGCACATCCTAGACTCTAGTGCACTATGGGTAAAGAGTGAAGATGAGATGACAGGGAATGATGACAGTGACTGCAGGGTTGATGACTTTGTGTGAATGGAAAATGGATGCTTTCCAATATTTAGATAAAATATTCCTATACCATTTAATAACCAGACTCATTATCTAGGTATTATTAAGTAGTTATCACTTAAAAGAAGATCACATCAAACTGTATTGTTAACTGAATATAATTTTCCATCCCTGATGTCAAAAGAAAGGACTGTATGTCTTTAAAATATTCACATTTAGAAAAGTCCACAAAGGGCACGTGAAAAGGTAAAGGTAAATATGTTGTCAGCCCAGCCCATAAAAACAAGTATTCTTTGACTAGACTTGTACAAATTTCATTCCCCCAAGTAGTCTGCCATTTTCCAAATCAGAGCTGTCTTCTGATTTTCTAAAACACAAGTGGACATCTAAAACAACAAAATATATTCTAAACCGGCTCCCGCCCCACAACACAATCTGATTTCTCAAAAATCACTTTCTCACTGAGGTCTTGTCTTGTATGTCAAGTTTTTGCCGGAAGCCAATTCCTATTGCCAGGTTACAAACCTCTAAAATAGCAGCTCTATTATGAAAACACTGACACTACCTTTGCCATGGTGATGTGAATGGCACAAGTATAATACTCCAAACTCAGCATCAGCCATTAGCTCAAATAGCTTGATTTTGCCCCATTGTTGTTCATTCTCCCCTATACATTTGCTGTGACGCCTGTGGTGCCTTTCAATACTCCTTAACTATAGGCTGTCCTCTGGGAAATGTCAGGCACAGCCACCTCTGGTGACATGCAGACATGTGCTAGTTTGCTCTGGTTTATCAGAGATTTTAACTTTATACTCTTAAGTATTTCTGCTTTTAAAAATACATTGCTTTGCCAAAAGAGCACACACCTCTAATATGTGTTTGGATGTGGAAATGTGGATTTACCTCTGGCAGCCTATTGTTCTTAGAATGTATACTAATGAGGAAGGTGTCATAGAGAAAAAAAAAAAAAAAAAGAAAAAAGAATCAGTTCTCCCTGATCTTTTCTTTAAATCCTGATGATTTTGCGCTTATTTGAATAAATGTCATTACAAAACAATCTTATGAAATAAGATGATGGATTATAACTTTGTCAGGCAAGAATATAAAACCTCAGCCCCATGGTGAGTTATCAGTGTGGGCAGGAACATCAAGCTATATAGAAATGAGATCATTCCAAAAATGATTCCCAGAGCCTCCCAGTAGGTGAGAAAGAAACACCTTGCTCTCTTTAGAATAGCGAGAAAGTCTCAAGCAACATGCTGGGGATGTGTAGAACAAGGTATACACAGGATTCTGGCTCACAGTACCAGAGTTAAACGAAGGCAGGCAGAGTTTAATAACAGCTATGGCTTTCCTTCTCTACTTACACAGGCACAGCCTTCTGGTGGGGAATTCATGTACAGACACTCATAGGAAATTTTGGCAAAGATAGCCACAGCCCTTTGCATTAATACTAATATTGCTATGGTAATCTCCTGCTGGAGTGATTGACTAATAGTGAGGAGATTAGTGAATTCTAACAGGACCCTATAATTTCTTATGAGTGACTAATAATTTTATGGCAATATATCTAAACCTCTAAATAATATCAAATTCAATGCATGAGCAGTGAGTCAGTATTATTGTAGTAGATTTCCTTTTATCAGAGCAGTATCCTGCTAATATGAAACTGGATATTGAAATGTAAATCTATCTGCATAATTTTTCAGGATTTTAGAATGCTGGGATGAGGTCAGAATGAAAAACAAACCTTGTTGGTCATCTTGTTCTTTAAAAGTATACCACATAAGTTTCCTAAGAGGATGACTCTAACTACAGTCCAAATTGTAAATAGGCTTTCTTACTTAAGGAACTTCTTTTTCTAATTCAGCAATACACTCAAGAAATTGGCACTCCATGGTCTTGGTTTGTTGGAATTCTGACAAGTACAAACACACACAGAGAAGACTTCCTGAAACTGGAAGGGAGTATATTAGGGCTGCCCATTGTCTGAAAAAACTTAGAAGCTTAAAACAGTTCTCTTAGAGTGCCTCCCAGTTTCTGTAGGGCAGAAGTCCATCTAGCCCAGCTGGGGTCCTTCTCAGAGTCACATGAGGCAGAAATCTTGCGTGAAGTGTTGTGTTTCTCTGGGAGAATAAGGGAGAGGCTATTTTCCTATATGTACATGCTGGAGGCAGAATTCAGTCTGATGTAGTTGTATACTGAGGTCCCACTTCTTCGCTGGTTTGTAGTCTGAGATCCTTCTCCAAGTTTAGGAGACCACCATGGTACTTGACTCATGGTTCCTTCCCCACCTCCTAGCCAACAACAGCAAGTTGACTCTACCTCATGCTACATCTCTGTAACACCCTCTCTCTGACTTCTGCAACTTATTTATGCTTGAGATGACCCATATGAATAGCTCACCTGGATACACTAGGATATTCACCCCATGCCATGTCTCAGGTATCATGTGAAGGTAAAGTGGTGGTGGATAGAAACCCAAATGCTGCCTACTACCAACGTATTAAATTCTCATTTTAAGTGTCATCACATTCTTCATAACATTGTTAATTATTTATAAGGCAAAGTTCTAACTTTTATGATCTTTGTAAAGTATGTTTTATTTCTTGTATCAGTTTGCAAAAATGAATTATATTATTACCAGATGACCCCATCCTATAAAGTCAATTCTCTTCATCTTTTTTCTCCTCCTCTGCAGTACTAACTATGTACTGTCAGATAAAACAGAAACATCGATTGTCCTTAATAATAAAACCATAAAGCTATTTCTAATACATCACTGTGTCATTGTAGGAAAGGACCATGTCTTATTAATAAGTTTCTAAAGAGAAAATCAAGATGAGAGAAGTTCTCTGTCATACATATCCTACTTAAAATAGCACCTTATTCAGTCAGAGCCTGTGGTTCTTGAAGGCCTGTATATTTTATAAAACTTGACTGGGAAACAAGATGACTCTGTATGGAAACCCATTCATCAGCCTATGGCTGCCTGTACTATATTTCATGGTGATGCAATTTCTGAACAAAGAGATTTCCAAGAGAGAAGAAACTACTCTGAAATTTCCTTCAGCAACTGACAATAGTAACTCATTGGCCTACACAGCATCCAGCTTCATTCCAAATGAGACTCACCCACTGGAATTGTGCTGGTGTGGAAGGTAGATTATGAAATTGCTACTATAACAATTAACTTTGAGAAACTCAGAAAAAAAATCTTTGGCACAAGATTTCATCTTCAGTTCACCAAATCTGTCACACTGGTAGAAAAATGAGTGAAGGAAGTAAATTATGACACAGCAACAACTGGAAGTAATGTCTCCAAGACAGCCCACCTGGGTGAAGCAAGTCATAATCACTATAGATGCTTAGTGGGAAGAAAGAGAAAGCAAACAAAACTTCACTTGGCCGACAGGTAATCAATTTTAGGAAAGCATGACCTTTGGCAAAGTGTAAGAGAGATCTACCCCTGTCTTTTATAGCTCTTTCAGAGACACTAAAGAAAAATGATTAAATTGATAGTGTACATATATGCAGACTAAGTCCACACCAACCAGATTGTTCCTCATCTTGGTGCAAAGATAAGCAGTATGCACTCTGTAAGACCCTTCTTTGTGAATTGGAAATGCTGTGTACTTCTTAAGGAAACCTACTATACCTAGGAACATGTGGAGGAAAAAATAAAAAAAAACTTGTTTGTTTAATTCTTCCAAGATTCAGAACATGTTCAGCTGAAACAAGAGAAGCTATTCCCAATTCTTAATGATTTTCTTTGACTGAACAAGTGACCCACAATAATTCCTTGTCAGATTTTTGCTTTTCTTTGAATATCAACTTTTCAAGTTTTCATCTTTTTATGATACATATGCAAAATAGTTATTATTGAACAAAAATTAACTTATAGGCTAGGGAGATGGCTCAGAAGTTAAGAGCACAAGACGAGGGCCTTGGGGTTCCTGGGTACCCATTTCCAAATAAATGGACATGGCCACACATGTCTATAACCTAATCTACTCAATGGCAGCTCAGGGTTGTATGAGAGATTTAGTCTCAAAGAAATATATGGATGAGTGATACAGCACACCTGATGTTCTTCACTGACAAGTAGATGTGCATACATAGAATACACACATCACACTCTGTACCCCACTTATATGCTACACACATACACACACACACACACACACACCCCAAAATCAAAAAACAAAAAGAAACCTAAAAAAGAAAAAACAAGAAGAAACAACTTATTGTGGGGCACACAAGTGATTTGTTAATATTGACAATAATGAATGCTTTTATTCTGTTTATATGTTAAAAGGTTAATAGGTTAAAACTAGATACAAGTTTTATATTTAGTACAGTAACAAGTTTTAATACAACCTTGATTTCAAAAGTTGCTCCTTGGGTATCTTTACATCCAGCTCAAAGTCTGATTTATGTCCTACCTGTCTGAAGCTTAGTAGATAACATCCTTTATCATAGAAGTTATCTATTAAACTAAAGTTGATACTCCTCTATTAAGAGTGTAAATCAATCTTGACCTTCACACATTTTTTTGTCTGTTTTTGTTTTTCAAAGCAGGGTCTTGATTTATCCCATGTTGACCTGGACTTTGGCATTCACCTGTAGTCTCAGGATGGCCTCAAATTCACAGCAATCCTCCTACCTCAGCCTCTCCAGTGCTGGGATTAAAGGTATGTGCAACTATACCCAGCCATACAAAGTTTTGTAATAAAAAATTAAGGACTGGAGAGATGGCTTAGCAGTTAAGGTGCTTGCTTGGGAAGCCTAAGGACCTAGGTTTGATTATCTAGGTACCACATAAGCCAGATGCACAAAATAGCACATATGGCTGGAGTTCATTTGCAATGGCTAGAGGCCCTGGGACACCCATTCTCTCTCCTTATCTTTCTCTCTCTCTGTCTGTCTCTCTCTCTCTCTTTCATTTCTCTCATCTCTCTCATTTCTCTTTCCACCCCTCTCTCTGTGTCTCAAAAAAATAAACAAGTGCATAAATAAAAATTTTTAAAAAGATTTAGTACTTTCCAAAATACTCATACAATGATGTGGCCGTGGTAACTGAAAGTTAAAAACTCATTACATTATGAATATGATGCCCATTCTCTAGTATCAATTTGTATGATTAAAAGTTTATGCTTAGATGAAATTTGAGGGCAAATGATCATAGTATCTTTTCATAACAACTATTTATTAGGCATTGTTTTTAAATGTTCAGTGGATTCAAGTATTGTTCAAACTAAAACAATGTATAAAGTCATGTAATTTTTTGAGTTAGGATCACTATAAAGAACACTTAGTCCCTCCCCTTCCCCGATGCAAGGAACTTCTAAAACTTTTCAGGTATAATCTAATCTTTCTTATCTCCCACCTTGTGAAAATCACAAGCCTTTGACATATCTCATCAATTTCAATATTCAAAAAGAATTCTGTTTGTAATGATTGAAAATCTGTCCATTGGTTCTGCCACCATATTACATACCAATCTATGATGACTTTCTTCATAAGAAAACACCAATTAAAAAAAAAAAAAAAAAACACCTTTTCCCTTGAAGTTATCTTTCCTCCTGCTTAGGTACCTTGATCATCTCACTCCTGCGTTAAGATGTCTTTATCTTCCACCTTGGTGCTGACGCAGAAAGTAAGACAAAGCAGTTGAGGTCTCTGACTTTGGGGTCTGTAGCAGACAGCTTCAGGTTCGCTGAGATGAACTTCCAGACCAGGCACAGTTATGGAGGAAGGGATATTATTTATTGAAGCTTACAGATCCAGGGGAAGTCCCATAAAGGCAGGAGAAGTGGCCTGCTCTCCACAGGGCCAAGCAGAGAGAGAGAGAGAAACCAAACAGCCACCACAGCACACTGAGCAAAACTACCGCCAAAAGGTCACACAGCACACTTCAGGAACTCCTGCTAGGCACATTTGCATATCTTTACAATGGAATCTCAAACCATCACCACACCTTAAGACCGGCCCCCAGTGACCTTGCCTCTAGCAAGGTGATTGCAGATGCAAACTATAAAGTAATAAAACGTTGAATATATTGGGGGACATATATTCAAACTGCCACATTCCGCCCCTGGCCCCCAATATATTTAGCTCCTGGCCCCCAGTAGATTTATAACTATCACACATTGTAAATTGTACTCAGTCCAATTTCAAAGGTTCTCACAGTCTTGACCAACTTAAGATAGTGAGGCCTGTAAAATCAAACAAGTTAAATACTTTCAACATGTAAAGGCACAGAGTAAACATTTTTAACTGGTAAAAAGCAAAGAGAGACTAGAATAATGCAAACTCAACTATCATCAGCCGTCATCAAACTTCTGCAGTTCAAGTTCAATATAACCAGAGACTGACAGTCTCCAGTTTTCCAATTCCGCCCCTCCAACTGGGCAGAGTCGCCAGGGAAAACTTTCATCCCATGCCAACACTGCACTCCATGGTAGCCCTTTTGCACAGTCCTGGTATATCCAAAACATCTTCAGGTCTCCATGGAAACCACGGTCCATCTTCCAAAGGCTCTTCCAGCCTATTCCTGAGGGTCTTCATGCCCTTCCTCATGCTGCATCTCAGCAGCGGCTCCTGGAACCGTGTGCAACTCATGACCACTCCATGCATTTTTCATATTTCCAAAACTAATACCAGGTGTGCAGGACACAGCCATACTCTAAATCCAGGGACAAAATAAGCCATAGCCTTGAAAAGCAAGTTCCTTCTCCAGTCAGCTCTTTCCAAGAGTTTGCATTTCTAACAGTCTTTCCTCAGGCATCCTCTCCATTGTTTTAATGTAAATCAAGTCAGGCCACCTTCCTTCCACCTTCCTTAAGATTGCTAATGTGTAGACAATAGCAGCTAAACCAGTCTCAATGCCTCTACTTTTAACTTGCTTCAGGTTTTTCAACTTAAAATCTTAAAATCTCAGTCCGATATCTTAGCCAAGCACATCAGTCCATTGCAAATTTAAGTTTCATCAAACACTCTGGGCCTGGATAGCGGAACGTAGCCATCCCTTATGCCAGTAGCCCAGTTCCAACAAAGTCCTCTGCAGTCTTTCCTTCCCCTTAGAAAGCTCATAAGCCAAGCCTCGAAGTTCAATACTTTCTGCACTTAGCATTCTCACACTCTCATCAGAATAGTCCATAAAACTTGGCTTACCACTCCAGAAGGGATCTTCAGTTGCAAGCACCAAGTCCATGCCCATTCCTCCAAAACAAAAGTTCCAAAAGATGAATATCCACACGGTCAGGTTCATCTCACCCCACACTCCTCGGTACCACTTTACTGTAGCAGACAGCTTCAGGTTCGCTGAGATGAACTTCCAGACCAGGCACAGTTATGGAGGAAGGGATATTATTTATTGAAGCTTACAGATCCAGGGGAAGTCCCATAAAGGCAGGAGAAGCGGCCTGCTCTCCACAGGGCCAAGCAGAGAGAGAGATAGAAACCAACCAGCCACCACAGCACACTGAGCAAAACTACCGCCAAAAAGTCACACAGCACACTTCAGGAACTCCTGCTAGGCACATTTGCATATCTTTACAATGGAATCTCAAACCATCACCACACCTTAAGACCGGCCCCCAGTGACCTTGCCTCTAGCAAGGTGATTGCAGATGCAAACTATAAAGTAATAAAACATTGAATATATTGGGGGACATATATTCAAACTGCCACAGGGTCCCTCATGATGAACCCTCATATCCATTTCTATTTCCAAGATCAAACCCATGCTTAGATCACACTTGTAATTTTATCTCTATAAGCCTTTATATCTCTTGGAACATTTATGACCTTAAGCAATTTATCCTAACTCTCTGAGTATTTATTCTCTTCCACACTGCCTGTTTCATCTTAAATAACATATGAGCCATTTCTGATACCTAATATCGTCATCTCTGTATGGAAATAATGGCACCGTTATAGAGGATTATCCATACTATACCTGTGAAAAATTTCTGAGACATAAAACTGGCATTATGAAAGTTCAGTATTCCTGCTTTCCTCTAATTTAATCTTATTTGCTCATGAACTAGTTTTCCTTTGCATGAGTCACCTAAGAGCCAAAAATTGGCATGCTAAGGGGAATGTAATATACTAAAAATTCACATGGAAGTTGCAAGCCCAGAATAAGAAGAGTGAATGGAGAAGGATAAGTTGTATTACACTCTCTGACACTTTTCCCACAGGAGTTGGGGAGAGCCGTGAAAGGTTGCCCAGCTAAGAGATTTGTTTGCTGTGTGGCGTTTCACTGTGTAAGTCACAATGGGGCCAGCCCTCTCTGGGGCAAAGAAGGAAAGCTTATCTATTTCAGGCTCCTGTTCTTCATGAGTTAAATTGCTCCTCAGCTAAAGCTTAGAACACCAGCCTTGTGTCACAGTTTGTCAACTGAATGCAGTATGGGAGGGAAATTCCCGCACAGAACAGGGACTCACTGTGTACTAAAATGAACATGTAGTCTCAGTGGTGAGTGCATGCCTGGGCTGATGAAGCCTTGAGTTCAATCTCTGCACCATACAAAATAAATAAATAAATAAATAAATTATAAACCAATAAATAGAAAGATAAACACAATTTCAATAGTAGGATCACAAGTTCCAGACCAGCCTGAGCCATATAGCAAGACACACTCTCAACAACAAACAAAAAGGGCTGGAGAGATGGTTCAGTGGGTAAAGGTGCTTGACAGCAAAGCCTGATGGGTTCAATTCCCCAGTACCCACATACAGCCAGATGCATAAAGTGGTGCGTGCATCTGGAAGTTTTTTTACAGTGGCAGGAAGCCCTGGCACACCCATTTCTTCTCTCTTTCTCTCACCTTCATTTTTTTTTAATCTCTCTCCTTGAAAATAAATAAAAAATATAAAAAGGCAGAAAAAAACAGCAAAACAAGAATGAAGAAATCTGAGACAAAAATGTCACATTAAATAATATTCAGTTTGAAATTACCTAAAAACAGATGACCCACCAGCAGAATGAATTATTTTGTTTTGTTTTTACTTTTTAAATAAATATAATATTGTAGTTTTTTTTTTAAATCTAAGACTTTGTTGTAACAGAAGAAAGGAAGATAGAGGTAGAGAGAGAAGAAATTATAGAAGGTAATAGAAAGGAGATAGAAAAGGTGTACACATATCAGAGACAGAGAAAGGAGAGGAGAGGACAGTAGTTTTTTTGTTTTGTTTTGTTTTGTTTTGTTTTTAATTTTGTTTTGCCCCTCACTCAATTCCAGCAGTGATGATCGTGGTATAATCATGGCTCCTGCCAGTTAAGAACAGATTCTTTCTCTTGGGTAACATTCTTTAGGAGGTTTGATCATCATTTCATTCCGTCATAGATACCATCAGTACTATTAAAGAATTTAGTTAATGCTTATATCAGTTATTTTCTCATTACTGGGATGAAATATCAAAAGAACCAATATATAGAAGGCAGATGGTTTAATTCAGCTTATTGTTCCAGAGTGGAGAGCAGGGCAGTCCTGGCTAAGGAAACTGGTATTGCATTGTCACACCCCACCAGCAAAAAGGTAAAAGAAAGAGAACAAATGGGGAACCAGCTATAAATAGTTTGTTTATCAGTTACTTTCTCATTGCTGGGACAAAATACCCAACAAGAAGCAACTTATGAAAGGAAAAGGGTTTCATTCACCTTCTAGTTCCAGAGGGTAGACACCCTCATGGTGGAAAAAGCATTGCAGAACCAGGAAGCTAATTTCACTCTGTCACATCAGCCAGAAAGAAGGATAGAGAAAAGAAACAACAAATGGTGCCAGGATGAAAGTCCTCAATGCCCACCCCCAGTGACATATTTCTTCCAGCAACACTCCACCTTTAAAAGGTTCCCCAACCTTCCCAAAGAGTGCTACCAGCTGGGATTTAAGTATTCAAACACCTGAATCCTTGGGTGTGAGGTGTCTGTTATCTCTGAGGTCAAACTTTGGATCGTATTAACCTGGTACATACTCGGCAAGGCTTGGGTTTCTTCTGCCTTCCTTGAATTTCAACAAGAGAAAAGTCAAAAGGTGAAAACTTATAAGGTTGTAGCCAATTCAGGAAATTTACAATCTACAGAAGATAGAAGAGAAACTAACAACAAGTTAGTTTGCCTTTTTCCTATGATAGGACAATATGGTACTTCAACCTATGGCATTAGGTGCCTAAAGCCAAACTAGCAGTCAATAAATATCATGACCCACAACCAACCTGCATTTGATTACTCAGTGGTTATATAGCTGAGGCCCAAAGCCTCAGAAAAGAATCCTAAGCTTGTGACATTTACAAAGCTGTTTCTAAAGACAAAACAGGTATGAAAGGTCATGACAGACTAAGGCTTTGGGGGCAGGGGGAGTAAGCCATTCATCCACATGGAGATTAAAGGATTCAAAGTTGTGGAGAGGAAAGTTTGTAATTTTACTGTACATAAGAGAAAGTTATGTTTTCAATGCATATATGTGCCACAAAACTCAAGCCTGAAAATAAAATATGAAGTATTTTTTCCTTTCAATTCCCTGAATCAGATCACATTTCCTTTGTGTAACCTATGAGTTTCATAATAAGAGCACATGAAAAACTTGTATATGTGTGTGGAAGGGAGGAGGAGAAAGAGAAACAGGTAAACTGAAAGATTATATCCCACTGCTCTTGTGTCTATGTACAGTATAATAAATTGGATAGTCTATGACAATATAGAAATACATAATAATAATTTTATATAGTGGATACTTTCAGCCTCTTTTATAGCACCTGTTTCTCTCTTTTACCTAACACTTCCTGTAGTTTTGAAAACCTACATGATCCAAGTAAAATGTCTTGTGAAGAGAACACTTACTTAAATCAAATTAATATGCATATTTCAAACCAGTGCCAACTCTAATCTTTCTGTTTGTATAAAAATTTAAAAAGTTAAAGAAAAAAAGAAGAAGAAAAAAAGAAAAAAAGCCACTGTTCTATTCAAACTATTTTATGTCCTGTTTCATGTTATCTCCTGCATCCACATGGATTCTGACTGATACTGTTCTGCAGAAGCTATAGCAAGATCCAAATGAATGTTAAGTAGAAATGAAGCTTCCTTATAAGTCTATACCAGTCTTTTTAAACATGTCATACTAATAGAAAGCCTAAGATTGTGAAGCATCAAAGATTGAATATACTGATTTTCAAATTACAATACTCTTGACACCAATAATCCTAAGCTTTTAATTAATTTCTGAAGCAAAGCATAACCATAACACAACCATTAATTGTTTTTCTTATATTTGGATAGTATCAATCTTTCACCTTTCCTTTGAAGCAAGCTGTTTGTATTAATTTGAAACTGTCATAAAAACTTTTCTTGCATGATCTCCACAAATTTGCATTTTTCAAAACTCTATTTAAAAAAAAAACATTTTCATGCCTCCCATTTGTATTGCATGCCTTTCTTTGCAAGGTTGATCTTATGCAGTAGATAAAAAGTAGGACAGAGCTTAATAAACTATACACAATGACAAGAAAACCTTATAAACAAGATTTGAAGAAAACATGTACAAAATAATAATTAGTTCTCTGAAGGTAAAATTATTTATTTTTTCTCATATTTAAAATCATTATCAACAAAATATAGTAGGGTGGACTCTATGCCCCAAGTTTATCTCTACAGTTTAAACTATAACACAAGGTCTCCAAAACTAACATCTTCCCAAAATATCACCATTAGTGTGTACTGTTTGGGTCAAGGTTAGTAATCAAACCACTTCAAATGTGTTAATAAGACATGTTTTAGGTTTAGCATTTGAATCTTATATCTTCCTAGACATTAAAGATTGGCAAAACAAGACAGGCATAGTGGCACATACCTTTAATCCCACCACTCAGAAGTGAGAGATAGGATTGCTGTGAGTTCGAGGCCACCCTGAGACTGCATAGTGAATTTTAGGTCAGCCCAGGCTAGAGAAAGACCCTACTTCAAAAAAAAAAACAAAAACAAAACAAAAACAAAATAACAAACAAACAAACAAAAAACACAAAGAAAGAAAGATTGTCAAAACAAATTAATTCTTAATAAGTCAAGACTACTGATATTGATTTTTTTTTTATTTTTAAGACAGAGTATTAAACTAAAAAGTAATTTTAATTTATTTTTGAAATTAATTACATGAGATAAATTTTACAATTATTATTATTTTTATTTTTTTTATTTAAGATAGAGAAAGAGGAGGACAGAGAGAGAGTATGCACATGAAGGGCTTTCTGCCACTGCAAAGAACTCCAGATTAATGTGCTACTTAGTGCATCTCGTTTTACATGGGTACTGGGGAATAAAACTCCAGTCCTTAGGCTTTGCAGACAAGCACCTTAAACCGCTGAGCCATTTCTAAAGCCCTAAAATTATGTTTTAAAAGTAAGCTAACATTTATTTTATTTATTTATTTTTTTAAGGCAAGCTGACCTAGAACATTATTGACCCAGGCTGGCCTCAGATTTACAGTGATCCTTTGACCTCAGCCTCACCTGTGCTGGAATTATAGGTGTGAACCAACACACCCAGTCAACATTTTTATTTGGTTAACAGAATTTGAAAACTATTAAAAGAGTTGAAAAACTACTCTTTTGAAAAGGAATTTTAGTTAAGTAATGAAAGCTTGCTTTACCATTGGTCCCTATGCAAAAGCTGTCGTAAAGATAATTAAAAAGAAGCAAAAGGAAACAGTCCTCGCATTCATTCTGGTAATAGAATATGAAATTAAAGCATGAAGGGATTAATGTTTTAAAGCTTGACTTGCAGTGATAAAGCTTAGGTATTAGAATAGACAACGTAACTGTTACAGGAGAGACAAGCAATGAAAATGCAGCCAGTACCTTAAAGAGGAGCAAGTCAACCCAGAATGGAATTACAAAATGATTAATCAATACAAATGCGAGACTGTACAAGGAAAGAGAGCTTGGTGAGACTTCTTATGGGACTCAACATTGCGGCAGCTTAAAGATAATGAAAGGAGCCAGGAAAAGCCAAAGAAATGCTTTCATCCCTTGGCAAAGTCATTTGTGAACAGTTTAAATTACCCTAATCACCTCCCCTCCAGCCGTCACTAGCTCTGACTCTTTAGTTATTTAAAAACAGGAGTTTGGGGAAATGAGTTCTGGGAATCTAAGCTGCAAAATAATTACACACACACCATTTTAGCATTTTAACAATGCAATCCCAAACATTTGTTCTCATTAGAATGCAAATCGACTCATTTAATAATCCCACAAGAGAATTCCACCACACTCAGCTTAAAAAGCGCAATGGTATTCAAAATATTATTAATAAATGCCAAGTATGGAAAAGCCAGTTTGCTTTGCCAACAGCTCAAACTAGATAAAAGGCATACACTTACATTCACTTATATTTCTATCCTTTTTGTCTTTTTTTTTTTCTTTTCTAACCAAATTTAGTTTAATTGAAATTTAACAGCTGAACTGGTCCTGGATAGACGAAGAAGAAGAAGAAAAAGAAGAAGGAGGAGGAGGAGGACAAGGAAAAGGAGAAGAAGAATAATTAAAGAAAAAAAGTCAAGGTGACAATTCCCTCAATCTGGTACACACATACACTTTCACACTCATTACAATCAGAGCTTGCCATGCAAACCAAAAACAGCCATTTATCCTGAGCAGGTTCTAATTTCATTAAACTAAATTGTTGCTAATTTTCTTAAACTGTGCTAGACAGGAAACAGTTTAGGATTTACTTTGTCCTAAATAGCAAATTTGGAATCAATCTCCAAGTACTTATAAATGTATTTATTGACAAAACTTTTTAAGAAGGAAAATTTACAAAGAAAAAATATTTGCACTCTAAAGTATACCATGATTTTTACATAGCTAATATTTAGCAGAATAGTTTTTGGAACATATTACAAAATAAAATTAACGAATTGCCTGCATAGACGTGCTGGCAGATAGTGCAATCAGTAAAATCCTTGCTTCACAAACATACAGGCCTGAGTTTAAAACCCAGAACTCAGTGTAAAAACGCTGTGTGTGGAGGTATCTGCCTGCAATTCCAGCCACAGGCAAATAGAAAAAGGAGGAAGGAGCAAAAAGCTCAATGGCCAGTCTAGTCTGTGAATTGAAGCCCAATGAGAGACCTTGTCTCAAAGGAGGTGGGTGATGCTCCTAAGGATGTCACACAAAGTTGTCCTCTGGTTTCACATACACTTGCACACACATGCAAGTATACCCCACACGTGTGAACCTACATGCATGCATATATATATGACATTTAAAAAAAAAGGATTACAAGTACAGGGAACATCGTTTTGGTAAAATTCAGCAATTTACTCATTTTTCATTTAGACTATTTTTTGAGTATATTACACTGTCCTATTTTAGTCTCTCTCCCCTCTAAGCCATCTGCTTTTATGATGTCAAGGAAACAGTGACTATTTGAATGTTTTTTTTTTTTTTTCTAATCAATCCTATCATACATGTTCTAAAGAAAAGATTTAAATATCTACCTAGAGGCAAATGGCTTAAAAAAAAAAGTATCTTTCAGAAGGGTAGATAACTCAGTGGTTAAAGGTGTTTCTTTTCAAAGCCTGTTTGCCCAGGTTTGGCTGCACATGCCTATTATAAAACCAGAAGCAAAGAGGTCAATGTGGGGTACATGTGCCCTCCCAAACACTAATAAGAGTATTGTTCATTAGTAAGCTAAACAAATAAATCACTGGATTTTAAGACATGAAAACCTGTGGGTCTCCTATTTTTTTTTTTTTTTGTAAAGTGGGGGGGAGTCAGAGGGTAGACAGGATTACTTTATTAAACTATCAAAACCAGAAAGGAAGACATTAACATGTACAACTTATATTAGTGGATAAATTCTTGACCTATTTCCACAGTTATTTATGATGGAATGTAAACTGAAAACAGATGGGCTTCTATGCAAGTCTGCTAAGAAATATATATTCAGATTTTCATACCACTCTCAAAATGTGGAGACAATCTCATTTAAATGGCTTATTTTGTATAAACATTTACAAATCAGAAGAATACCCACAAGGTGTGTTTTTAGAATGACATGTTCCCTAGATTCATGCCTCAAGACTCCAATCCCCTGATGTGACTGTTATGTGGTGATATGGTCCTCAAATGGGCACTAAGTGAGGAATAAGGTAAACCCTAATCAAATATGACATAAATCCCTGTGAGAAGAGGAAGTAAAACAGAAAACCAAGAGTATAAGGCAAATTTATATGAGAGCATAGCAAGACGTGAACCAGCTACAAACCAAGAGGAGAGGGCTCAGACACATCAGCCCTGCCTGCCAAGACCTTGGGCTTGAATTCTCAGCACGGAGAACAATATGATGCATTGCTGTTTAAATCCTTCTGCAGTTTCACCTCTTTTTCCAATATTCCTTGCATAGTCTTTATATCATTCTCAAGCTATGCATTTATGTTAGCAGAAAGAATAGGTATTTCCAGAAGGAAGAAGAGAAGGCCTGGAGACTTTTATTGAATACATGGCTTAAAATGGGACTCTATTTAGAATTTCAAAAAGAGCAAACATACTTACCAAATGATAATGGATTAAAACTCATTCTTCAAATTCATTGTATTCTAATGCTGAGGTTGAACATAGAATTATGTTTATTCTTGATTTTCTTTCAGGAAAAAAAAAAAAAAAACTAACCCTATTCCGAGCCAATCTTATGAATGAGAAAAAAAAATGTTTAATAAACTTTTTTGTCAGTTAATGACAGAATATTATTTTTATGCAATATAGAACAAGGGGGAGTGTTCTCTCAGTCAAATAAGGAACTAGAAATTAGCTGGTTTCTAGAGAGTCTCAATACCCCACTAGCAGATATTAGTATACTCTATTTCAAATTATATTTTATCAGTTAGTATTAAAATGAAGACTCCATCAACATCTCAGATTTTTCTCTCAGAGGTGACACAGATGAAAACAGGGGGAACCCACATCTATAGTGCTTCCTGTATATGAGCAAGTATAGAAACAGAGTGGCCGTAGATAAAGCAGGTGAACAGGTATTGTGTTGTTGTTGTTTTAAAAATTATATTCACCTTTTGATATATTCTTATGATACTCAGACTCATAAAGTTCCAGAAGAAATTGGGATTTGTAAGAAAGACAATTTTCAAAACTTTTAGAGTGTTTAATAAGTCCTAGAAGACAACTTTGAAAAAGAGATTACAGATAGACTCAGAAACTTGGAAGCCACACATCTCACTGGGACATGGCTTGGCTTCCTTGTGATTTCAGATAGACACTGGGTTGTAAGAAACAAAAAGTGGTAGTTGGTGCTTGGGGAAATACGCCAAAATTGCAATGTTTCTTGCTGAAAGATGTGAGCAGCAAGGTTGTCTTCAAAACTCAAAACTACACCTAGAGCCTCCTTGAAGTATTCTTAAATCAACTTGAACCCAACAAAGTTTCCAGAGCTAACATCCATTAACAAGAAATATGAGGGAAAGGACTGCAGTAAATAACACTACAAGAGAAGTAGAGTAAAAAAAAAGTATATGGGGATGTAGTGTGACAAATGAAATATTGTTAGCATTGATGAATTGGCCAGTAGCTCTGAAATGAGTAAGTTTCAAATGGCATGATGTCTGCAATCTCTTTTTAAAAAAATTCCATAAAGGTGAGGAAATGTTATCCAAGAAGCTAATATGACAAAATCTTGATGAATCTACTGATGGGTATATAAGGATTGATTTTTGTCTTTCATTCTACTCTGTAAGTAACCCCAATAAACTAATTGATTCACCAAAACCGGTTTTGGTGCAATTATGCTGTGTTCTGTTGCAGGGAACTTATCTGGGGAGAATACATGCATGTTTCCATCTTCCAAGGTTGGAAAAAATGTTCTGGGACATGAGAATTTTTACGACCATTTCTATTTATTTATCTTGAATAAACTACCAGGAGTAAATATTGTTTGGTTAAAGAGAAATGCAAGTTTAAATATCAAAGAAGAAACCTGGAAACCGCTTTTCACATTTATCCTCCTGGCATATACCCACCAGAACTGAATAAAAATTTCAGCTATTCCAAATCTAGGGAAACATTTGCCATTATCAATTTTTATAATAGCCTCTGAATTTATATATATCACAGTGTGTCTTGTTATTTTATTAGGTCTTTTCTTTTTGATATTTTAATTTTATTTATTTATTTATTTGCAAGCAGAGAGAGAGAGAGAGAGAGAGACAAAGAAAGGAGAGACTGAGAGAGAGAGAGAGAGAAAAAGAGAAAATGGATGCACCAAGTCCTCTAGACACTGAAAATAAACTCCAGGCCATTTGTTCCACTTTGTGCATCTGGCTTTGTGTGGGTACTGGTAAATCAAACCCAGGTTGTTAGGCTTTTCAGGCAAGCACCTTAACTGCTGAGCCATCTTTACAGCCACCTCCCCCATTATATCTTTTCTATATTTCAATTTAAAAATTTAAAAATATATTTATTGTTTTATATTTTATTGTTACTTATTTATTACAGAGAGAAAGAGATAGAGACAGAGAATGGGTGACACAGGGCCTCCAGCCACTGGAAAGGAACTCCAGATGCACGTACCACCTTGTCCATCTGGCTTAAGTGGGTTCTGGGAAATGGAACCTGGGTCCTTAGGCTTCACAAGCAATGCCTTAACTGCTAAGCCATCTCTCCAACCCAATTTTTAAAATTTTTAACTAATTCACAAAAATAGAAGCATTGTGATTTTCATTTATATGAGAGGATATTGAGAATTTTATTATAGGCATGTTTCTTATACATGTTTGTGAATTTCCTGGTCCAAATTTTTATTCATTTTTATTGAGTTTTTTTCCCTTTCCATTGTTTAATTGTGGTGTTTTGACAGAAACATGTGATACCAATATTTTAGCAGTATATATAGTTGGATTTTCATTTTGATATTTATATAATTATATGTAAGTTAATCTTTTACTCATAAAAATATCTGCATATTCTTTTTTCTTTCATGGTTGTGGCATTTTGGGTTTAAGAAATATGTGCCATCCCACAGACTGAAAAATATCTCTAACAGTTTAGTTTATAACATTTATGTTTAGATCTATAATACAACTAAAATTAAGAATTTATTGTTTCAAACATATATCTAGTCCCAGCACAGTTTATTAAAATGAATGCTATTTCCCTAGTAAATCACTTTGCTATCTTTGTCAGAAAATACTAGATCATATAATTATAGGCTTTTGTTGTTGGGGTTGCTTTATTGCTAATGCCCAAGAGGTGCTATTACATTTGCTATCCCTTGCCTATGATTTGTCTTGGCCAATAATATGCAGTAAAAATACAGAAATCACAGGCAATTTTAGGAACAGAAGAGCCCAGAGAAAATGTGTTATACTTTGTGGTCAAAAAAATAGCAGAAGGCTGGAGAGATGGCTTAGCGGTTAAGGCACTTTCCTGCAAAGCCAAAGGACCCAGGTTCAACTCCCTAGGGCCCACAAAAGCCAAATGCACAAGGGGGTGCATACATCTGGAGTGCGTTTGCAGTGTCTAGAGGCTCTGGCATGCCCATTCTCTCTATACCTGCCTATTTCTGTATCTCTCTCTCTCTCTAAAATAAATTTTTAAAAAAATAGCAGAGAGATTTATAGTGGTGACCAGCAACATAGCAATGTGACAACAAAGGTGGTGGCTGGCTGGCAATAAAACATGGCCAGGCAAAAATAGCTAAGAGAGCATCAACTTGCTTCAAGCAGGGCACACTGCAGCCTTCAGACATTCCTGGGCTTCCCTTGGAGGCATGCAGTAGCAGGTGACATACAGGATGTACCTTTGGAAAGATCCAGTGATCAATGATTAAATACTACAGGGTCACCCCTGAGGACTGTTCATCAAATGGGTGTGCAGTCAGCTCAGATGATACAGGACAAGTAGACCTTGACCATCAAAGTCCAGATCTCTCCTCCTCACAGATGATATGGCAACAGCTAACATTGCCCGTTCTGACTTAACTGTGTTGAAAGTAAGAGGGAAGACTCTAAATTAACTGGATTTACCTTCAGTTCAAAAAGATGTCTGATTTGGGCTAACACACACTTAAGAAAATGTTCAACATCCCTAACCATTAGGGAAATGCAAATTTAAACAATTATTAGATTCCACTTTACCCCATAATGATAGCAAACATTAAAAACCAAATGAAAACTAATGCTGGCGAGGAGGTAGAGAAACAGGAACACTCATTCACCGTTGGTGGTAATGTAAGCTATTACAACCACTATGGAAATCTGTATGAAGACTCCTGAAAAGGACGAATATAGAGTTGCCAACAGACCCTGTTATTCCCTTACTGGGTGTTTACCTTAAAACTCCATATCTCAGTTCAGAGATATTTGCTCATCCATGTTTATAGCTGCTCAATTCATAATAGCTAAGAACTGGAAACAACCCAGATGCCCATCATTGGATGAATGGATAACCAAATGTGGCATATCTACACAATGCAATTAATGCTCAGAAGTAAGAAAAAATGACAAAATGAAATTTGTAGAAAAATGGTTGAACTTGGAACAGGTCATTGTAGGTGAACTCATGTAATCACAGAAAGACAATCATCACATTGTCTCACTCATCTGTGGTTCCTAACCTGGATCAGCCCGACTTGCTAACATACCTAAATGGTATCTTGAGGCTTGGACAATAGGGAAAGTAGGGCTTGGGGAAAGGGGAAAGATTGGGGGGGGGGGGCACAATCTGAACCCAAATTGATCTTTTACCATAAAGTCCTATATCTTGGAAGTTAGACTAAAAGGTGGAACCCTCAAGATGGGGCAAATCAGCTCAGTTATTACACAGTCTGTATAGTTTTAAATTCCATATAGACAATTAAGCAGACCAAATTTCTCCTGTTTCTCTTTCTTCTCTTTTTCCTTTTTTCTTTTCCCTTGGCACTGGCCTGTAAGTCCCCATGCTAGGATGTGGTTTACATCCACAATGAGCTGTTGATCAGAGAGACCTACTAGATCTCCCTAAACAAACAAGACAGACTTCTGTCAGAGCACTTTATTACCTACCTGAGGTTAATAGTAAGACCCTACTGCTGAAGACACCATATATTATCGGCACGGACCATGGAGAGACCTGGTTGGAGTCTGGAAGAGAGCCGGTCCCCAGACAGTTAGCTTATCTAGTACTGGACAGCACTACATGAGCTGGCAGGGAGGAGGTAGCCAACATCTGTCCAAAGAACACAAAGTCTAAGTGACTCAGAAGCAAACAACCTGACATGATGCTCACACAAGTGCAACAGTGGCACACAGCCATGGTGGATAACCAACTGCTCTTGGACTGGCTAACAGACCCACTCAGTGGAAAGGAAACCATATCTGGAATTGGGAAAAAAAGTGAGAACCATATCCAGATAAATATTCTGTTTTCCATTGTCAAGCTCCCACTAATCTTGGGTTATAAGAGAGACTTTAAATTCTCTGTAAATTAATGATGGTTATCCCATTTAGCTGGCACTGATTTCTCTCTTTTTTGGAGAATCTGCTTCTCTTTTTAGACAGGAGCTGGACCTGAGGAGATAAGTGATGGAGCTCACTCCACCCTGGTCCCAGCTGAAACCACGGAGGAATTAGGAAAATAAGCAAGAGTGCTGCTTTCTCCGTGAACCTGATATTACCACAAGGGTGAAGGAGATAGACACGGAGGACACTCAACACCTACCAAAGCAGAGACCCAGAAGCTCCTAAAAGCCTATCACTAAAGTAGTCTTAAAACGCACCAAACATGGCTCAGGGAATTTTGTGGAAGAGGGGCAGAAAGATTGTTAGAGCCACAAGCTGCGCCATTTTGCACAGAGGCATTGCCTCTCCCCATAACTGACTGCTGCCCCCCCTAATGCACGACCCACAATCCCCATTGGGGATAACCTGCATCCCCAAGGTGGAAGGCCTGTTCAGAAAAGGGGCAGGGAGGATGGAAAGGATGGTACCAGCATGTGTTGTTTACATACTAAACATGTCCATATCTACTAAAATAAATTTTGAAAAAAGAAAGTTAATGAAATTTTAGCAGCCTGTCACCTTAACCACTCAGCAACCTCATCATAATAAAACTTTAAATGCTTAAAACATGAAAAAAGATGTCTGATTTGAACCACAGATATAAAGAACCACAGAGATAAAGAAAAAAATAAGATACTTTTTTTTTCTTTTCACCAATTTTATGTTAAGAAATTCATATTAACTGTAATTAAGACTTATTTTATAAGTCTGACATCTTTCATATGAACTTAACAGTGAAGTATATAGTAAAAAGTTAAGTGTCTATTCAGAAAGCTTTTAGTCTTAGTAGGACTATTTTATAGGTAGATATCCATGAAATATTTTTAACTGCCTCTTGTTTTATCTTCATATGAAAAACATTCATTCAACTCCTAAAATATGCCAAGCATCCTAGACAGTTTATAAATGTCAACTTATTTAATTTTTTTCAGAAGCTCAGGTAGACTGGTATTATACTACTTTCATTTTACAATAAGTGAAAGAGTATCACTGCTTTCAAACACAAGATGAAGTGGTAGTCAAATTTTTCTCTCAAGGTTTTATGTGGATTAAATCAGATAAGACCTACTCACAGGCACCACAGGTTAGAGAGCTAACCCTTTGCTAGAATCTCATTCCTTATACTGTCCGAATTCTCTGGAGTGATTTGCATTTCTCTTCCCTACACAGCTTCTTAGGAATAAGTCTGATCACGTTCCTATCATTTATGGGAAGTGCTACATCTATCCTTTGGAGTACTTCCTCAGTATGCACTGTAGCATGAATCTTGATCACAAATGCTCCATTTTGGTTTCCATTAAAAAAAAAAAAAAAAACTAAAATCCAGAGATTTCAGAAGTTTGTTCAGTAGACTTTGTGGGGGTTTGATTCAGGTATCCCCCATAAACTTTTTTCCCGCAAGCTGCTCTTGGCCAGGTGATTTCTGTCTTGGATTATGGGGATGTTTGAACATTATTAGGACTGAATGCACTGCATTTTACATCGTGGATGCTCATCAGTTTATGGGAGCCAGGGGTGGGATGTGGTGGTTTGATTCAGGTGTCCCCCAGAAACTTAGGTGTTCTGAATGCTAGGTTCCAGCTGCTTGAGATTTGGGAAATAACGCCTCCTTGAGGCTGTGTATAGTTGAGGGCGGGCTTATGGATATTATAGCCAGTTTCCCCTTATCAGTGTTTGGTACATTCTTTTGTTCCTGTTGTCCACCTTAGGTTGGCCAGGGGGTGATGTCCACCCTGTGCTCATGCCATAGTTTCCCCCTGCCATCATGGAGCTTCCCCTCGTGTCTCTAAGTCAAAATAAACCTGTTATTTTCCCAGAAGCGGCTCTTGGCCAGGTGATTTCTGCCAGTAATGGGAACCTGAGTTCAACAGAACTCTACTCAACTCTTTTGTGTTTTTATTCTCCATCAGCCCTCAGATATGCAGTGTGCATTTTCTCTTAGTGACATACATGGGTTTTCAGTATTCCTATGCATATATTTCAAATTTTCTTTAATCAGGGGTTGGGTCTTTATTAAATTTTAGACCCATTGCCAATCTTCAAAAAATATACTAAGAATTAGCTCTACACCAACATAAAGGCAATAGTAGTAATCCATTCCACATTTAGATGGTATACTCTGTTTTATCAAAGGATCAAGAAAAGTTCTAAAGAAAAGCCTCAATTTACTGTAATTCACTTAATGTTTCATATTTCTTTGTATAATGTGCTATCATGAAAAATACTAGAATAACAAGTTATAACATTTTTATACTTGGTAACTTTATATAAAACTAAGCAAAATAATATATTTTCTGATTTTATAAACAGAATTTACTACCCACCTCACTTCAAAACCATAATAGTGTATTTTTCTTCTCATAAGATTAAATTTGTTCCATATAACCTAACTTATTTAGGTGATGATATTAGAACTCCTTTCTTTTGTGTGCCCTTCAAGACTAAACAAAACTAATGTTTTATTAACTCCAAATTAAAAGAAAGGAATTTTAATAGATTCTAAATAACAAATTTTATTACTTTATACTCCACATAAAAATAAAAATATAGGGCTGGAGAGATTACTCAGCAGTTAAGGGACTTGCTTGCAAAGTCAAATAACCCGGGTTCAAATCCCAAGTATCCACATAAAGCAAGATGCACCCTGGTATGTACATCTAAAGTTTATCTGCAGTGGCTGGAAGACCTCCTACACCCATATCCTCTCTCTCTGTCTCCCTCTCTCTATTTCTTTCCCTCTCTCTCTCTCTCTTTCTCTCTCTCTCTCTCAGGCATGCTCCTTTTCTGTTTCTGTTTGCAAATAAATACAAAAAAATCAGTGTGTTCTGATGACATAAGCTATAATCCATACACACATACACACACATTTTCTTTCACTTTCTAAATCACTTGTTGCTACAGTTTCCAAGAACTCAATAATGATAATTATTTTTTAATTAGACTAATGTCACACTCTGTTTATTTAAGAAGCATTCATGTAATCTTGAAGGCTAAAATTGTATTTTCAATTAAGTATAAACTCCTCAAAGTCAGAAATTGTTTCTTAATATTCTCTGCAGCACAAACTTAGCTGCGGTATTTAAAAATGATTTACTGATTAGTAACTTCTTGAGATTTTAGTTAAGGTGTGTGGTAGTCAGCTTTCCCTTGCTGCAATAAACTTCCAGACCAGGCATAGTTATGCAGGAAGGGATTTATTGAAGATAGAGGGGAAGTTCCCTAATGGCAAGAGTTGGTCCCCATTCACAGGTTACAGCAGAGAGAGAAAAGTCACAAGCTACCACAAGCAAGCACACTTTAGGAATTACAGGCAAAGCTCAGTCACTTTGCATATCTTTAGACTGGAATTCCAATTCTACCCCCATACCTTAGAGCTAGACCCTAGCATCCACCCACAGTGACAACTCCTCCAGTCAGATGGCTGCAAGTCTAAATTACAAACTTTAAGAAAATCTTGAATATATTGGAGGACATCCATTCAAACTACCACAAGGTGTTAATCCTAATGCTAGCTAATATAAAAGCAAGTATACATGAATTGTTTATCTTTTTGAATCTATAAAGATATGGGAATATTCTTGTATTTTTTATTGTTATTATTTAAATTACATTTTTTTCTTGAACTTAGTGTTCATGGAGTCTATTTGTTTTTATTCTTGCTTTTTGAAATCATCAAGTAATTAGATGTGACAGGGTATGTAATTATTCTTCTGGGAGGTGCCCCTGCTTGCATAAAGTTTGTTGTATTCTTGCTGTCAATCATGATAGACATGCCATTATTACACAACTGTTTCTTAAAACAGTCACAACAGCTAGCTATTTGTGCAAACAAGAAACAACGCACAGATACACATTTCCAAATTAAACTGCTGAGACACTTTCATTCCAATATAACATTTGTTTTTCTAATTACCACTCTGCTCATTGCAGGATAGATTTCTTAAACTACCTTACAGATTTTTGTACATTAGTATCTTGGTGACATTTCCCAGACATAAAAAATCATGTTTTATTTGTTATTTTTTCTATATTAATCTTTGTTATATTCACATACAACAAAATTATCAACTTAATTAATGTAGAAATGAATACATGGTTTTCAAAGTTTAAAACAGTCATTTATAAAACAGGAATGTTTTTTGTCCTTTACTTATCAAAAATATCTGAGTGAAGAACTCAAGGAGGAACTCAGGTAAACTAAGCATAAATGTAGACTGGTCTACTTGGATCATGCTGAACTGTGAAAATAGAAATCATTATAATCCCTTGTGCCAAACAATATAGAAGATGAACACCGTATGTAGGTTTGTGATAGTATAGCAGACTGAATGCCTTCCTCTGATATAGGTTAGCTAATTTTGTTCAATTTTCTCTAACATTAGAACAAAATTGAAGCAATATTCCATCCATTCTTCTCCTTCTTTTCCTGTGTATGGTATGCAGCTGACTGAGCTGTGGGAAATGCACCCTTTTCTGGAAGAAGTGTGTCACTGGGGATGGACAGTGAGATTTATTAGCCCAACTGCACGGGGTTGTTGCCACCTAGCTCATTCTTGTTGTCACCTCAGAGTTTATGGGACAAGATGTGATGTCCTATCATATGCTGTTGCCACAATTTCCTGCCATGATGAAACTTCCCATCAAAACTATAAGCTCATATAAACCCTTTGCTTTCATAAGCTGCTTCTAGTTGGATGCTTCTCTCTCAGCAATGAGAAGGTAACTATTCATTCAACTTTATTGTCCTCATTTCATTACATTCACACTTTGTATTGGTTCACTGCTAACAATGAGAACTAATACCCTGATAAAAGGGAAATAAAGCCAGGTGTGGTGGCGCACACCTTTAATCCCAGCACTCGGGGAGGCAGAGGTAGGAGGATCGCCAAGAGTTCCAGGCCACCCTGAGACTACATAGCTAATTCCAGGTCAGCCTGGACCAGAGTGAGACCCTGTCTTGCAAAACCAATTTCAACACTGATGTTAAATATATTTTGTTTTTATGGTGAATGAAGTGATGGTTGTGAACCACTGTTCTAAGCTTTCAACATTCCTCTTAGTAAACCATAATGCACCATTTTTTTGTTGGCTGCAATTGTGTGGGAAATCATATTTTAGTGATCGCTTTGCTAGAGCTTGAATTTACCTACCTGTAAAAATAGACATGTATAAAAGAAAATCCTAAAGGCAAGACAAGAACTATTATAGGGCAAGTTCATTTTTCCGTATTCTAATCTATTTCTTGTCCGTCCCAAAGAGTTGACATGCTGGTTGTGAAAGTTACTGGCAATCAGTCCCTCCATGTTTTCCCAGTAGATAGCTACTTTCCTGCCTTCCTTCTCTCACTGTATTAACTACTTTTCTGATTATGTCCACATACCTGACAATAAGCACATTAATGGAGAAAGGGTTTATTTTGGCTCATAGTTTGAGGATAAAGCCCTTCATGGAATGACAGGTAGGCATGGCAGCGGGAGAAGAAGACCACTTGCTAACGTCTTTGCCAATCAGTAAGTCAAGAAAGGGAAAGGCTGGTGTTCAGCTGGCTTGATACTTTCCCCCTTTCATTCCATTCGGCATGCTATTTTATGGGATGGGGCTGCCCAAGTGGGGAGTAGTCTTCACCTCTTGGCTGATACTTTCTGGAAAAGTTCAGACACACTTAACAGTGTGGCTAACTAATTACTTACCTAGGAATTTCCTAATCCTGTCAAGCCGACCACAGAAACTATCAACACACGAACCTTCTCAGATCTTTTCTAGCCTAGCTTCCTACCAAGCTCACAAGAACTGCCTTCTTGACCACATCTGAAGTGGTTTCTCTATGTTACAAATGTCCAGTTATTTGGATAAAAACAATAGAATTCACATTAACTCAGAGAAAATTATAAGAGGATATTTAATATAAAGACTCCTGCCTAGAGAGGCATGATCCAACTTGATTATAACCTTTAGAGAGGTAACAATGACTGATAATTTGCAATAATTTCATACTTGCCTACAGTTGCTATATACCTGGCTTCTTGTGTCACTTTCTCCTCTTTTCCTTAAACACATTATTTAAACCATAATGATTAAAACATGCACCTAGGGCTGGAGAGATGGCTCAGCAATTAAGGTGCATGTCTGTGAAGCCTAAGGACCCTAGTTTGAATCTCCAGGTCCCACAAAAGCCAGATGCACAAGGGGGCGCATGTGTCTGGAGTTTATTTGCAGTAGCTGGAGGCCCTGGTGCACCCATTTTCTCTCTCCCTCTCTCTCTTTCCCTCTCTCTGTCTCTAAAAAAATAAATAAAATGAAAATCTTAAACAAAAAATACACCTATCAGCAAAGCATATTAGCCCATACCTATATAATCCTAGTACTGAGGAGGCGGAGGCAAGAGGATAAGGAGTTCAAGCCCATCCTTTGCTACCTGAGACTCAAAGAAAACAGACCAAAACAAAAGTTAAAGGGCTGGAGGGATTGCTTAGTTGTTAAGGCACTTGGCTGTGAAGCCTAAGAACCCATCTTTAACTTCTTAAGTCCCATTGTAAGCCAGAAGCACAAAGGTGAGGCAAGTGCATTGCTTATATCTTGCTCTCACTCTCTGCCATAAATAAATAAAAAAATAAAGAACACATAGTTTTGCTTCAGCCACGTTGAGGCCTTATAAAACTGTTCACACTGTACAGATACAAAATATTAGCTTTATATTGCAATTATGGGAAGGAAATACTGTATACCATGATACAAGTACACATTTATACAATTGTGATGTGTTTATAGGTGAACTAATATAAGCATTATTTATATATGTGTACACATGCCTAGAGAATGCAAGTTAATGCAAGGTTTTGAAGTTAGGAATACACTGTCTCAGTGTTAGGAGAGATTCAGTTTCACCTTCTGTTCAAAAAATTTTGTTTCTGTGGTTTATAATTTCTCTCTTTGAGAGACTTCCTACATACATTTGTGTCTCCTTTTATGCTACTGTTTAATTTTTTGTAATGTCTGTCAGCAAAATTTTGTCCAATTTGGTCCGTTACTCTTTTATTATTCAGGTAGTAATAATGATATTCCTTGTTGAATAATTATTTTTGATATTCTACAGCAAAAATGTGCATTAGTTTATCTGCATAAACACAAGCAGACATTTTGTTCAACCCTTTCAGCCCGACCTTTCATTACATTTATGGTTTCTGTGTGTTGATACCGTTATGATAGTCCTGATCAGTGATTAGCCTCTTCAGTTGAAGGAAGTCAGGAAATGTCAAAATCATTTTCTCAAATTATCTCTTTTTAGGATCACCCAAAGTTTGTGTCAAAAACTAAATGGGAAGTACTGGGTAACTAAATCACTGGAAAAGCAATGTGGGTGACAGTTGCCCCGACCCTTCCTCCTTCAGTTTTGTCTTCCTCCACAACCACTAACCTATTATCATGATTCGATTTTTTTTGCATTTTTCTTTGTCTTGTAAAGCAAGCATATTAATCACTAAAAAGTACATCTGATGACAGACTCACGTTCTAGCTTTACCTGCTAGCTTGTAATGTTCAAAATTAGCTGTGGGTTTGCTCCAAAATTCAGATATATGGGTAAGTGCATATCTATAGGACACTGGTGCACTTACTTTAAAAAAATGCTCAGATTTCAGACCTCGGTTGTATACTGAACATTACTTTTTCACCTTTCTCATAAACATACACATCAATGACCAACATGAGCTCTGTGAAAGACAAAGTTTTATTTATTATTTATTTATTTATTTACTTATTTATTTATTTGGTTTCTTAACATTCTTATCTATGTTTGGGAGCATAGGTTTGGTCTGCTTAATTGTCTATATGGAATTAAAAACTATACAAACGGGCTGGAGAGATAGCTTAGCAGCTAAGGCGCCTGCCTGCTAAGCCTAAGAATGCTGGTTCCAATGCACAGCAGTTCCAATCTCCAGGTCCCACGTTTAGCCAGATGCAAAGTGAGGCAAGGGCACAATGCCGCACTTGCCCACAAGGGGGCGCACACATCTGGATTTCGTTCACAGCCTGAGACACTGCTGGTGCTCCCATTTCTGTCTCCCTCTCCCTCTCTGTCTATCTCTCTCTGTCTCTCTCTCCAAATAAATAAAAAAAAATTTAAAGTTAAAAAGAAAAACTATACAGACTGTGTAATATCTGAGTTGATTTGCCCCAGTTTACATAGAGGTAATTCAATAGAGAAAGTATCTGTAAGAGCATCTTAACAGCTATCATCACTGGAAAACACACCAAAACAATAACCTTCATATTTACAATTTTGCTTGTATTATTATTTTTTTTTTTGAGAGAGACACAGAGAAAGACAGAGAGAGAGAGGGAGAGGAAGACAGAGATGGGCACACCAGCAGCCTCTCAGCTGCTGCGAACAAAATCCAGATGTGTGCGCCCCCTTGTGGTCACGTGCAGCATTGCACGCTTGCGTCACTTTGCATCTGGCTAAACGTGGGACCTGGAGATTGGAACCGCTGGAGATTGGAACCAGCGTTCTTTAGGCTTAGGAGGCAGGCGCCATAACCACTAAGCCATCTCTCCAGCCCTTGCTTGTATTCTTTAAATCAGTATTTCAATCTGATGAAACAACTAGATAATAGCCAACTAGCATTAAATTTACCAGTGAGAGTGTTTCCGGCATTGGTTGGAGGCATGATGTACTTACAGCTAACTGGATCTGGCATTATTCTTCTTGGATGAGGGTGTGTTTTCACCACATCAGCCAAGACTCTTGTAAGACATTCAATTTCATGTTCCAGCTGGCGATTGCTATACACATGTGTATCCAGTGTTCACTCATCTGGCTTCCCTAAACAGTCTCTCTTTAATTTGTGAAAGATTTGTCCACTTTATCAAATGATATTTGTTCATTTTAGTCTACTTCTGAATTGGCAAGATAGTTCTAGATTCGTCTCATTGAAATGGAGTCCAAACTTAGAAGATTCAAACTAACAAAGTTCACATACAGGCCCCACTACATCATAACTATATCCATTCATCTGCCAAAAAAAAACAAAATCATTGCATTTTGTGCTTAGGTTCTGCCCTTAGCAGGCGAGGAGAGTAGGGAGAGATATTTTATATGCATTGTGAAGGAGGCATAGACGCTGGCCTGGAGCATCACAATTGAGTTAATGCCCCCTTTGTATGTCACTACATATACATTACAAAACTAAATGACTTTATAGCCAAAAGAGACCCATCTCTGTAATTATTAAAAAAAAAAAAAAAAAAAAAAAAAAGGAAGAAGAAGAAGAAGCCGCCCATCACATCTGGTTAACTGCTTACTGCAGATAAAGAAAGTTTTATGAAAGATTGTTGCTCGTAAACGGCAAAAACATAACCACTTCCTTGTGGCTAGAGTATGCATATGCAGAAGTACAAGTGTACTGCGCAAACAGATTAAAAAACTACCATCTTGTTCATAATTCCACTACTGACTCATCCAAATGTTGCTTGGAAGCAATTATCCATGTGAGAGCATCACACAATTAAAATAGTATCTATTGATTAAAAACATTTTGACATAGTAAATATGCTTTCAACTCATTAGAAGGGAAAAAATGCCTACCATAATACCTTCAGACTAGATATGAATACCAGCTTTCCACCTTAAGCCGGGAAACCTTAATTTGAGTTCCAACATTTAAAAACTGACACGTGAGCACGTAATTATATAAAGCAAACTGATCTTTCAGGAAATTCAAGAAGGGTGTGTTGATGCTTCCACTGTGCAGTTTTCTTTCCAGATAGGAGAGTCACAGGTAGGCACAGATTTGCTGAGAAGATCTGCATGCCATCCGTGTCATCTATCACCACAGTCTGTCGTCGACGTGGGGCAGAGGTGAATTATCTGGTTTATGGGGGCTCAGATAGAGGTCACTGCTTGGATTGCAATTCTGACTTTCCCATAGTTTATTTTGTGTAAATGCGGAAGAAGCAGATTCTAACTCCCTGTAGTGAAGCAAACCTTGTCCTCTGTTTGAAGCTGGCTTTACCCTGGGTTTCCATAATGAAATCTTACAAATAGAATCCCCTTGCCAGTGCATAGAAATATGGATGGCTTTATCTTGGGGACTCTTCCTGTGAACTATTATAGGATCTAAATTCTCTCTGTCTCATATATATAACCTCCTGGTTTCCCAGGGATGCATATACATATATCTATATCTACATATTGATCATCTTTCTCTAAATATAAATATATAAATATAAATAAATAAATATAAATATAAATGTGTGTATGGCTATGTATGAACATATGCATAGGGAAATATGTTCATTTTAAAAATAGCTAAATTAATACACAAACCAATTTTTTATCATAAGATAAAGTCCTTAATAATTACTGGGTTTTCAAATAATCCATATATGAGTGGTTAGAAAAAAGCATTATACTTGTATATTTTTTACAACAAATAAAATTATTTTAATGATGATGATGTTAACATGGTAGGAAACTGAGACCAAGAAAACACTATCAGATGGTTTTCCTAAGAGTAAAACGTTGTGCCAACTTTATTGTTTATAGGCAGTGAAGAGGAGGGATTTGGGTAACAGTTTGACTCCATTGCCAATTTCAAAATATCCAGCTTAGCAGAGAGCTAGCCAAGTTTCACATACCCCAGATAGGTTGTTGTCTGGAGGCAAGAGGAGCTCATATCATACAACTGGATATTTTATGTCACTAAAGAGCATGTTTTAAAAGAGAATTCTGCAGGTTTCTATCATGAAGTTTGAGTGAATTGCCAAAAACTATCCTCAAACAGGAGGAGCTTAATGAAACAAGGTTGGATACCATAGATACTCAGAGGACTTTTTCCTTACCTGCAAGGTAATTCCATAAATATCAGATGCATCATTTACTGGCCTCAGGAAGTATATACAGAAACATAATTGTTTTATTTCTTAACATAATGGGGACATGGAGTCACTGCTTAGTTAATTTTCTTCAGAATCACCATTTTTCCCTGTTGATGCTTTGTGAATTGTTCACAATACTGGGAACTGGCATATCTATCTGATTTTATTATGGGAGAAGTTATTCAGGGCAATAAAACTTATTAAAAATTAGAGTGGGCTGTGCTGAAACCAATCCCAAAGTATCCTTTATTTTATAAAGGCAAGTGTTTTTTCTGTAAGTATCATAGAAAGGATAAGTGTGAAATCAATAGCTAATTGTGCAAAGATTTGACTGAGCAAGGATAAAGTCTTAGTAGATGTTCAGTAAAGCAAAGATGTGCAGTAGTATGAAAATGCAAGTATAAAATATACAATAGTATTCTTCAATAACATTTAAGAAAGTAAAATAATCTTAGGGTTATTTTAGCTATACAACAGTTTCTTTGTATTTTTGATTACTATATTGTTGCATTGTTATTTTACATAAGAAAAAACAAAAATATATGGTGAGAGGTAATGCAATCTTAGCAAATCTAGAAGAAGAAGGATAAGGACAATCAAGGATGATGCATGTTTTTGCCATGAAAAACTATTTGAATTGTGATACCATTTTACAGATGTCAGTAATAGATGATCATGTTTGATAGCTGAGAATTAACATTCTGCTTAGATTATAGAATGCCCTATTCAATAGAAAGTGATATGGCCCTATGTATGATTCTCCAACAAAAATAGCTCCCCTATTGTTAATAATTTGATAATTCTTGTTGCATGGTGCTTTATTTCTTATTCTAAAAGTAGCTTTTCAAACATTCAGAACCATGGAAACACAGAGACTTATTTCTTGATTATGCAACACACTGCTAACCTGGATGGGACTCCTGGCCAACTCTCAAATGACAACATGGAAGTCCAGGCTCCACTTGGATTTTTTCACACTGCTCTGCAGAAATTGTTGGTCAGCACATAAATTAACTCTGCTTGTGATCCATTTCTACCCTGAAGTAGTACTAAGGAAATGACCAGGAAGTAATTTAATTCTCTACTATTGGGAATAATTTCCTTTCATAATTATCACATGATAATTTTAATTTTTCCTATTGATTTCTCAGTTATAGTACTTGATAAAGTTATTGGGCTATGTTATATCCAATTCTCATATGGAAAGAACATTGAACTTCAGGAAAATATCTGAATAATTTTCAAATACTTTTGACAATTGAGGTTCTATATGTAAACTTGTGCTTATAGAAATGTTTAAAATTAAAAAAAAAACCCTATGTTCTCAAGCAAAGCCTAAATGCATGAAGTATGCTATGGTGCTGAATATACTAAGATAAGTATAGTGGACCCATCTATTCTACCTTACATGAATATTGCATAATATCATATATGCTTAATGGACAAAGTCTGGAAAAAACTGATAATACTTATAAAATAGCTTAAGTGTATTATTGATACTACTTACACAATGTCTAAATACATGTAATGTGCTATGGGGTAGATATAAACATATTTTGACTTATTCGTTTCTGAATAATTGAATTAAATTTTATATCTGCATTTTATGTGTAAAATGCTTGATTTTCCTATGTTAGTTGTGTTATATAATTTTATTTGCTTCAGATTAAGAAACTGAAATGTTCCTATCAGTAATTTAGAAAAGGAAGAAAAATAGCATGATGCCTTCTTTTCCTAGGTAGCAGGTTAAGAAAAGGGAATATAGATAGAAACAAGTTAGTCTCAGTAAATAAGAATCACCGTGGAAACGGAAGGATAAACTTCCTCCCATGTATAATTTGTTTCTGTCATAAATTATCTACAGGTAACACCAATGAATTAATTAGCCACTCAAAATGGAAATCACATGCAAGTTTAAAGAGTTGTTTTTAACAAAGGAAAGTTAAGATAGGTAATGCATTGAATGTACAACAAAGGAAAGGTAAAAATTCAAACTTCTCACCTGGATTACAAAAAAATAATAATAATAAGATGTTCAGATCCACAGTAGAAAAACTTCCAGGATACTCAAGCCATCTTTCACATATATCTCCTTTGATCATTATAAGGTGAAAAATTGACATAGATGCTGTTAGCATTGATTAAATGTATACATCTAACATGCAAAATGCCTTATATTTCACACTCATGCACACTTAATGTTGGAATTGCTTTTTAGCTTCCAGTGGAATAAACACACTGAAGTTGGGCATATGTGTCGCCTAAAGCCTCAGAAAGTTGTGGGACGAGGTCACAACCACTATTAGGAGAATGTAGGATGTGTGTTAACTTCCAGGAAACTGAGGATAATTCTTGGAAAAAGCAGGTTTGCTAAATCCTAGCCTAGATGTTCCCCAGTCATACCATGTAGCCTCAGGAAAAAAATAAATAAATAAAAAAAATAGGAAACCACACAAAATCGCTCTCATTAATAAAGCTTACTTTCTGTCACCCAAAAAGTAATATCTTTCAAAGATCTGCTGACAATGTAAAAATATACCTGTGGCCATCTTAAAACAAAACGTTTGCACTTCCTTATTCTCTCTCTTGATTGTGAAGAAAAGCCAATTGTCAGAATTCTAAAACCAATTTTTTTTTTCCCATAGTCATTCTTCATCTCTAAATTGGTGCAAGAGTACATGATTGGTGCAAGAGTACATGCCTTAAGTCATTTTTTTTTTTTTTTTTTTTTTTTTTCTGGAGAGAGACACAGAGAGAGAGAGAGAGAGGGAGGGAGGGAGAGGAAGACAGATAGAGATGGGCGTGCCAGCACCTCTCAGCCGCTGCGAACAAAATCCAGATGTGTCCGCCCCCTTGTGGTCAAGTGCAGCATTGCACCCTTGCGTCACTTTGCATCTGGCTAAACGTGGGAACTGGAGATTGGAACTGCTGCAGATTGGAACCAGTGTTCTTAGGCTTAGGAGGCAGGCGCCTTAAACGCTAAGCCATCTCTCCAGCTCTTAAGTCATTCTTTTAAAATTATTTTTATTCTATGAAAGGTTAATCTCCACACCTCCCTGCCCCTGCTCCTCTTTCCCTGAAGGCCTGCCTCACTGAGGTTTTGGATATTCACTGTGGGGTCATACAAGCCTCAGTCATTCTCTGAGCAGGGAAATTGCCTCAGGAGAGTCCTGCCCACTGTGGCTCATACCATCTTTCCATTCCTCTTCTACACTGTTTCCTGGACAATTGGAGGTCCCAGGAGACACTGCAAAGGAAGTAGCTACATCAGTACTGCTGTCACTGCTACCTCAACAACCAGAATCAGGGATTCAGTGACAAGGTGGTTAATCAAAACTCATCAAAGCAGAAAACTAGAGGCCACATAGAACTCAACATTAACTCATTTTTACAAAGATGGACTAAGTTGATACATGCACATATGCATATGTATGTGCACATATATAGTCTTAAATATTCATTTATTTTTCAAAATAGCCAAACAGTGTTTGAGATTCTTGAGTATGAAGGGTGAATTTGTAGCAAAAGGGGAATACTATTTCTTTTTCATTTGAGGAAAAACATATATGGATAAATGTGATAATACCTATTAAATATCACTTATTAAGAACTATAACATAAGATTTATTATATTATTATTATTATTATTATTATTATTATTATTATTATTATTATTATTTTGGTTTTTTGAGGTAGGGTCTCATTCTAGCTCAGGCTGACCTGGAATTCACTCTGTATTCTCAGGATAGCCTCGGACTCATGGCAGTCACCCTACCTGTGCCTCCCAAGTGCTGGGATTAAAGGCATGCACCGCCATGCCCAGCTAAGAGTTGCTATTTTTAACAGCTTCAGAGATATGAATTTATAAATCCTCATAACACAATATAAAGAAAGTCTGTTGCCCCCAAAATATATTTGAATCCATATTTTCCTTTATATTTTAAAATTAAAAAAAAATCAACTTTTACTTGTCAGACTTTATCATTTGCCTATCAAAGTTCACTTGTTTGTATATTTATATATACAAACATATATATATTTCTATAAAAGCCCTGCGTCATTCAGAGTATACTTTATGCCAAATTTCCCTTTCCTTGTGATAAGACAAAGGAGACCATCAGTTGCATTTTTGTTTATAGCTGAGCATATTTTTTCCCCTAATCAGAGCTCAATTTACACTTTAAAGACCCACTTCATCAAAAGCATTTTTTGAGGGCTGGGGAAATGGCTTAGCCATTAAGGTGTTTGCCTGCAAAGCCTGAGGACCCTGGTTCAATCCCCTAGGACCTACGTAAGCCAGATGCACAAGGGGGTGCATGCGACTGGAGTTTGTTCATAGTGGCTGAGAGGCCCTGGCAACCCCTTCTCTCTCTCTGCCTCTTCCTCTCTCTCTTGCTATCTCAATATATATATATTTCTTTGAAACAATTATACCAATCTGGCATTTGAATACAATGTAAAAGGGACTGTTACAGTACTTTTTTTCTATATTAACTAATTTTATTTTAAGTTACAAAAATAGCATCAAGTGGTTTTATTGGCTAATTATCTGTTTCTTAAACAAATTTAGGAATTAACTGTCCCCTACACTGGTAAAGACAGTCCCTTTGAAGGTCTAAGCAAAACCTTTGCTATTACTAGCCTTGTTCCCAATGATCAGAGAGCTATAATAAACTTTACGTCTCCCCTAACTATATAGAAAAGTACTGTAAATACAGTAATTTTTACAAACTGTCAGAAAAAAAAAAAACAGGTGAAAGAAAATATACAATATTGTCAGTTCTTACTAAATATCTCATAAGAAGATATCTTAGAATGTCTTATTTTCTTCAAAAAGAATTTTTACTTTATTGCAATGTTTAGAGGTAATGTTTATGCTATCTTTGTACAAGTTTTATACAGGTTTGTATGGAATAAGCTTATTACTTAATAGTAGATTCACAAAGTTGTCTAGGTGACAGCATGGCTTCATGGGCTAACCATTGTGCCAATTTTTTAAAATTTGTTTTTACTTTTCATTAGAAAAATGATATTCTCCTTTTTCTTATACTGTATTCAATATGGTTTCTGGTTTTTAAAAAATCATTTCCTATAGTCTACCAAAGTATGTTACACCTGCCTTAAAATCACACACTTAGTTATAATTCATCTAAGGCAAAGCAATGAAATAGACCAATAGAAGCACCAGCATGATGAAAAGAAACAAGCTATTGTATTCCTTAGACAATATTAGATTAAAATTCAAATTCTTTCCCTTGAAAGATTGTGGTAGGAATAAGAAATTGCACAAATAATCCATTTCAGGACAAAGAAAGTTGGAAAAGGTTGATTATAATTGAATACTCCCTATGGTTATCTCAGAAGCTTTGCTTCAGTCTATTTCCTATTGACAGGTGGTAGTGTCAATTAAACGTGGTATTATGTATTCAAATTGGATTTTCACTACTCATCATCTGCAGTGTGACATTAGAATTAGCCCCAATGATGATGGTCTAAAGATCATAATGAGAATATGTACCCTTTCCCATTCACATTGTAGTTTCACTGCTGGGGAGGGTAGGAGTAGGAAATTGGAGTCATAATTTTGTTGTATTCTTTGCTGCCTACAAAGTTCATTGCATGAATTGACTATCCTGAATATTAATACCATGCTGACTCGTCTCTAAATTAATAGCAGACAAAGGGCCACTTATCTTCCAGAAGTATGGTGCGGAGTCCAGAGGAACAGAATTCATGTTCTGTTACTGCCACCATCAATTAGTTTTTTTAACTGTTTGTGCAAACATAGCGATGTTATTTTATTCTCTGGACTCTCAATTAAAAAAAAAAAAAAACAAGGCCCAAATGAGGCTCTCCAAAACAAGACAATCCTACAAAAGGAAAGACTAGATGAAGAAAACGTTTCTCTCTGGGTTCACCACACTTGACTTTTCAGTTCTTCTCAGTCAGAGATGTGCTACTAAACTCTGGCTTAGAAATCGCTCAAGGTGTTCTGTACCTGGTTATGTAAATGTACAAATCACTTCCCGTGTAATTCCTATGCACAGTAATTCCAATAAACCTTTTTAAAATGTCTCAAAAATGAGCGTCTTAGGGTCCTTGAGATAGACAAGGACCCGGCCACAGCTGAAGATGGTGCTTGTTCAACATGCAGATCTTGGGTACCACCTAGGCTTGCTACTAGTTCAGTTTCCTGGAAGTACACTTCAAAACTTTTGCATTAAGAAACACCATATGCACAAGAGATGAAGGCACTATAGAGGTAAATATCCCGGGATTGAGGTTGGAAAGTTAATACTAGGCAGTTCAACTATTTCTGTAATAGTATCCAGCTGAGACATTATGGTAGGATTTCTTTGTAGTGAGCTATTTTGTTTATGCAATTAGACATTGTTTCAGAGGCTAAAAACACAATTAGTTTAAATATCTTAGTGTGAGATTTCATACCTTGGTCAAATAAAATGCCTCAAGTCTTTATAGTTAGCCAGTACAACTAACTAACCAAGATTAACTGTGATTAAAATTGTGATTAGTACATGACTCTGCTCCCAGCACATGAGAGGCAGAAATAATAGGATGAATTTCTATGTGTTTAAGGCCAGTCTGGGACTACAGAGTGAGTCCCAGGTCAGCCTTGGCTGGAGTGAGACCCTATTTGAAGAAACCAGAAAAAAAAAAATTGTGATTAGTTATTTTACAAGAATTAAAGAAAAATATTTGACCCCATTACTATCTGAATACAAATATAGTATTAAGTGCCTTCAACAAAAGAAATGTCCATTTCCTTTTGTCTCAAACAATTATCTGAAATTTATACTGTAAAGATGCAATGATTATAATCACATCTGGTAGTTTCTATCTCAATAGAGTTTTTTTTTTTTTTTTTTTTTTTTTTTTTAGTAATGACATGCAATTATTCATGACATTTGGGATTATTGAACACAAATAGAAGAAAGAGAATGAAATGTTAAGCCTTCCTGGGGATAAAAAGCATATCTTTATTATAACTCCTAATTTAATTAATGTATTCTCAGTGCCATCTGGTCAGATTATCTTAAAAGTTAACAAAAGAGAACAATCTGACACTTAACAAATAATAAATCTGAATGATTGTAAAATTAGATACTGATGAGCAGCCATCACTGCTGTGTAATGCAGTAGACAGGAAGGAAGGGAAGAGGAAGCCACTGCATCATTCAGCCCTCACAGATGTTCTAAAGCACTGTAGAATGAAGAAGAAACTCTACTTAGGCCTACATCCATGAATTTAGTCATCGCCAGAATATGATACTCACATTCTATCTGAAGAAAAGTAGGATATGTCCCCATTCCAAATGCTTCAAAGATAGAAGGCCATAAAGCGTGGCAAATAACAGCACATGAGTGTGGCCAACCATTCAGCGTATCCGTCTGCAACTCCTTATTTCTACCATCGAGGCCTGTGCTGCCTGTGTGTTCAAATTAGTTAATTTATCTGGACCACAGAGTACTCATTTGCAAAATGCAATTATCTATGTAAAGCATTTGTAAGGACGAGGGGCAAATACTATTCAGACTTGGTCATTTCCTTTATCCACTGGAAGTTATAGTGTTCATGCAAATAGTTGAGCATCATAACCACAAAAAAATTCAGACAGGCTCTGGGATATGGGGGCAATTCACTGAATTTTCTTGCTTTTAAAATATTTTATTTTATTTATTTATTAGAGAAAGGGGCAGGCACACAGAGAGAGACAAAAAAGAGAGAAAGAGAGAGAAAAGAGAGAATGGGTATGCCAGGGCTTCTAGCCACTGCAAACAAACTCCAGAGATATGCACCATCTTGTTTATTTGGCTTATGTGTGTCCTGGGGAATCAAACCTGGGTCCTTAGGCTTCACAGACAAGCGCTTAAACCACTAAACCTTCTCTCCAGCCCCCACTGACTTTTCTTAAACTTAGTTTATCCATTGAATAACTAGTGGCATTTATTTTATATGTTGATGCACTTGAGCCTATCTCTAAACTGTCAATACAGTTTGGAGTTTAAAGCAATCAGTCCCTGAAGAAAGGGAAAAAGAGTTGAGAGTGTTTTCCTACCTATATGCCAGAACCAGAAATGTGAGCATGCTACAATGCCACAATTACCAAAATAGTCATTGCACTGTCCTTTTTTTTTTGGTTTTTCAAGGTAGGGTTTCACTCTGGCCCAGGCTGACCTGGGTGGCCTTGAACTCACGGCGATCCTCCTACCTCTGCCTCCCGAGTGCTGGGATTGAAGGCGTGCGCCACCATGGCCAGCTCTACACTGTCCTTTTCAAAAGAAAATCTATTCCAAAGAACCCAAGAAAGTATGACTTAAAGAAAACAAAATTGAGTCAAGACATATTGAAGTTATATACCTATAAGCTCCATCAGCATAAAAGTAATACAGTAATGCTTGCTACACAATTCAGAAAATAATAGTTTACTGTGATCAAGAACAACAGGTTAGGGCTGGAGGGATGGCTTAGTGGTTAAGGCATTTGCCTGCAAAGCCAAAGGACTCAGGTTCGATTCCCAAGGACCCATGTTATCCAGATGCACAGGGGGCACATGCATCTGGAGTTCATTTGCAATGGCTAGAAGCCCTGAAGTGCCAATTCTCTCTCGCGCTCTCTCTCCCTCTTTCTCTGTCTAATAAATAAATAAATAAAATATTTTTTTTAAAAAAAAGAACAACAGGTTAGCACAAATTTATTGTTCAGGGATCTTTATACAGCAATCAATTTAATTAGGAGCTGTGTAAGAAGGACATAAAATCATAACTAAATAATATAGAAAACAATGTAGGGAATTCAAGCAAATCTAAAATTGTTTTGCATTTTACTAGAAAAATAATTTTGATGAAATATGTTAAATTTGCTTGGTACGTGAAATTGATTAGGTTTAGTTGTTATATTGACAGTTTGTGCACTTTTTTGACATCTACTTATTCCTCATGGTTTAGATAATATGCAAATACATGTATCAATTTGCAGACAAAAAGTAAATGTAAGATATTTTTGCTGTTTATTCATATGTTAGATTAACTTTGTTTATCAACCCATATATTAAAATGTAATCATTTCATTGTCTGGAGCCTAGAGCTAATGTTAATTACAGTTTGAAACTTTGATTATTAATGCATCTTTACCTATTGAAGTGTGAAATAAGCAATAGTAGTTGGGATGCACCAATTAAATTAGCTTTTGAGACAAGAATTCATAAATAGGCATTTGTTCCTGATGAACCAATGGTATAGAATTTCATATTCAAAGCTACATTTGTGAAATATCAGTCCCAGGAAGGAACAATAATTATTCAACAAAACTGAAAATATATGACACATGTGATAGACATGTGTATGAGATAAGTAGCTTCTACCCTTTCTCCTGACATTTCATTTGCATTTCAAAGAGAATGATATATAGGCTTAATTGGAAAAGGCAAAATTATGGTTTTATTTCAATTAAAGGAGAAATTTTATTGAAAGTACATCAAAATTACACAATACTTTGGATATTATTTATTGCCATTCTTAAATATTTTATTTGTTTATTTGAGAGAGAAAGAGAAAAAGAGGGGCAGATAAAGAGAGAGACAGAAAGGGAACACTAGGGCCTTTAGCCATTGGGAAAAAAACACTAGATGCATGTGCCACCCTGTGAATCCTTGTACATAAAGAATTTATGTGGATACTGTGGAATCAAACCTGGGTCTTTTTGCTTTACTATCAAGTATCTTAACTGCTGAGCCATCTTTCCAGACTCTTATTGCTAGTATTTAACCATAAATTCAAATTGTTTTGTGTCATTCAATTATGCCCTATGTTATTTTTAAATAAAGCCTTGCTTCTTCCTTGTTGGTTTGCTATTTCTTCTTATGGCATTGTGTATATCATTGCTTTATTGTGATAGCTGGAAATTTTGATTAATAACTGTTAAGTTCTTATTAATTTTGTAATGGCACATTGTCTTCCACAGTGCTCTTGTCATATATGTTATATGGTCACAAAATTTTATGAGTAAAGAACCTGGGTCAAAGAATAGTTGAATAAGTGTTCAAAAATCCCACAATTTGAAGTCCTTTCTGCAATGTGAATATAACATTTTCTAGGATTTTGTCCAAATTTAAAATATAACATAGAAATATAAACTTCCACACACAATCCCACAAATTTATATTTTTTTACAATTTTAAGGAATAGAAATTTTGTCAGATGTAGTTAAGATCCTATATGAGAACTCCCTGATAATCCTTAGTCCCAGAATTAATATACTAATTTATTGTCCATATACATACAGCCTTATTTTTGTATTTAACAGAAGCTCAATTATATTTTAAATGGTTGAAAACAATCTCAACACTAACATCCTGTAGTATCATTAGACAACTTTACTTTCTCTTGTGCTCTCTCTTCTTAAACTATAACTTTCAAAAATCTTTTTCTTTTTCCAGAGTCAAGGTGTCACTTTGTAACCCAGGCTGGCTTTCAGCACTACATTCTAATGCCTTGCTCTCCTGACAGCTGGATTTGCAGGACTATGCTACCACACCTGGAAATTACATATCTCTTAATTTCTGTCTTTTTTGGTTATACAAAACAGGTATAAACAAGAGCTGGGTACTCCTGTCATTCTTCTCAGTGTGTTTAGCCCCTTGTTAGTGTATCACTTAAAGGAAAAAAATAAATGCTTACTTTCCACATCAAATATATATGTCATAATTTAAGCAAACTATACAGAACTTATATGTTAAGTCAGAGCACCAAAATACATATGAAAATGGAAAATTTTAAGCAATTTGCACAATCTAGATTGACACTGTTCCACCCATATATTCCAAATCATTCAATTAATAGAAGTGTACAATATAACACCTTGGAATTAAGGGGCATAGAGATACAACAATAATGGTGTAATGATTTATTTGGCTTAAATTATTGATGCTTCATTACAAATACAATAACTATATACTTATGTTAATGCAGGTAATTAAAATCATACTAAATTTTGACAGATTGTGTATTTATTTTCATTTACTGATGGGGGAAGAAATGATACATATACATCTGTACCTTATACCCACATATATGTGGTATTGGGACAAAAATGTAAGTTTTTGAACATTCCAGACCTCTTTTCAAGAACAGAGGCAACTGTTGAAGCACATGCTTTTCATGGGTCTTTTAAAAAAAATTATTATTATTATTATTATTATTATTTTATTTATTTTTGGAGAGAGACACAGAGAGAGACAGACAGAGAGGGAGAGGGAGAAAGATAGAGATGTGCGTGCCAGCAGTCTCTCAGCTGCTGTGAACGAAATCCAGATGTGTGCTTCCCCTTGTGGGCAAGTGTGGCATTGCGCCCTTGCATCACTTTACATCTGGCTAAACATGGGACCTGGAGATTGGAACCCAGTTCTTAGGCTTAGCAGGCAGGCGCCTTAACCAATAAGCCATCTCTCCAGCCCCCCCCCCCCTTTTTAAATAAAGCAATGGCTTTATGGGCACAACAGGAAGAAGGTAGAAGAGACAAAAAGAGAAACACTCTGTTTTGCATAAGATGTGAATTTAGGGTGCCAAAGAATTTAGGGCATTGGAAAACAGGAGCATTTTCTTAGAATGTTTTGCTATGGAGCATAAGTCAGGAAATACTAAGACAACAATGGCCAACCTTTGTAGTTTCAATAATGTAACACATGATGCCATTTGATTACACTCTTTATGCCCCTTAATTCTAGCATATATTTTTCCAAGTTTAATTGTACTGACTGACATATTGCAATACATGGGGTGGGAAGACTTCAATTGATGTTGCATTAGTTGTCAAAAAAATAAATCTAGGGGCTGGATAAGTGGTTTAGTAGTTAAGGTGTTTGCCTATGAAGCCTAAGGACCCTGGTTCGATTTCCCAGGACCCATGTATGCCATATGCACAAGGGGGCACATATGTCTGGAGTTCGTTTGCTGTGACTAGAGGTCCTGGCACACCTATTCTCTCTTTCTCTCTATCTACATTTTCAATCTAAGTAAGGTATGGTGGTTCATGCCTTTAATCCCAGCACTCGGGTGGCATAAGTAAGAGGATCACCTTGAGTTCAAGGCCACTCTAAGAATACATAGTGAATTCTAGGTCAGCCTAGGCTAGAGCAAAACCCTACCTCAAAACACCCCTCCAAAAAAATTTAAAAAATAAATCTAATCTAGGAACGAAGGAGAGGGCTTAGTGCATGATGTACTTGCCAAGAAAACATGAGATCCTGAATTTGGATCCCCAGTAACAATGTAAAATGGCAGCTGTGATGTGAGCAACTATAACCCAGAGCTGGACAGATGGAGATAGGGAATCCCTTGGCCTCAGTGGGAAGCTAGCCTAGGGTCTCTGAGCTCCAAGTTCAAAGAAAGGTTCTTTCACAAAGAAAAAGGTGGACAGCAATCTAGGAAGACACCTGCCATCTACCTCTGTCCTCCACATGTCCACATGTCCACATGCACATGTACACCCATATGCATGAATGTCCACACACATGTGATCATACATATATGCATGTACACTATGCCCATCTTCATCTTATATCTATATTCCATTGCCCTGACATAATAGTTTGATCAAATCACTTTGAGAAGGGATGTTTCAAAAGATACCTAGCATAGATACACAAGTGACTGTTAGTAGGCAATAAAAAAAAAATAATGTATTTCTCCATACCATACTCTGAAAGAACCTCAGAAACCTTATATTAACTGAATGGAGCTAGATATGAAATACCACACATTTGATTCCATTTATATACAGAGCACACAGTCAGAAGTTTATACACACAGAGAATAGCATTGTGATGTCCAAGCCTGGAAATACTGCGTGGCAAAAGGAAATGACTAGTGGCAACTACAGAAAGTGGCAAAAAAAAAAAAAAAAAAAAGTGTTCTAAAATTTACTGTGATTAGATCAGCTAACTTTAAATTTACCCATTTTACTACATGAGTGCATTTTAAGTGGGTGAATGGTATGACATATGAGTTATATCTCAATAAAGTTGAGTCCAAGCACATAGTCCAGTCTTTAGTATTTAAGATATGCTTAATCTCAAATGCTATAATATAAAAAGAAAAAGTGCTAAGAATTAATGAAGTCATTAAATTAAAAGGCTATGTAGATTCCACATCAGTTTCAAATTTACTACATTGAAAGGCACCTTAGACACCATTTTATACCACCAGACTATAATAGTAATGACAAGAAAGCAATAAGGATGAAGGGATTCAGGCAAGGCTCTTTCTCTATTTTACTGAAGGCAGATATATATTAGAGAATAACATCAAAATAGTGAAAGTAGAGATTTAAAATGGCGTAGAAAAGCTGGGCGTGGTGGTGCATGCCTTTAATCCCAGCACTTGCGAGGGAGAGGTAGAAGGATTGCTGTGAGTTCAAGGCCACCCTGAGAAGACAGAGTGAATTCCAGGTCAGCCTGGGCTAGAGTGAGACCCTACCTCGAAAACAAACAAACAAACAAACAAACAAAAAAGTGGCGTAGAAATTTAACTTCTATGTACCTCTAGAATACTGAGATGGAAGCAATGAATAAAAATATGGACATACATAACAAGATTGGTATAATTTTCTCATTAAAAACAATTTTAAATGTCCAATGACTTTTTGTTCTTTCTGCTTTATGGGAAATGTTTTTGACAATGCAACACTACCTAATGGTTTTAGTACCACAAATTTTAAGGTCTTACAGTGGCTCTTAGGTGATGTTAATAAAATATGTCACTGATTCGGAGGAAAATGTCCTAGCTCAGAGTACTAGCCAACTAGGAGTTTAAGTTTCTGCAAGCAGGAGTATGGAATTTAGTCCAAAGCCCTTAGGCCACCTGGACAATGCATTCACCTTCTTTCTGGAGAGTGAGACGCTTCACACTACCTCATCATGTCAGAGTCTACTCTGCCAGAAGCAAAAAAGCCATGTCACAGTTGCCACTTCTGATTTTCCTAAAAAAATAAAATTCTATTTCATTTATACTTATGCCAAAAGACGTTTTCCTTGCATGTCCTATGGAACATAGTATCAAGACAAAGAGATACTGAGATATGTTTACTTTTCACCATTGTCTATTCAATTTTCTATAAAGCTGACCTTTTTCAAGCACTCTCTATGGTTACCCTTGTGGTTATATGCCCCCTTCTCTCTAGATGGGAGAATGACAATCTCCCCCGTGAACTGTTTTATTTGGTTAGAACAGGTTTGCCTCCCATGTCCTGACTGATCTGAACCAATCTCCATACTTCACCTTATATATTTGATTGAGCAGAGACAATGGACACTTCTGACTAGTAACTGAAAAAGCGTGTCTTCTGGGACATTTCTGAGAAATAAATTCTGAGTTATAAATGTGAAAGAGAAACACTATTTTCTGTATTTAAAATTGTGGAGGATAGATTTTATGTGTTCTCATCACAAAAAATAATGTGATAATAAACTTGAACTATTTATATTTTATACTGCATGTAAATGTAAGAACCATATTGTCTACCATAAATATTTCAAAATTATACGGCTTACCAATTAAATACATATAACAAATATTAAAAATATATCATTTTATATCTCCATTAGATAGGTTGCATATGTCTGAAGTGCCTAAAACTGTACTTGCTACCTAAGAACCAGAGAGATTGTTAATTTGGAATGAAAACTGAAAATAAATATAAGTGAGCAAAGGAAAGTAGAAGTTGTGTGAAGTTATTGAATTAAAATTGATCATTTCATATGTAAAAATATAGATTATTTCATAAAAGTTAGGTCTGCTCACTGAATCTGGCCTTTTATTTTACTTGCAGTTTAAAGGCGTCTTAACACTCTGGTATATTTGTGAGGGTCATTACCAGTCTATGATCATCTTCATATTACCTCATCCCACAAAGATTCTTATCACCTTTAAAACTATGTATTTATTCATATATTTCTTTGAGAGAGTGACTGAGTGTGAGAAAGAGATGAGGGCGGGAGAATGGTTATACCAGTGACTCTTGCCACTGCAAATGAACTCCAGATGCATGTGCCACTTTGTACATGTGGCTGAACATGGGAATTGGGGAAACAAAGTTTGGCTAACAGGCTTTGCAAGCAAGAGCCTTTAACTACTATGTCATCTTCTCAGCCCATTGCCATCTCTTTTAGCATACCCTTGTATATCGAAGTGCCAACAAAATTGTGATCCCCCAAAATTCTGAGCTGATAATTTTCACTTGATGAATGCTAATCTTATTTAACAAGAATGATAGGATGTCCACATGATAGGAAAGTCACATGGTTGCATGTAAATCCAGGCAATGAGTTGAAAAGGTTCTCTGTTGGATTTAGGACAGGAAAAAGTATGTGACATCTACTTTGCTGATTTGCTTTTTGATAGCCTGACTTACCTGCAAGATACTGCTAGAAAATTTACAGAATGAACGCTCCCTGAAGTCACATTCTTAGATCAAAAGCAAGGACTACAAGCCCATCCATGGTGAGCCTCGACAGCAATATTATGATAGGAAAGCAAGCCAGCCAATGTGCCTTAATCTCCTCCCATGATCCCATGCAGTATGGAATAGCAAGATATGGAATCAACCTATGTTTCCACACCTGGATGAATGGAATGAAAAAAAAAAATAGTGTATGCATAGTTCTCTGTAATATTGCTCAACCTTAAAATCAAAGGAAATCTTACCACATTCCACAATGTGAATGAACCTAGAGGACAATGTGTGTATGAAGTAAGTCAGTAGCAAACATATACAGCACCGTTTTTCTTATCTGTGGTGCTTACAACAGTTTAACTCATAAAAACAAAAAATACAATGGTCATTTAAAATTCCTGAACATTTTACAACTATGTCAAAGTTAAAAATGGGTGATAAATATAGAAAATGCCATAAAAATAAAACTTTAAACTTATTTTGGAAGGAAACTTTATATGTTGTGATGTTTAATCCCAAGGGGGGAAAAACTAAAAAAGTGCAAAATTTATTGTGAATAATGGGAAAAATAATAAATTTAGGAAGGAGTTAATAAGGGAAGAAAAGGTAAGGAGGTAAACATTATCAAAGGTGGTAAAAGCCTTATGTACTAGACAGAATAAGGATCTGAGTTATCTACCGTAAATAACATAATTCTAGAAATTTAATGTAAAGTAATGCATGTTTAATGCAGATGGAGTCTATTAATGGTAATGGTGATTTGCATGTCTGAAAATGAAATTGTTTGTACTATTCTACAGAGTTGACAAAATTAGCACAATTAAATGGTAAATCAAATTCAGGTTGATGAGAAAAAATTTAATTTCAGTTACACAAAATCATATTATTGCATATGTGGGTCTAAGATATTCTATTAGATATATTTATATTAAGTTTTCCCATGAATATCTGATATTCAATTTTAACAAGCTGTCCTATATATTATATATAAAATCTAAATATATAGCTTATATTTCCAACAATAGTATCAGGTGTCAGAAAAGTTATTGGAACTTACATTCCAGTATTATTTTCATTTTGAACCTGAAACATTTGTAGTTAAGAAAAAAATGGGAAAGGAGAATCTTTGAAAAGTGCAGACACTTAAATCACACCTATTGAGTATTCATTTATCTTTGCATTTGAGGCCTCTGGAAATGTAGAAGAAAGAATTAAAATGCCTGGAATTTTTTATTTAGTCACATGATTTCTCCTAGGCTGGAAAAATCAAACAACTTTCCAATTTAAGCATGAAATGATGGTTCACAGTTTTTAGTTGTTGCATGGATTTTCTGATTCCAGTTATAACTATTATAATTAGTATTATTATTATCTTCTACATGGTTAAATCTGGTTTATGAGGACAGTATACCTAAGACTTATACCTAGAAGACTTTGTTTCTTTAGCAAACCTATAAGGGTAAGAAAATTCATTAATTATGCAAGCATAAAATTCTCAAAATTAGCTCCTAAAGAGTTTCCTCGTAGTGAAGAAATTAAAAAAAAAAAAAAAACTCTGTCTAATGTGAGTATATTGCTAATTCAATATATGGTTAATAATGTTATAATTGCAAAATATTAGTAAAATTTGGTGATCGGTTAAGTAGAAAGTGTCACCTATACATGTTATAATTTGTGAATTCATAGTTTTGTTTCACACCATTTGATACATAGTAAAATTTGTATACTCATAAAATTTTGTGTAATTTCTGTACCTCAGATGCAAATGTTTTAATCAGGTACTCAAAATTATTGTGTTATCTCTTTTAATACGTCAAATCATGTATCTCCTAATGATTCTCTTCCTTAATCCATATTTTAATTTTATTTTTCTTCTTCTATTTGGAAAAAAATATGATGAAGAGCATCCTTAAAATTATTCCAGACTGGGCTGGGAAAATAGCTCAGTGGTTAAAGACAATTGCTTTTCGCAAAGTCTGCCAGCCTGGTTCAAGTTCCCAGCACAACACATAAAGACATAAAGATACAAGACATAAAGCCAGATGCAAAGTGATGCACGTGTCTGGAGTTCATGTGCAGTGGCAGGAGACATTGGCATGCTCATTCATACACACACACACACACACACTCAGAGATAAATACATACAAATTAAAGTATTTGAGACATCTGCAGGTTTTAATTTCTTTCAAATTACATTTGTTGTTCAACTTTCAGGGTGAAGACGTGAAGTTTTTAACATTTCTTTACCCCTGTAAGCAGCAGTGAGGTTAAAAAAAAAAAAAAAAGAAAAGAAAAGAAAAGAAAAAAACAGGTTAACATACCAGCCATAGAAAAGGCTGCTTATAAAGTTACTTATAAGTCTAAAAAAAGATGGGTTATATTTTAGAAAATGGTTGATGAAAATCACTCAGCGTCTACACAAGTATTTATCTTTTCCTTCCTTGAATCACAGGCATCCATATAATTTACATGCTTTTCCCCTACCTTCGATAACAGATAATAAATGTTAAGTGGGACCTCGGCATATATTAAGCACTTGGAACCTGCTCAGACAGCTTTCTTACTCATCGTGAGCATCTCTGTAAACTAGGGAAACAGGATGCATCACAGATCAATCCAATCAATCAACTTTAATCATAACAGTGAAATTAAGCTGCTTTTCAGGCATGATTCAATAGAGAAAATTGCTTGCAGAATTTTTTTTAAGGCACCAAACATCCCACAAGAGCTGTCATTTTGCTTCTACATCTGCTCTCTACTCTAAAAGTCTACATTTTCTTGAGGAACATACAAGCCCGTCTGTAGTAGTTGGAATCTGAGGGCATGATGAATGTATTTCATGTCAGTTGAAATATACTCACAATCACTGACAAAAATAAAAAATAAAAATAAAAACAAAAAAACAAAATCTTTACTGAAAAAGAGACAGAACCCCAGAATATATATAGTTTTCTGTTATGTCAGTTTTTTTTTTTTTTTTTTTTATAGTGGCAGTAATTTTAAATGCATCTTCCTCTCCTGTGAAATGCAGTCTTTCAACTTTCCTGGAGGCAAGCTTGAGGGTCTGATTGATGGTTAGATTAGCTCTCACATATATGTGACCACAAAACACATGATAATTCAGCGTTTACTTTGGAAAGGATATTCTCTCTTTTCTTTGCCTTTGTTTATATAACTCCCATAATCAAACAGTTCTGCTACATAGAACTCCATAACGAGTTTCATGCACAAACACACACACACACACTCACACACTGGAACAGCATGTAAATTTTTTTCTCCTGAAAATAATTGAAATAAATATTCAGTAAGTCAAGGTAAAAGAAATGAAGTATTTCAATCAAAATGTCAAAATAGAATAACTGCAAAACTAACCAGATTATTTAAAAAATAAATGCAAATTTCTATAACATGTTTACTTTGTTATTAGCACCAATAATATAGTTTGCAAACATTGTTCCATTTACTCTATATGGGACCAAACTAAGGTAATGTCTTATCCTCACATGTGGAATATAAAAATAAAAAAGAAGACACACAGAATCTGTTACTGGAATAGATTTTCCCTTTCCTGCCAAAATATTTGATTTAACAGTAACCTAATGAATGACCAGGATAATGCAAACTCCTTTCTCTTTTTTCAACATTTGAAAGTCATGGTCCAGCTTATTTGTGTTGAGTTTAAAACTTTTAAGGGGCTGGAGAAATGGCTTAGCAGTTAAGGTGTTTGCCTGTGAAGCCATAGAATACCGCTTTAATTCTCCAGGACCTACATAAGCCAGATGCACGAGGGGCACATGCATCTGGAATTCGTTTGCAGTGGCCCATTCTCTCTCTCTCTCTCTCTACCTGCCTAGTTCTGCATATATATCTCTCTCACACACAAATAAATTAAAAAAAAATAATAGCAAAACAGAATTTTAAAAAACTTTTGAAACAAGCTGTACATGGAAAATTATTTAACACCAAGGACCTGGAGCAAGAACAAGGACATATTAATTTTTAGGCTTTGTAACTTTTTTTTTTTTTTTTTTTTTTTTTTTTTTGGTTTATCAAAGTAGGGTCTCTCTTTAGCCCAGGTTGACCTAAAACTCAATCTTTAGTCCCAGGCTCCCCTCATAAAGATTCTCCTACTTCTGTCTCCCAAGTGCTGGGATTAAAGTTGTGCACCACCACAACTGGCTATATTATGAATTTTAGAAAAGCAACGGAAAAATCTACTTTGCTTATTATATTTGAGGTTTAAAAATCCTCCACAAGGTTTTGTTGTTTTCATCTTCCAACACATAGATTAATAGTTAAAAATAACCCTTCTGCATGCCAGGACATGGTGCTTGTTTAGTGTTCCTTGGCCTTCCTGTGAACACAGCATCCTTGATTCTATGCATATCCATCTTCCTCCTCTCTGTGCAGCCAGTGGTAGATCACTAGGCAGTGCCTCCATCTGAAGGGAGATTTCTCAGTCTCGCCTCACTGACAGTTTGTGCTGGATGATTCTGTGTGATGGAGAAGAGGAAAGGTCCTACACCTTGTAGAATGTTGAATGGTAGCATGGGCCTCTACAACAAGATGCCCATAGCAAATTACCTCTCACTTTTTGTGTCATGGCAAAAATTGAGCTGCCTTATTCTGTTCCTGCCACCCCATGCATTGAGAACCATTATTTGAATGTCAAGGGTCGGTACATGACTTGTTCAGGACTAATCAGAACCAATAATAAGATTTCTAAGCAGTAAGTGGTTATTTTCAGTCTACTTCCTTTAGACTTTGAGTTGGCCATGGATTATTGGGCATAAATTGTCTCGCAATGAAACTAAATGATAAGAAAAAAAAGCAACTGAGTGGTGATAAGAATGGATTTCTGCTGATATTTGATGACACAGGCACAGTTAATCATAAACCACTACCATCCATGTGCTTTTTGAGTAAAATAAAAGCTTTTTTTGGCATACCATGTATAGAGTAGTTTCAGTGAGTTCTGACTAAATTAAACTTGATTAATAAATATGCTTATAGTAAAATTTATCTCAGTCAGAAAGCTTTATACATTGGCCTCAATACATGAAATTGTTTACAATCAGTTTTTACATGTATGTCTCTGTTTATACTATGTGTAGATAAACATACCCTTATGCCATGATATATTTCATCATGATATCTGATGCAACAGCCAAATAATGAATTCTTTTCCCCCCATTGGCCATCAGTACAAAGTAAGCTTATATGCAATACAAATGACACCTTAGGTATACTGATTACACAGATGGGTGATGGACAGATATTTTGAAGCTAGATATATATATATATATATATATATATATATATATATATATATATATATATTTCTATTTAGTCTAGTAAACTTGAGTTAGCATCTCAGAACTTCAAGCTGGCTTTAAAAAAAAAATATGTTGGCCTGGAGAGATGGCTTAGTGGTTAAGGTGCCTGCCTCCTAAGTCTAAGAACGCTGGTTCCAATCTCCAGTGGTTCCAATCTCCAGGTCCCACATTTAGCCAGATGCAAAGTGATGCAAGGGTGCAATGCCGCAGTTGACAAAAAGGGGGCACACGCATCTGGATTTCATTCACAGTGGCTGAGAAGCTGCTGACGCGCCCATCTCTATCTGTCTTCCTCTCCCTCTCTCTGTCTCTCTCTGTCTCTCTCTCAAAAAAAAAAAAAAAGATATGCAAATAAGATTTTCTGCACAATTACTAAGTAAAAATTGTAGGTAACCAATATGACAATCCTGTGATAAAATAGTTTACACATTTAAAATGAGAATCAGGGAGAAGTATGGAAGACAATTCACATAGGAATCCCTGAAATCACTTCTCACCTATAAACAATTAAAGGAAAACACAATTTCTACTGCAGTCTCATGAGAAATAATGAAAATAAAAATTATTTCATAAGATTTGCTCGATGTGGTCTTTTTCATCTTGAGGACATAAACCTTCAAGATACACGTAGTCTACTAAATTAAAAACGTAGGGCTGGGCGTGGTGGCGCATGCCTTTAATCCCAGCACTTGGGAGGCAGAGGTAGGAGGATCGCCGTGAGTTCAAGGCCACCCTGAGATTATAGAGTTAATTCCAGGTCAGCCTGAACTAGAGTGAGACCCTACCTCGGAAAAAAAAAAAAAAAAAAACAACAACAACAACAAAAAAACACCTATACATAGATGTAGTAGAGTCTGAACTTTTGGACACTAGAATTTTTCTCTCAATAACTGGTAATTTTAAGATAATTGTAAGGTAATTTTAAGATAAATTAAATAACTAAGAGAATATAATTGTGAATTATGCTTCAATCTCCATTAAATCTCAGCTAAGGGCCTTGGAAGGTAAACAGAAATTATAAAGACAAGCAATTGAGGAAAGTAGGTACTTTCTATAACGATGGGTATTTGTGCTTTTACTTACACAGGCTGAGTCTTGTTAATGATAATATATTATGACAGTTGATTTTTCCCCTGTCAGTTTATTTATCATATGAATTCTTTTAAAAAATGAAATAAAAGGGGTTGAGAAGTTGGCTATATGGTTAAATGCACTTTCTTACAAAGTCTGCTGGCCTGGTTTTGACTCCCCAGTACCCAAAAAGTGGTACATGAGTCTGGACTTCATTTGCAGTGGCAGGAGACCCACCTAGGACTATACTCTCTCTTTCTCCCACTTCTCTCTCACAAACAAAAAATAAAATTTAAAAATAAATGGATTAGAAAATTTTCCATCCATGCTGTCTTAATGATAGTAATCGACATGAGTATTTTACTCTTTGATGGGAAAGTTGTACCTAATGCGGTGGTCTTCTTTGTTAATGCAGTGAATCCAGATAATCCTTTCTCTTTCTAAGAAAAAGGAACAAGAAAAAAGAAAGAAAGAAAGAAAAGGAACAAGAGAAAATGTGCCTTTAATTTTCCCCCTACCATGGCTGCTCTCCCTTCCCACCTTACGTAATGTAGCCATCAGTTCTAAAAAGAAATGTTCAGTAATGTGGTTTTCCTTCATGTTCTTGGAGAATGATTGCCTTTAAAGTAAAATGCTTGCTCTTAAGCCTGAAGGCTGTTTTAATCATTGTAGCCTTTATGTATTATACAAATAGTCAAGACCTTTTTTACTTCTTCTTGCTGCATATTACTAAAAAATAAAGTGAAATAAAGAAATCTTCAAGGGAAAGTTGCCCTTACTATTTCATGAGGGAGAGAATACCAAGAGTTTTCTAAGCTCATTTGAAGTCTGAGAAGGTTATTGTACCCATTTTTAAAACCTGATCAAAATTCAGTCTGCTGTTTGTTACTAAATTATGTATCTCTGAAGCATAAATGTGTTGGCTTTAGAAAGTTACAAATTAGTGCATTTCCATATGACTTGGGAAAATGTAATTTTAACCAATTTTGTTTGGGGTGAAAAAATATTGTTTGCATTATTTTATAACACAAGGGAGCTGTCAGCCCACATGGCCATCCAATTTCTGTGGCAGAGAGCGCTTCCTTGCATCACAAATGGTTAGCAATAAAGCTTATGCTTTTCACATTAATGCCACCGATAACCTATAAAAATGCTTGCTTTATACACCTTATTTTGCAGCTGAAAATATGGTGATCCTAACAAAAGAATTTGGTACCTTCTTGAGTAGATATTCCATTTCTCACTCCATTATCTTTAATTCACGAGTGTGAAACAGCATTTGGAGCTGTCTTGAAACTTATTATTTTTAATCCTTTTCAGATATGCTGATTTCATTGGATTCTGGAGGAGTTTAGCTTGCACCAGATTTTACTATTGTCATCTCCAGTGTTACTGGGTTGGAAGCCTTTGTTCTTCTAGAAGATATGTTTGGAGAAATGGGAACTGGAAATCTAAAACATAATACCTATGAGGAAATGGGTAAAAAGCCATTAAACATGACTGTATTAGAAAAGATAAATATGTGTGTACTACAGATAGAAGAGCAGGAAACTGGGAGGAAATATAAGAAAGTCAGAAAAAGATAATGAAATAAAGTGGCATACAGAAGAACATTAGAGGAAATGTGAATCCTGTGAAATTGCTTAGTGAGTCAAACATGGAAAGCTGTTGTCGCTTTTAACACATTTTACTTAAGATGCCTGTTTCAGGTTCTTATCAAAAAAGAGTGTTCTGTCCAAGTTCTGTGTGTAAAGTATGGAGCTAACAATACAATGGAAAAATAATTGATCTCTGGTTTGAAATAATTTTATATTACCTAAATGTCCATTCAAAAATCCAAGCCTGGCAAAACCATCAGTAACAGCCTTGCCTTGATACAAACTAGATTTTATTTATTTATTTATTTGTGAAAGGCAAGTTAAATAGTGTTTCAGACTTTACAATTAGGTTCAGATTATTCAACACACAGAAATTCATCTTGTACCTCTCTAAAAATCTGATTTACAAAATGTCTTTCTTTTCTTCTACTTGCCCTTTTCCTGCTTCTATTCCCTTTCTTCTCCATACTCAGCCCATTCAGGATCTTTAAAGGGTATTTTCAACAATTGTGTACATATATGTAATGTATTTTGATCTTATTGACCCCTGTTACCCTCTCTTATCCCCATCCCCCTCCCACTACAACACTTCTAGTCAACTAATTGTTGTCTTTCTACTTTTAGGTTTTTTGTGACCCACTGAGTTAAATGAGAGTTGCTTGCATAAGCACAGATGGGAGGATATTTTCTGCAGCATGGACTGTAGAGCATTCTCACAGTACTCTGGCAACGCCAGAGTAAGCACTTACTGATCACTTGTTGTTAAAAATATGTTCTGGGTCCCTTAAACTCTGACTTCGTATTGCATTATTGGTTGCCTGTCATGATAAACACATAGAGATGAAACAGAATGCATCCTCCCAAGTGGAAACTATGTATACCAAGGAAACAAGTGTACTTTCAGAGAGTCTCTTACATTGACCAAACCAAAGAGTACTAACTTTATTATAAGAATTAAATAATGATATGACCATACATGGAGGAAAGGTAGTCATTGGGAGGGGAAAGTCTATTATTTCCTTATATTTAATTAACTAATTAATTTACTTATTTTTAATAGAATCTCTCAGTTTTACTCAGGCTGGACTCAAACTCATGATCTGCATGCCTTACTTTCCAGAATGCCCAGATTTTATGGGCATGCACCACCACATCAAGCCCTAACAGGGATATAATTCTAGATAAAAATCTAGAAAAAGTTCCTTCTGTTGATAGTACATAGATATTATATGCCTATTCATTACCTGAATTCTTTTAAACAAAATTCATTGTCAGCATATCTAAGGTTATTATAGTTTGAACATAAAAATGTCCCACTTACATTCATGCATTTTGTCATTCAATTTCCAGCTGATGGTGTTATTTGGACAGGTTAAAAAATCTTTAGGTGATGAGGCGTTATTTTAGAAAATAAGTCACTGGAAGTGGGCTTTGAGGTTGGCCTCGCTTCCTGTTCTTCCTGTCTTTGTGAATGTGAAATGTGACCAGCTCTACTTCTTGTTCCCTCTGATATGCCTTCGCTGATGTGATGAAAATACCTCCTCTGCACTTTAAGGCAGGATGAAGCCTTCCCTTTCATAAGATGCTTCTTGTGAGGTATCTGGTCACAGAAACAAGTAAACCAAATAATACAAAAAAAAAAAAAAATGGTGCAAAGAAGTGGGTTTGCGGCAGTCATAACATGGACCACACATAGGCTTTTGGGATTGGTGAGAGGAATGAGCAGGAGTTTGGAACATTGAACTAAAGAAATCCTACAAATCTATAATCAGAGCTCAAAGAGCCATTTTGGTTGCAGTTTGGAAGACTAAAATGCTAAAAGGAACATGGAGAGTGGAAATCTGGCTGATGAACTGTCAGAGACAATTATTGTTATGTTCTCATAAAGAATTTGGCTGCATTCTACCAGTGTCCTGAGAACATGAATAATGCTGAATTCAAAAGCATGGTCTAACATGTTTGGTGGAAGAAACGTTAAGGTAAGAGAATGCTGAGTCTGTGTCATGATTGCGACTCACTGATCTTATTCAGATCTATAGTAAAAATACATGACAAAGCCGGGCGTGGTGGCGCATGCCTTTAATCCCAGCACTCAGGAGGCAGAGGTAGGAGGATCGCCGAGAGTTTGAGGCCACCCTGAGACTACATAGTTAATTCCAGGTCAGCCTGGACCAGAGTGAAACCCTACCTTGAAAAACAAAAAAAAAAAAAAAAAGACAAATGTGAATTTTACAGAGGAAAATTTTGTAAGAAATTTTAAAATGCCAGACAGACAAGAAAACTACCACTGATGAAGACCCTGTACTTGTTAAAAATATTAAAGAGACTAATGTGAAGAGAAACCTCACACTATTGGGAAAATACAAAAATTACCATGAAGGTAAGGCTACATCCACTGAAGCCCTTAACCTATGAGAACACAAATTCTTTTGAAAGGAGAACATCTGAGCAGAGAATTTCACAGAAAGGATTCTCTTGGCAAAAACTACTACCTTAGAAAGTCTTCGCACAGTTTAAGCAACCAAGGCATAGAGATGCCTCTTCAGCTTTGACCCAAGGGTTCCAAGCTCCATCTTGAGTAGAAATCGACAGTACTGAATGGTACTGTTAATGGTTTTGTAGCCATGAAAGAGGCCAGATTGAGGGGATCATGATAATTTTCTCCACTGTTTGAGATCGCTGCTGAGTCTACACAATGTGTGCCAGAGGTATGATCCCATAAGAAGAGGCCACGAGAAACCATTACATGAAGCTATGAAAGTTAAGCCTAAATTGCAATGGAGATCACAAGAAATTGTTGAAGGCAGAACCATGAGGTATCTGCCAGGATCAGAGAAGATTGGCCCAAATGAAAGATATCTGTGCTATCGGCAGCAGATCTTGAAGTGCAAGGTTATCCAAGCCCTTGGGAATCCAGGAATTCCACCATTGCCCCAGGTGCTGGACACAGAGCTTTAAGACTTCATGTTTTCCCTCCTGGGGGTTTCAGTTTTGCTTTGGTGCCTGCATTCCTATAACCTCATTGTTCTCCTTTAAAACGAGAATACTAACTTTGTCCAGGAAGAGACGCTGGGCTTTAGATGTGTTTGGGAACTGTTAAAGACTACTGAAATTTGGAAAGTTAGCATAAATACATTTTACATCTCGAGACTAGCCATGAGCCTATGGGATCCAGGGGCAGAATGTTATGGTGTGAATGTGAAAGCCATCCACAGTCACTTGTGTTTGAACTCTTGGTCCATAATTAGTGTCATTATTTGGGATGGCTAGGGAACCTTTAGGAATGGGAGACCTGCTGACAGAAGTGGGTCATTTGGGGTAGGTGTTGAGGGTTTACAGCCTGTTTCCATTTCTTGTTTGCCCCTGACTGGGGAAATAATAGGACCAGTTGTGATTCCCGCTCCTACTGCATGTGTCCCTCACCATGATGTCCTCTCCTCTGGAACTTTAAACTGTTTCTTGTCAGGTATTTATTCATAGCAATGAGAAAAGTAACTAGTGCATTTGGGAACAAGGGTATTTTTTTTCCAAGTCACTAGACATACTGACTGCATATGACAAAATTAGAGTGATACTATGGGTGACAAGTCAATGCAATATCCCTTGTTTGAGTGTGATAGAATTTAGCATGATGCTAAATCACATATTATTAGAGATCCTGCTTCTATATGTAAAAGGCAAATCATATTTGTGATTATATTTTAAAGATATAATTATTTTATGAGGAATATTAACATTCTTTCAAATAGCACTCCTAGATATGCTTTAATTTATAATGTTTACATAAGACCACCATAAATTTTAATTACAAGAAAGAGATATAAATAAGGCCTAGTTCTTTCACCTCCAACTGTATCAATCTACTTCCCCACCCTGAAATAAATAAAATTTTATTTGTGCGTATGCTTTCACATTTTTCTATGTTCTAGTATATACTCATATGTGCCAATATATTATTTAGAACTTAAAATTTTAGTTAAAATGTTAAATTTTTTCTAATATTCATTTAGTTATTTATTTGAGAGAGAGAAAGAGAACAGACAGAATTAGATTGGTTGAGAAAATATGAATGGGCACACCAGAGCCTCTTCCTTCTGCAAATGATCTCCATAGACATGCAACACTTTTTTTTTGTTTTGTTTTTGTTTTTCGAGGTAGGGTCTCACTCTGGTCCAGGCTGACCTGGAATTCACTATGTAGTCTCAGGGTGGCTTCAAACTCATGCCGATCCTCCTACCTCTGCCTCCCGAGTGCTGGGATTAAAGGTGTGCGCCACCACGCCTGGCATGTATCAGGTTTTATGTAGGTTCTGGTGAATCAAACCTGAAATGACAGGCTGTGTAAGCAAGCACCTTTAACTGAGCCATCTCCCCAGCCCCTAAGTGTTTGAATCTTCATTTCTCTGCATTTTAAAATTTTCACTGAGATTTATATTTTAGAAATATATATGATTATGTTCATGAATATATGTAATGAATGTTTTATAAAATATATATAATATTTCTTAGAATATAATAATATATGTTAAAATTTTAAGATTTTTAAGTTAACTCATTGTATTCCACAGACTTAATGGGCAGTTTTTATTTTGATAGATGGTAATATTTTAAAATATATTTTATACGGCTTTATATTACAGCTCAAAAGAGGAAGGCAGCAGTGCATGCTTTACTATAAAGAGGAATTTTGAAATTTTTGAAGCATAAACAGTTTTTTAAAGTCAAAATACTGTAATATTTTATATGAATATTATAATATTAAAAACATTTTTAAATGGTGAATGGTATCAGAATTTTTTTTTTTTAAAAAAAAAGGAGAGCTGAGAATGCTATGTATAAGAACTTCCTGTACAGAAAGAACTATCTCTGTAGTTTTATGATTTTCTTAAGATGAGACATCACTATAACTGACATTTTCTCTTGGCTTTTGAGAGACTTTTCCATACAATACACTCATGCGCAAATTGTGGCACAACGAAATGTAGGACCATAATTACACGGACAATTTTGCTCTTATTGATTTATTTTTCTGACACACATCTTAGCATTTTTCAAAATTCACTCAGACTTGCTGAAAGAAAATAATTGAAAGCCATAGTAGAGTATCTTGCATAAAGTGCATTTTCACCATAGGGATCAGAACATTCACCCTCATCCCCTGTCTTCACAAAATTGTTACCAAAGCTTTAATAGTCACACACAGAGATCTTGGTTTAGCCTGCTTGGTTTTGCTAATTTTAAGCAAATCCACACTGTTTTGTCAATTTGTAAGCTTTCACATGGCATTCTGCAGAAGTTGTAAATACCAAGGGTTGTGTGCAAGTTTAGTCAAGAACAGCTCTGAAGCCCTGTTCTATTATGCTGCTGACAGTCCACACACAGTGGCTGTTTTGAGTCAAGCCTGTAGCTCACTTGGGTATCATCTCCATGGTAACTTGTTTACAAGGGCTGAAATACAAGCTGAAAATTCAAGGTTAGCTTTTCCTTTGTTGCTGTTTTGATGTTTTTGGCAATCAGAATAATGTGAGTAGAAGCCTTGATTTAAACAGCTTCATGGCAGGCTGAGTCAAAATAAAACTCCATACAAAATGTGCGTTCTTCATCTCCATTTTAAAAGAGCGAATTCAAAATGATCTTTAATCAGAAACATCAGTTATCTCTCCTTTTCATATTCCAAAACAACAGTCCTCCTTTGAACTGTAGAATCACATCTTGGGAAATAGGTTTAAGGCTTCGAATCTCTTGAAGCAATTATTTCCTTGTGCATATGTTCTCTCTTAGATGAAGAATTCAGTTGGTTTTGGACCATCCTTGTATTGAGAGAGGAAATGAACAGTTTTAGTACCTGCTAAAACACTTCATCCTCCAAGAGGATAAGCCTTTTGTATTCTAAACATTGACAGTGATTTCAAAATATGTAAAAGATTTGCTACTGAAAATGATGCTTTCACAGAAATAATTATAAAATATCTCCGATGATATCGGTTTAGTGTCATTATGGAAAATTTAATTTTTTTTAAGGCAAAGAAACCTTTAAAACAAAGTAAATCAAACACAGAGGTATTTTAAAGCTAAATGATTGGATCGTTCAAATACATTTTCATTAAATACTGGTGTGTAGAAAAATAATGTTTTATATGTTATCTGTTTTTAATAATGTCTTTATGGCTCTACAGGAACATTTAAATAATTCAGTACAACCTCTAAAACCAGGACACAATACCCAGCACTATTCATTCATTAAAAACATCATCATGTAGAATAGTATTCATCTGTAAATATAATAAGGATCCTATCAGCATACAGGTGGTGATATAAACATCATGGGGGAAAGATTCCAAAACAAGAAGCAGCATTAAAGCAGTAGAGCATTGTTAGTGTCAGAGAGACGAAGTGATGGCTACCATCACCTGTCCTCTCTTCCCTTAATACCTTCTTCCCTGTCCTTTTGTATTCAGTGTGCGTGTGTGTGTGTGTGTGTGTGTGTGTGTGTGTGTGTGTGTGTAAAAGCAAGCAACACTGTATATCTTCATCACTGCTTTCCTTAGCAGTAAATTACCATTCGGCACTTATATAATAATATTTTTCTGAAATATATGATTTTTTGTCTTTGTAATATTTCTAGAGCTTTGTTAATGATATTTACTCCACTATAGTGAATCTTCTTATAAGTATGCTTTTGTTAACCGTAGTGTGGACTTCTGTAATGTTTTGGGTTTTTACACTAGATGGGCAGAAGGCCGGACAGGTTCTTCTTATACAAACTATAGAGTATACGAATCTTGGAGCTTTCTTTCACTTTCTTATTGAAGGCCTTTTCCCTTGTTTTTTTCCTTTCTTTCTTTCTCTCTTTTTTTTTCTTCCCTCTTCTAAGGACACTTTTTATTTTCTCTCAAACCTCTTCTAAAGTTTATTATTTTATGCTTGGCCAATCACAATGGGTCAGGTCACTTTGTCAGGCAGTTAGAGTGACAGGACCCCTGAAAGTAATAGGCAGGAATGTCTTTGGGCTTTCTCTTATAGTCTTCAGTTAGCTAGAGATCAGAGAAGAAGCTGGCTTCTCCTTATCTGTTGCCTAAAGAGTTTCCTAGACTTGTTTCCCACACCCAAGCTCTTCCCTGGGAGGGAGTTCTTCTTTCCTGGAATTTAAATCTAATCCTGGCATTGTGGTTGGTCAAGTTCAGGCCCCAGAAGTGGGTGTCATGGCTAGTCTCTAGCCCAGACCAATCAACTGTCTCTCAGGCTCACCTGAACCAAAAGGTAGGGCCCACCACCATAAGGTTATAAATAAGTTTAACAACGTAGGACAAGCTCTCTTGGCTGCTTTCTGAACTTCAAAGTTCTTGTAAGCTGCTCTTATCTAGGCTGGCTGGGCTGAGATGATGGGAGACACACCCCCCCCCTCCAGTTTCTTCCAAATGGACTCTATCCCATCCTACCCTATACATGGCTGGAGCTCACTGAACTTTCTTTTCTTTCCTTCTCTTACTCTAATAAAGTTTCCCTAAACATTACTCTCTGGTCTATGGATTTTAATCTTTACATTCATAAGACAAGAGCCCAGGATACTATAAATTTGTTAGTGCTTAGTGTATTGGTGTACAAGGAACCCCCAAAATTCACATTTTACTCTAATCCTTCATCCAACAAGAATGGGTTTCATTGGAACAGTGATTGTGTTCATCATATCACTTGGATATAGCTCTGCTTATTAACATGTCTCTAGTAGAGTTAGTAAATATAGGCAATAGGAGCTTTTGTTAAACCCGACAACATGTAAGGATTCAATCCTTTTAAGAATATTGATTATACTTAATTATATTTACCTGAGTTCTTGGGTTACCTGGCAATTTGAATATATGCCTCCCCATAGACTCTGGTGTCTAAAAAAAAATTACATATGCAGCTTCTGCCCCTAGCAGACAGATCCCTGTTGCTTCAGGGGTCATGTCAGTGGTAGAAGATCTGAATACTAGTTTAAGGTATGCAGAGAAATGTGAGCTTTGGGGTCTTGCTACTTCAGGTTAATGCTTGCTTGCTTTTGCTTTGTGGTGGCTGGTGGTGGTTTCTCCTTAGATCTGTGAAAGGGGGCCAGTCTCTTCTGCCTTTATGGAACTTCCCTTAGATCTTTAAGCATGCAATAAATTCCATTCCTCTCATAAACTGTGTAGTAGTTTGAAGAGATGTTCCCCAATATATTCAGGATTTTATTAAAGCTTGTAATTGAAATATCTAGTCTCCTGGTTGAAGGAGATGTCATTGGGCTGATCCTAAGGTCCAGCCGGCCCTAAGCGGTGGGGTTTTTTGGATTTCCAATCTAAATATATACAAAGTACATGAGCTTTGCTTGGGGTTCCTGAAATGTGCTTGCTTGCTTGTGGTGGCTTTTGGCTTTCCTATCTCTCTACTTGGTCCTGTAAAAGGGGGTCAACTTCTTCTGCCTTTATGGAACTGCCCCTGGATCTGTAATCTTGAAATACATTCTGAATTCTTGTATACTTTTATTTTTTAAAGATTTTATTTTTTATTGATTTATTTATTAGAGAGAGAGAGGGCGGCAGAGAGAGAGAGTGACAATGGGCACACCATGGCCTTTAGCCACTGCAAACAAACTCCAGTCGCATGCGCCACCATGTGCATCTGGCTTATGTAGGACATGGAGAATTGAACTGGGGTCCTTCGGCTTCACAGGCATGTGCCTTAACTACTAAGCCATCTCTCCAGACCTCTTGTATACTTTTAAAGGAATACTTCTACATGCCAATAGAAATTTGGCTTTCTCCCAAATAACAAGCTGCTAAGTTTTTTTTTTTTTTTTTCTTCTTTGACCATTTTACAGGTATGTTTAATGCTCTAAACACAGAGTTCAATTTTGAACAGCAATGTTCTACGCTAAAATCCTCAAGTCATACATTTTATTTTTACCTTGCCATATCTCAAATTTCAGATAGTATTTGACTATTAATTTCCTTTCTGATGAAATGCTTATATTGCTTTCAAAATCTCCTTATAAACTCTAAGCCAATTTTAGTTACTTCCATATTAAAAGTTGTTATTTGATAGTAGCACAAGTTTTACGCATCCTGCCATAGCTGAGAGGCTTGATGCTTGTCATAGAATCCCGAAACATGGCAGATAATGCACACATATGAGCTTCCAGGTTAAGGAGGTGTTTCCTGGATGAAGAAAGAAAAATGTGGTGGAAATGACCCATCCATTGAAGACACAAAAGAACTGTTGTAAAAGCACTTCTTGACACTCATCTAAATTTTTTCATGTGAATATCTTAAAGATGCCATTTAGTTCTTGAAAGAGATAATTTTAATAGTTTTCTTTTACCAATTTGCCAGGAGCATTTGAATGATTGATAATGGTTTCATTGTAAGACTTCAAAGAAAGAATGAATTCCATAATCAGTGATATGGTAGTCTGAATGGATGGCTCCAATCTATTCTGGATTCTATTAAAGTTTGTAATTTAGATCCACAGACATCTGGCTAGAGGAGTGTCACTGGGTGGATATTAGGGTCCAGCCCTAAGGTGTGGTTGGGGATTTGGAATTCCAGTCTAAAGATATGTAGAGTGCTTGAGCTCTGCCTGGAGTTCCTGAAGTGTGCTTGCTTACCTTTTTGGTTGTGACCTTTTCTCTCTCTGCTTGGATCTAGGAAAGTGGGCCAGCTTCTTATGCCATTATGGAATTTCCCTTCTATCTTCAGTAAATTACCTTCATCCATAACTGTGCCTGATCTGGAAGTTCATTCCAGTAATGTGAAGCTATCCATTACAGAACTGGTACTGAGGAGTGGGCTAAGATGAATCTTACCACATGGATTTTAGTGTTTTGGAACTTGTGTTTTGGAGGGATGGGCATATATTTGATACTTGAAACTGAAGATGCCTTCTGAATTGGTAAGCCAAATGTTATGGACTATTATGATGAGAGTTTGAAAATGCTAAGTGCAGACAGAAATGAACTTGCAGGCCTGACTTATGAACTTTCTAAGGGGAAGGAAAGACTGCAGAGGACTTTGTTGGAACTGGACTACTGGCATAAGGGATGGCCGAATTCTGCTACCCAGGCCCAGAGAATTTTGCCAAAGTTAAATTTGCAATGGACTAATATGCTTGGCTAAATGTGTTTGACTGAGAGATTTAAGATTTTAAGTGGGAAAAACTCAAGTTAAAATTACTAGCACTGTAACTGGTTTTAGGTTACTGAAGCTGCTATGGAAGATGGCCCAATGGTTTTACATTAAAACAATGGACAGGATGCCCAAGGAAAGACTATAATAGAAATGCAATCTCTTTTGGACAAAATTGATTGGAGAAGGAACGTGCTTTTCAAAGTTATGATTTATTTTGTCCCTGAATTGAGAATATGGTTGTGTTCTGTACCTAGTATTGGTTTAAGAAGCATGAAAAAATGTGTGGAGTGATCATGAAATGCACATGGCTCCAGGAGCCACTGTTGAGATGTGGCATAAAAACAGGGAATGATTACCCACTGTGGTTTGCATGGAGACCCAAAGATATTCCGGATATACCAGGACTGTGCAAGGGCCACCACTGAGTGTGCTGACCTAGGACAGAATTTTTCCCTGGATATTCAGCCCACCTAGAAGGGACAGAATGGAAAAGCTGGAGACTGCCCATCACTGGTTATGCTATTGCACTTCAACTGCAGAAGCTGATGTTGGCTTGATGGTTACTGAGCTTGCATTATTCCAACCTCTCCTTGCTATGCTTTACAGTACTTGAAAACATTTACTCTGTGCTTTCATATGTTGAAGGTATTTAACTCGTTTTGATTTTACAGGACTCTCAAATAAGAGACAATCTTAAATCTCAGATGAGACTTAGGACTTTGGAACTGTCTTAAGTTGGTAAAGACTCTGGGGACCATTGAATTTGACAATATATAATTTGAGGTAGTTACAAATCTATTGGGGGCCAGGGATATAATGTAGTAGTTTGAATGGAGCCACCTGGTTGGAGGTGGTGTCACTGGGAATCACTGGGTGAATCTTAGGGTCTAGCCCTAAGGTGTGGTGGTGGATTTGGAATTCCAGTCTAAAGATAAGCAGAGTGCCGGAGCTCTGCCTGGAGTTTCTGAATTATGCTTGCTTGCTTTCTTCTTTCTTTATCTGTTTCTTTGTTTCTTTCTTTCTTTCTTTCTTTCTTTCTTTCTTTCTTTCTTTTTCTTTCTGCCTGTCTTTTTTTTTTCTGATGGCTTTTTCTTACTCTGCTTGGACCTGTGAAAAGGAACCACCATATTCTGCCAGTATGTAACTTAACCCTCTATCTTTAATAATTTCCCTTCCTCCATAATTGTGCCTGGTTTGGAAGTTCATCCCAGTGATGTGAAGCTGTCTGCTACAAAGAAATAGTGGAAGCTTTCGAATACAAAAATTAAATTGCAGGTACAGGGTAAAGGTTTAACAGGTACATGTTTATTTAAATGTCAATATAAAACTAAGCCATAGGTCAGTTAAGGAAATCTTTAATTAAATGATAATTTGATATATTTGCATGTTCATTCTAATTCTCATTACTATTATTAAAATTATTAATTATTTTTGTTTTTTCAAGGTAGGGTTTCACTCTAGCCCAGGCTGACTTGGAATTCACTATGCATTCTCAGGAGGTCCTTGAACTCACAGTGATCCTCCTTCCTCTGCCTCCCAAACGCTGGACACCACTACGCCTGGCCTTTTTTTTTTTTTTTTTTTTTTTTTTTGCCATGCTCTTTTACACAGGAAATAATAAAGTAAGCAAAAGAAGTTATAGTCCATAGAGGTAAGGGGTGAAAATTCTTCTACTGTGTGTAATTTGATACAGATCATCATAAACAGGTCACAACTTAATAGACCGTACGTCCATTAAGCAGGTTTGCACTGCTGGCAGAAAACACCTGAGAACAGCTTGTGGAAAAAAAAAAAAAAAGTTTATTTTGGCTTACAGACTTGAGGGGAAGCTCCATGATGGCAGGGGGAAATGATGGCATAATGAGGGGGTGGAAATTACCCCGGCCAACACCAGATGGACAACAGCAGCAGTATAGTGTGCCAAACACTGGCAAGAGGAGGCTAACTCCCGCCCCCAACAATACACTGCCACCAGGAGGGTTTAATTCCTCATTGCAGGGACATGACATGCAGAACACCTAAGTTTATGGGGGACACCTAAATCAAACCTACTAGTCACCAAATCATTCTGTCACTTTGTGTTACACATGATAAATATACCTATGTTAAAATAGGGACAAGGGATAACATAGTCATGCGGTATACATTTTACATGTACAGAATCTTTGGTCTGATTCCCAGCACCCACACAGAACAAAATAAAATAAAATGTTCCATAAGGGCTATATAGAGAGATGAGGAACAAGAACTTAATGTACTGGCAAATGGGGAGCCCATGAAGACTTGCTGTTCAAATCTACTGCAGGCATTTATAGGGAAGGCTATAGGAAATAGCCAGCTAAATGCCCTTGGTAAAAGGGTAACTTTATGGACTAGACAGAAAGCTCAGCAGTTAAGGCACTTGCCAGCAATGTCTAATGACCTAGGTTTGATTACCAAGTACCCACATGAAGCCAGTACACAGAGTGGTGCATGCATCTGAAATTTGTTTATAGTGGCTAGAGGGCCTGGCACACCCATTCTTATTGAAAGAGACAGATCGAAAGAGGCAGGCAGACAGAGAATGTGGGGTGCGGACATGGGTGGGGCAGAGAGGAAATGCACCAGACCCCCTAGCCACTGCAAACAAAGTCCAGAAGCATGCACTGCTTGTGCATGTGGCTTCACGTGGGTTCTGGGAATTGAACCTAGGAGGTCAGGCTTTGAAAGTTAGCACCTTTAACCACTGTTCCATCTCTCCAGCTGGAAACTTTCAATTATTATGGCTATTCAAAGACACTTGAAAAATTTGCAGGGCTTTGTGTTGGTTGTACATATTGATTATCACTGTACTTGTAAGTGTGGAAGAGCCAACTAAAAGGCAATTGTAGATAATAAAAAGGCAGAATGATTTTTGCACAGATCTTTAAATTTTACATACTTTTAAATAGAAGGGCTTGCAAAAGTCAAAAAGTATGAAACATGGAAAGATAGAGAGGGGTACATGTGAAAGATGGGTATGCTAATTTGGCTTAAATACAATAAAATTATAACTCAAATAAGAAACATCAGAGAAAAAGAATGAAAAATATACAACAATGTAAACTTAATTTTTTCTTATAAGCATGATATTAAACATGGATTTTGCCTCCCAGATGGTAGCTAGTGATCCAGGAAGCATTTTTGCTGTCCCTACTCTAGAGTGCTCTAAAACAGACTCTCACAACAGAGAATTCTGCAGACCAAAATGTCAGTAATACTAAAGAGGAGAAGGCCTATTACTAGAATATCTCAAATGTTTAAGAATAAATTTATTTTTTTCCCAATATTTCCTCTGACTACAATTATTTGCAAAAAGGAACTACATTAAATGTGGAAAATCTTTGTTTGAAAGATAGGATTGGCTGACATTCAGAACCCACGTCCAAGTATAACTTTGTGAAGGTTAAATTTCTTTTAACTTCATCCAAATCAAGATGGGATTTGTGTCTGGAGAGATTACAAATTCTGGTCATCCTCTGACATGTTTCCTTATCTGTTAGAGACTATATAACAAATGCTGGTCAGGAAGCGATCCCCTGTCAATTTTCTCTCTTCCTCTCCCTTAGCTCATTTTCTCCAGCTTGATAGAAATAAAGCTGAGACAGACAGGTTGTGTATGTGGAAAGGAAAAAGGGCCAGAAAGAAAGTGGAAAGCTAATCCACTATGATGCCAGTCTACACCAAAGACAGTACCGCAGACCTTGAAGGAGCTGTCCATCAGGAGCAGGCAGTGGGGGCTTGTACCACAGCCTTTGATAAAGGGTGTTTAGATTTTGCAGGCAATTGGAAGTTTATCTCAAAATTTTATCTTTCCATTAGCATAGGACATTTTTTTTTAATTTTAAGTTAATATTTCCCTAATATTTAAAGATTTTCAACATGTGTCTCATTCTGTAATACTGTCCCCATTTCTTGAGTTACCATGTGAATACAGTATAAATCAATAAGGTATTAGGAAGGGGACTCATAACTTTGAGAATAAGTAGAACTGTTTTAGATAACAAAGACTCATACTTTTGATTCATTATATTAAACCATCATTATGCCAAATCCAGATACTTGGGATAGTTCTTTTATTTAAATCTCATAAAGGTTTGCTATTTTATCAATTGAGCTAATGTTCATGATAAATATCTTCTCTCTTCAGCTGTTCTCAGAGATTCAGGACATAGATGAAACAAGATCCCATTTGTGGCAGAAAAATAGTGATATTCTTGATCTCTTGTAACTTTCCTGGTGACTAGGAGATATCACAGTTTCCAGTGCAGTATATGGCTCTGTCCCACACACAGCCAGAGACTTCTTTTAAAATATTTATTCATTGACTTATTCATTCATTTATGTGTGTGTATGAGAAAGAGGGAGGGCGGGGAGAAAATGAGCATGTCAGGGCCTCTAGCCACTGTAAATGAACTCCAGATGCACCGATTTACATGTGTTCTGGGGAATTGAACCTGGTTCCTCAGGCTTCCCAGCCAAGTGCCTTAACTGCTAAGCCATCTGTCCGGCCCCAGAGGTACTTTCTTGTGGTCAAGAGTGTGGTAAGAATCTGGTCTAATAGTACAGAGGACTCCAGTCCTACATTATAGACAATTCAACTCCACCAGATATTTGTGTACCTTTTCCCTACTGGAAGATCATCATAAGGTGAGCCAGCCTTGGTCACACAGGCAGGCAGTGTCTCTGCTAGCTCTGTGTCTGTCAAGGAGATCATGCCTTTCTCCTTTCATTTCTCTTTTCCAGTTCAAAGGGCTACTGTATCTCTTTTTCCATTCTCAAATTCCAGAATCTTCTTTCACACTCACTTTGTTTCAAGGGATATCATTTTCACAGTTTACTGGTAAAATTGAAATAAAAATTTAAACAAACCATTCATGTTCTCATCTAAAGCCACAGTTGTGTACTTAATGGCATCCCAATAGTCTGCTAGGGATTGTAATGCCATCCACCCTCCCTCAGTGAAATTCTCATCAAGTGTTTGTTCTGTACTCATCATTCTCTTAAGCCCTGGCTTCTGCCAGGTAGTGTCATTTTTATTTATTATAATAATACTCCACAAAGGAGTTATCTGTATTCATTGTTTACAATTCTTCTCCACCTGGCCATGACAACAGAAATTGCTTTTGCTGGGGTCACCAATGCCTTCCATGTAGGAAAATCTAATTGTCATACCTCACTTCTCACCTTGACATCACATCTGGTACACTTCTTTCTCACTGTCAAATTTCATGTCATTTGACCATTTCTCTCCTCTTGGATATTCTCTTGGAATGACCTGTTATCTAATACTACTGTAGATATTGTAGACACCTTCCTTTTTAATCTTAAATATTCATTTCCAATTCAGACTTCTTTCCTGCCCCATAGACTTATATAACCGTGTATACTTGTATCTTCAGTTAGAGAGCAACATGTGTTTCAAGCTCAACCTATTCAAAACTGGCCCTCCTAATCTTTCCTGACCATAACCTTCACAATCTTACTTGGTCACAGACAAATATAACATTCTTAGGATGAAGAGATGTACTTCTTTTTGACTCACATTCCACATCAAGTTGACCTGATTTATTTTCAAAATAGCCTCAGAATCTGACCTGTATAAATATCGTGAGCTAAAATATATTGCCCTAAAAATCATAGGAATCCTGACTTCAGAAACACAGCATGTAATTGTGTCTTAAACAGTATCTTGACAAACATCACTAAATGTCATTAGAGTAGAGCTTGCATGAGCATGTTTGGTTTCCATACAGTAGGAAAGACAAATACAGAGGAAAGATGGCTATGCAAAGATGGATTATCAAGGTGACACATCGATAGGCCAAGGAACAGCCAGGATTTCTGTCAGTCACAACTTAAAAAGCGAATGAAAGTCCCTCTGCTATCATTTTCTGAGGGAACCTTTCCCTGCTAGATTTCTGACTTCAGACTTATAATCTCCAGTGCTGCAAGATTTTTTTTATTTTATTCTGAGATACTTAGTAATTCATTTTTTTTTTTTTTTTGGAGCACAAGCAATATGACATGATAATGTACCAGGCTCTCATTGGGGTGCATGTACTAACTTTCGAGCCAACTTTTCTGTTTCCATTCTTACTTTAATGTACAATGATTCTTTAAAGCAAGCCACCTTTATTCAAGTTTTCCATAAGCTTCTCCACATATTTCACGTAAAAACAAGCAACATTGACATGGTTTAGTGGACGTAAAATTACACCCCTAAGAGCTCTCAAACCTTAGCTCCTGTTTCCCACCCATCTGTTCCTGATTCCCTCTATGTATGTGTTGGTGTGACCACCTGTGTTTATTTTCATGGATTTCAGAAGACCCCTAATATTCTGGATATTCAATGCTAAACCAAGAGCTTCATTCAACATAGATGTGTAAGTAATCCAATGGCTGTTCACTGAATGAGCAGACACTACTCAGAAACAGAACCTTTGACCTATAAAGTTACCTATTTATGTATTTGACTACTTCCTCACCTTTCTTAAAGTTGTTGGTCAAATTTCATGATGTTTGTGAGGTTTACACTGTTCATTCCATTGGAATTGTGCTGTCATACTTTTGCCACTCTAACTTTTCTTTTTTTAAAATCATGATTACCTTCTAACAGAGTATACAATTAATGTATTTGTTATATCATATTGATAGATAGCTGATAGACAGATAGATAATAAATGTGTGAATGTGTATGTATATAATTTTCCATTAGAAATTGTTAAGGATAAATGTCTATTTTAGGGATTCATAAATTAAATGCAAGCTTTGTACATTACTATCAAAGGTTAGGAACTAATTTCTATATTGAAGCCTGGCTACATTTTAAAGCCACTCCCACTATTTTATAGCTCTGTCAATTTAGAAATTTAAAGTTTTGTAAGCTTTTGTAACCACAACTGTTCAGTATGGATAATAGGTATATAACTCTCTTGGCCCATAGTAAATGTCAATGTAACTATTCAATAAATGTTCTTATTCATTATATAAAGAATGAAGAATGTCTCACTTCATTTTAATATTGAAGGCTAACCAAGAACTTTTGGTATACATTTGTCTATACTATGACAACAATGTATACACATGTGTGTACTTTTACTTCAATAACAATAAGGAACTCAAAGGTATTCAGATTGAAGACACACCTATTGTAGGGAAATAACTCCCATCCTATTTTCAATATGTGTATAAGAAAATTTCTCTTAATTTGGAGGCAAAATTGCAAATGCTGTGATGTTAAAGGACTAAACCTAAGATCCTTGTGCTATTGAGAAGAATGTGTCGTACTTACATTTATGAGAGTAAATCTCTATGTATATGCCTTAAACTGATAAAGTGTCTAAACCCTACTCAAAGTATACAAGCTTCTTTTAAATCTCTAGTCGTCATCATCTAAGTATATGTCTGATGATGTTCTATTTTTTGATATAATGTATAGATTGCTCTTAGGTTCTATCTTCCAGGATTCAATATATAGTCCTATACTTCATACTTAATATACACAATCTAGCCAAATATATAATATATATATATATATATATATATATATATATATATATATATATTAATTGTATAGTCCTATACTTCACAAATAACTAGATAGATGATAGATAGATACATAGATAGATACATAGGTAGATAGATGGATAGATAGGCATTAGTACTTGCTACTTACCTATTTTAAAAGTAAAGTATCTCTATGTATATAATTATTAAATAATATCTTCCTACAGCAAGTGCAATAAATTCTAAACTTTAAGAAAAATCATCATTTCAGGTATAGCATACATTCACCAAATCATTTTCATCATAAATACCAGGCAGTACTCTGGGTAATAGGAATTCAGTAATAGCACAAAAACAGGAAGAGCAAGATTATGAGTCTTAAGTCCTGTAGAGTTCACAGTGCAGTGAGGGAAGCAACTAATGCATGAGGATCAGGTGGGTATCACAGAAGTAACAGTGAATCAGAAAGTGAGAGTGAGAGAGGAAAGTGTGTGTGTGTGTGTGTGTGTGTGTGTGTGTGTGTGTGTGTGACAGAGAGAGAGAGAGAAAGAGAGAAGAGAGAGAGAAAGTGATAGATAATGCAAGGTGTTCAGTATATGTTCTTCTTGCTTTTTCAACAACAGCACAATTTGCTGTAATGCTGACACTAACTATTCTCAGACAATGAATCTTTATACAACGAATGAGCACATATTTCAGTTTATCCCATGGATTTAGGCAATTTCTTTTTGATAAAGTAAACAAAAAGTTTTCACGTGGGATTTTGGTAATAATCAAATTTTTCTGCAAAATATTTTGTAGTAACTATACTGGAGTGTTTATTACATGGACTTGTTGAATAGTATTACTTTGAAATTCATTCTCCTTAAGACCTTGGATCTTATTTAGAATCTTTAGAATTTAGAATCTTTGCAGACTTCAGGTAAAAATGTCATCTTGCTGGATAAGGGTGGGCCTCAAATCATTGCCTATTATTCTTACAATAAGAAGATTGACTCAGAGAGATACTCTTAGGGAAGAAAGCCATAAACAGATGGAGGAAAGACTGGAGTGATCAAGAATTCCTGGAACAAACAAAATATATGTGGCATTAAAAAAATACCTCCTCTTGAATCACCCCAACCCCTGCAAGAATATAAATGTCTTGAAAACTTGATTTCAGATTTCTGGACTCTAAAAGAATGAGCCAATAAATATTTCTTTGTGTTGTATTCATCCACCATATTCATCAGAGACTGCAGTTGTCTTTTAATGGCAAGCCTAGAAGATATACTGACCACAGAGTAAATATTTTAACTACACATGACCCATTGTAACCTAATAACATACATGAAATTCATTAAATTTGAGTATTAATTGGCGTACCAATGCTTAAATGTATAAACATAACTACTTGAATGGCTTTCAGTTATTGATTTTGCTATACATTGTTTTTTTTTAAAACTAGTAATCACTGATGATCATTGATCCCTCTTAGAAAATAATTATCAGATTCTTGGTAATTTCTCAAGTTCTCTTGCTGCTCTCATATTACTTTCTAACCCTTCAAATCTTCCCCTGGTCCTTGTTAATGGGGTGCATCATGCAGTATTGCTCAGACTATCTCTAGTTTTCTATAGATCAGATCATTGTTATGAACTGGCTTCTGTGTTGCATCCCTCGCTGCAGTGTGGTCCTACTGAGCAGCTATATAGTGTCACACATATGAACAAATACATATAACAGATAAAACTCAACATGTTCTCCACCTCAATAGGTCATGTCCCATTAGGAAGTATAGACCAAAATACTCACAATGGAATACTAGTGTATTTCAGGAAATCGCACTAATAACATGAAGGCAGGGAGATTGCTTAGTAGTTCAAACCACTTGCTTGTAAAACATGCTGATGCCTCTTAAATTCTCCAGTACCCACATAAAGCCAGATGCTCATAGTGGCACATGCATCTGTAGAATTTGTTCTCATTGACAAGAGGCCTTGGCACACCCATTGCCCTCTCTTGCTCTCTCAAAAATAAATAAATTTTAAATTGTAGCAAAATGCTTATAAGCAGATTACAACAAGAAATAACATGATTGTAAGAAAACAATATAGAAGAATATGGCAAAAATGATAAAGTGAGATATGCAGGGAATATCTAAGCAAAGTAAAAAGTGAAGTTAATAGGGCTATTCTCTGTATTTGCTCTTCCCATGCAGGCACCTCCTAGTCTCATTCTGCTTGAGAATGCATAGGCCATCCTCTGTCATCCTCTTGCTCTCAGACAATGGGAGCTACTAGGCCTGAAGTGGGAAATCTGTAAGTGGGATTTTTTTTTTTTTTTCTTTTTCTTCTTCAGCTCTAATGCCTTGGTAAAGTCTCCATCCCATGACAATCACAGCTCTAATCTGGCCTCTCTTCTGTTTATCCAGGTGCTACCTAGTTCCTGATAGAGCATATCTCCTCTTCACCCTACACACACCCAGCAATACTAGTAGCTAGCTTTTATTTCTTTATCCTATATATCTCAATATACCATTTTTTTCTTTAGCCTTCCTTGTTACATTTTCCAGTAGATGAATCTTCCTTCATAAAATTTATATATTAGCTCAATAACTAGTCACTCAATAAATACATATTTCTATAATATTAAAAACCTATTTATTTATTAACTGACTTAACAGAAAGAGGGGACATATAGAGAGGGAATGGGTGTGCCGGGGCCTCTAGCTACTGCAAAAACTCCAGATGCAGGTGCAACCTTGTGCATCTGGCTTACATGGGTACTGGGGAATTGAACCTGGGTCCATAGGCTTCACAGGCAAGTGCCTTAACCACTAAGCCATTTATCCAGTCCATTTTGTTATAATTTTGATGTTATCTGCTCGATGATATGCTTGATCCCAGCAATGGGAACAATTATTGCCACACATTAGAAGCCTAAAGTCTTTGTGGAATGAAAAAATAATAAACAGAAATTTTAACAATATGACAAATGACACTAAAAAGTAAATTAAAGGGCTAGAGAAATGGATCCGTGGTTAAAGGCACTTTCTTGGAAAGCTTGCCAACCCATGCTCAGTTCCCTAGTACCACAAATTGATGTATGTGTCTGGAGTTCATTTGCAGAGGTAGGAGGCTCACTTACCTCCTTGAAAAATAAATTAAAAAATAAACAAACAAACAAACATTTTAAAAGGAGAGAGCTGGCTAAGGAGCAGCATGCATTTCTTAAAAAAAAAAATAATAATGTACTAGTTTGATATTGGAGAGCTGTTCCCACAATGAATAACCAACAACCCATAGGGAATGCCTGCAACCCCACTGAGCAGGGTCCCAAGTGGAACAGGGGCAGGGACGAGGGAAAAGAGGGTACCAACACATGATGTACCCACACAAAATATGCTGTTAATAATAATAATAATGGTAACACTAATAATAAAATCCGAAAGGATCGTGGCAGCACTTAGAGTGACATGAAGGGGTCTATTGTTATATCATATTTTGTTTTATGTAGGCTTGTCATTAATATATAATATCCACTTCAAACTAGTGTGATGTCACTGCTGCAGGCACCAAGCTGAAGACCTCTGAAGAGGATCATAAATGAAGACAAACTAACTCCATTAAATACATTATGAAGTAAAAAGTAAATCAGGCCTGAAGAGATGGCTTAGCGGTTAAGCGCTTGCCTGTGAAGCCTAAGGACCCCGGTTCAAGGCTTGATTCCCCAGGACCCACATAAGGCAGATGCACAAGGTGGCACATGCATCTGGAGTTCATTTGCAGTGGCTGGAGGCCCTGGCGTGCCCATTCTCTCTCTCTATCTGCCTCTTTCTCTCTCTGTCTATTGCTTTCAAATAAATAAATAAATAAATGAAAAAAAGGAAATTAATATATCGTTGCTTTATAGGAGATAGATACATATATATCTCTGACTACACTTACATGATAAACATGTGTAAGTTATCTTGTTATCGCAGTGACACAAAGAAAAAAAAGACTTTGCCCAGTTTCATGTAGGAAATAGGAAAAGTATTTCATAAAACCAAATGTACTTTAACCTATCCATTGTTCTTTTGGTGTTAAAGGTATGTCTGAAGTAAGGAACAATATTAGATAATGTCCTTAAATAACTGTACTTAGGAAATGTTATCTTTCCATTCAAGTGTTTACTATCCTGGATGTATTATTAAGATAGAATTTCTTATTGGTGTAATTGATTAAAATTTGCCAAAGCAAATTATATTTTGTTATTGTTAACCATACCATAAAATTAAAGCTTTGCGAATAGGGAAGTTTGCACAGGATTATACCTTGAATAGCACCACCACAAAAATGCTCTGATAATAAAGTAGAATTTATGCAAAGTAGCACATGGACCATTTGGCTGTATTTGACTCCTTAATTTATTCCAAAGGCATCGATTGCCTCAGGGAAAGAAGATATTTGTGTAGAGAAAAAGTAATAACCTGGAGGAGAACAATCAAGAAAATTCCATTTGTGGCTAAAGATAATGATTACAGGATACTATATCCCTAATCATCTGAGACAGCCATGATGAAGGCAGGAAAAAAGAACAGCCAGTTGAGGGTAAATAACTGCATATCAAGAGATGAAAATGAGACACATATACTGGAAAAGAAGATGAGAAGGCTTATAGCAAAGGATGCAAGGAGGTGATAGGAGATGGGCTGATGCTATTTGAAGGGTGTGTTGTGATCCATTTCTTGACACTGTCCAAGAAAACCTGAGTCAATTTTTCCCTGAGTGTTTTGTTAGAAAAGTCAATAAACAACTTTATAGGGTAAAAGCAACATGTTCTGAAATGTAATAACCATGTAATGAGGTATGTGTATTTAAGAAAATAAATTCAATCCCTCTCTCATACCAATATTCATATCTTTAAGGGGTGCCAGAAAAATGACTCACAGAAAAATGGAGATAATATCTATGAAGTGTATAAAATGATATGCAGAAGAGGTTTACTTAGATGTCTGGATTTAAGAAGTGTAATGACATGGATAAAAGAAAGAGTATAATAAAATGCATAAGTAAAATGGTATAATGAGATGCATAATTGGACAAATGTAATGATATGCAAAGGAGAAAGATGTAATATGGTACACATTTTTGAAGAGTGTAATGAGATGCATAAATAGAAAGGTGTAATGAGATGTGCATGTTTAAGTAATGAAATGAGAAATATAGGTTATAATAACATACATGAAAGTAATTTAGTAATGAGATATAGGAGGAAAAGATTTTAATGAAATCCACAAATGGAAAATATGTAAAGATGCTTAAAGGAGATGTAATGAGATGCACATATTTGAAAGTTGAAATGAGTTGCTTTAATGGAAGCATGTAATGAAATGTATATGTTTGAAAGGTGTAATGAGACACATTAAAGGGAAAGATTGTAACGCAATTCTCTCTTCCTATGGAGAATAATGGTTCCTCATTGCCGCAAAGAGACATCATCATCATCAGAGATTTCAGTATTATTACTTCAGTATAAACTAAGCTACTATCATCAGCTTTACCCACACCTTACCCCACACTCTCTCCCCTGGGTTTAGATTTTCTTTTTGTGTATATGGTTTAGATACCAGCCCCATGCCTGAGGATACATTTTAGGCAATTTAGGAACATTACTAACCGTGAGATATTAACACCAGAGGAGGAAAAAATGTAAGGAAAAGAAACTCACTGTTTTGAGTGTTCCTCTGGCTAGTGTGGTGGTAGGAATCTCTGATAACGGAGTGCTCCAATCAGCTTACCTAATGTGGACAAATGGAAAGAGTTGAGCTCAGAGGTTAACCTTGTTTTCCAATGTCACGTGGCTAGCAAGGATTGGAAGTAGAAGTTGAAAATATTTCTGCCTGACTTTGAAGTGTTGCTTTTTACTTACATTCTTTTTTTTTTCTTTTCTTTCTCTATGTGCACTTCTCTTTGTTTCTGTTTTGGTGTTGTTCAGGGTGGGGTTTTGCTCTAGCCCAGGCTGACCTCCAAGTCACTCTGTAGTGCCAGGTTGGCCTTAAACTCACAGCAAATCTAACTCCCCCACCCCAAGAGCTGTGAATAAAGGCGAGCACACCATCATGCCTGGCTTTTCTTTTCTTTTCATGTGTGTTTTTGGTACATTTTCAGAATAATTACTGATAATTACAATTCAGTCTCCAAAGAGATCTTATTAACACCTCCCAGTCATGAATGGCACACAGTTATATGGTGAATAGTTGGCTGAGAGAGAGAGAGAGAAGGAGAGTAATTGATAACAGAGTAACCAACCTTAAGACATTTGAAAAAATCTTTAGCACCTTTGGTTTCCCAAATAATTTTGTATCATATTGTGCTACATATAATGACTATTTATGAGGTATTGATCAGGAACATGGACAAGATAAATAGGGTTTTAATTACACCAACACTGTTGGTATGTATTTTGACTAGCCTTAACTATCTTAATGAAAAATAAAAAGTGAAGCAAAGTAGAAGAAATAACTTTAACAATTTGTGAACAAACCCAGGTTTAGCAGTCTCTTATAAGAATACTTTTCCTTTCTAAAATAAAATAAAGTATTTCAAATACCTAGATCATCCCATAGCACTATAGGATATACTAGCAAGGAATTGATATTTGGTCCTTCTGAACTCATAGTTGTCTCAAGAGATTCAGCCAACAAATCCTAAGCCTTGAATTTCTTTGCATTGAGTTGATGGTGGTTTATGTTGGCAGACTTACTTATAAGACAAAAGAAACCTAGGAAATCATATAAGTGAATGCTTTCTATGATGGTGTAGGCAGTAATTTAGCTCTGAATTAATTGCTAACAGAATGACAAAGGCATTAATTGAAAGAGAGAATGGATTTTTTAGAAAATATGAGTACCACAATTATTTCCCTCTTTATTGACAGAATTCAAATTAAACTAAGCACAACATAAATTTGTGACCTTTTACCCTCACACTAATAACTTTTCACATTAATCAATCAGCCTAATATAGTAATTATCATCTCAGCCATATTCCCATTGGAGTCCATGGTATTTTTTTCTAGGATAACTACTTATTGTTCAATTAGGACTATGAAAAGGGGTCAAACATTGGTCAATTTTAGACATTAAATTTTTGAAGTTTTATCCTGAATATTATTCTGCACAATTCAGAATCTCATTAGTAATTAATTCTGAAAAAAGTATTCACCATACAATAATAGGCTGAAAAATTAGCCGATGTCTGAGGCCTGCATATCAGCATATATTAAATCAACAGGTCTGTTAATATTGGTTAGGTTAATTATAGTTCTTTTAGCTACCAGCTCAAAGAACAAAGAATGATTTCAAAAATTTCACAGAGATACATTTTGTTTTTCTGAATTAGGAAACCTGACAAAACAAGCCACTACCCACTTTCCAAAATGTGGCCAAGTGACTCAGAAAGTGTATGCTGGGTTTTTATTTATTTATTCACTTATTTAACATATGTATTTGTTTGCAAAGAGTGAGAGAGAAGACATACCAGGGCCTCTTTCCACTGCAAACAAATTACAGATGCATGTGCTGCTTTGAGCATCTGGATTTACATGGATAGTTGGGAATCAAGTCCAGGTCATCAGGCTTTTCAAGCAAGTGCCTTGTAATTATTGAGCCATCTCTGCAGCCTGTTAGGTTTTACTTTTCACTCATGAACACATGAATGCCCAAAAGTGACCTTAGGTGACTTAACAAAGGACTTCAGTGACTGTGTAGGCCATGAAGCTAAGTGTCTTTGGTTCAAATTTCATCCATTCTAGTTGTCAGATGTGTGCTCTCCGCAAATTTTGTAGTAAGTGCATGTCTCATTTCCCTATTGTGTACTTCTTATGTTTGCTATGAAGATTACATTAGATAATATCTGAAGAGTTTCAAGAATATAACCAAGAGTTCTGGTGAACGTACTATAATAATTTATTTCCCAAGAATATATCATATTCTGTTTAACTCCTTGTCAGATGTTTGAACCATATATTTTGTTTCCTGTATAAAATAAAATATTTGTAACTGCAAGGTAACTGCAGTTACCTTCATGTTGCTGGACAAACATCCTACCAGAAGCAGCTTATGGGAGGAAAGAGTTTATTCCAGGCTTACAGATTCCAGTGGAATCTCCATCTTGACAGAAGAACCTGGCTCACTTTAGCATCCACAGCAGAGAGAGAAAAAAGGTAACACCAGCAAACACACACAGCCAGAGTTCAAACTGGTTCTCTACACACCTTAGGGCTGGACTCAAAATACAACCCTAGTGACACACCTCCTCCAGCAGGACTCTATTTCTTGGAAACTTAAATAGGAAATTTAATCTTAATAAAAAATACACACAAAGGCTGGAGAGATGGCTTAGTGGTTAAGGCGCCTGCCTCCTAAGCCTAGGAACCCGGTTCCAATCTCCAGGTCCCATGTTTAGCCAGATGCAATGTGACACAAGAGCACAATGCCGCACTTGCCCACAAGGGGGGGCATGCATCTGGATTTCGTTCACAGCAGCTGAGAGACTGCTGGCGCACCCATCTCTATCTGTCTCCCTCTCCCTCTCTCTCTGTGTCTCTCTCCAAAAATAAATAAATAAATAAAAATACTTTAAAAAATATATTTAAGGCTGCACTCTCCTGCCTCCCGGGGCTGCTGAATGGCCTACGCGGTGACTCGGACTCCTTACTGAAACCTTCCACCTGGGCTCTCGGGGGAGGAGCGGGAGCTCTGAGGGGAGCGTTGACCCCCCCTCCCCGCCCCTGCTCAAACTCTTTCCCTGGCAGCCGTGGCTTCTTCCTGGGACAATATGTTCAAGAGAATGGCTGAATTTGGGCCTGACTCTGGCAGCAGAGTGAAGGGAGTTATTATCGTGGTAAAGTTGCTCGCTATTTTGGAAAGAAAAGAGAAGATGGCTACACCCATCAGTGGACAGTATATGTAAAACCATACAGAAATGAGGATATGTCAGCATATGTGAAGAAAATCCAGTTTAAATTACATGAAAGCTATGGCAATCCCTTTAGAGTTGTTACTAAGCCTCCATATGAAATTACTGAAACAGGATGGGGTGAATTTGAAATAATCATCAAAATATTTTTCATTGACCTTAATGAAAGACCTGTCACCCTCTATCAAAACTGTTCCAATCAGACACCAACGCTTTGCTGGGGAAAAAGACAGTGGTTTCAGAGTTCCATGATGAAATGATATTTCAAGACCCAATAGCAATGATGCAACAATTATTAACAACATCTCGTCAGCTAACATTAGGAGCCTATAAGCATGAAACAGAATTTGCAGAACTTGGAGTGAAAACCAGAGAAAAATTAGACTGGAAATAAGGTGGACTTTAATGGAGAAATGGACTGAATGAAAAACTGTGATGTTTCTTGGAAGAACTGCATTAAATAGTTGTTGACCATGAATTTCTCAATAGTGAAGTCCAAATATTCATACTACTTCAGCAATCATTGGGGGAAAATATATGGATGCCCTAAGAGTGACTGTTGTATGGGCATTTTACCAACCTACTTTATGGAAATTCCATGATGTTGAGCACAATTTTTTACATTTTTATTGGAGTATATGTGTAGCTTATTTTCCTTTAGACAGTATAACATGCAAATTTTGTATTTCTCTCCTAGTTAGAATTAATGATAAGCTTGGTGTGTATATTTAATTTTGCCAGTACCTGTCTGTCCCATTCTACCTCTTTTGTATATGATGTACCCAGTAAGTAAATGTAGCTTACTGAAAAAAAATATTTAAAAAAATACCTCAATATATGGGGCCATTTGCATTCAACCTACCACAGTATTGTTTAATACAAAGTGATTCCACTTCTACAGAAATGAGAGTATCCCATGTATACTCCAATAGGATTTTAAAGTCAAATAATTTGTTGATGACTACAAGCACATGAGAGAACAGGAAAGAGTATGGCTCTTACACATATATTTAAGAGAAAGAAGGGAAGAGAAAAAGGGGGGAAAGCATGATATTCAAAAGCAAAAAGAAGGGAAGGGACAGGAGTGGAATGGAGGTCAAAGGAATACATAAGAGGGGAGATCCAAAAAGCCAACAAACTGAAAAATTACAACTTACAACCTTCCCAAATATTAAGAAAATATTAACAGAAATGGGCAACTGTAGGTAGAGAGGTGACATGAATACCTGATTATCTACATTATATGCAGCAATTTTGATGAGAAGAATATAGTGGGAGTTCTAGCTTGGGACCCCACCCAACTTGGGAGTTTTTCTACTTTATTTACTTGTTTCTGCTATATGCACTTAAAACAAATATTTCATAAAATTTAAAAAAATAGCCCGAGCTGGAGAGATTGTTCAACCATTAAACCCCTTGCATTCAAAGCCTAATGACCTGAGTTTGATTCCCCAGTACACATGTAAAGCTAGAGGCACTAAGTAGAAAATACATCTGGAGTTTGTGGACTAGGAGGAGTATAAAAGTCCAAGAGCCTACAACGGGCTGAAGTGACCTTTTCCACAGTGCACTTCTTAAAGGCCTAACCGCAAATGTGATAGCCTTTATAGAGGGGCCTTTGGGTGGTAGTTAGAGTTAGATGAGGTAATGACTGTATACCACATGTCTAACGGAACTGGTGTCCTTATGAGAGAAAAACACACCAGCAGCTTCCTCTCCTTTTCTCTGTGTGCATACAGGAAGGTCATGTGAGGACAAGTGAAAAGCCTTTTGCTTACAGGCCTGCTTAAGGAGCCAACCCTGCCATTCGACTTCTAGACTTCTGAATTTCTGCTGTGTAAGCCATTTGGTTTGTGATATTTTGTCATTGTGACCTGGGCAGACTAATAAAAGAGAAAACACAGCATGAGTTTGTCTTCTCTTATAATTCTTTGCTGCAAGGTTAAGAAATTAGAAACATGTGTGGCAAAGCATCCCTCCTGCATAAAGGACCTATGGGAGGGGGTCAGACCTTGGGGAAGGGCAAATGGCATGGATCCGCCTTCTTTTTCTTTTATGTGTGAGAAATTTTAATTTGTGGATAGGGGTTAAACAAAAACTGGGTAGATAAAAGCACTGATAAAAATCAGTTGCAGCTGGAAGAAAAAAAAAAAAATCAAAGAGCAATCTGTTTCTATTCCTAGGTACGAGAGGAACAGAGGTTGGAATGCGCTGTTCCTACATACACAGCTGACAGAAAAGCTGGGACACCCAGAATGCCACCTTCCTGATGTCCAAGTGCATGTGGCGTGCACATACTGAGACAAAATGAAAAGATGGTGAACTTAGTCTGTCATCCCCTACAACTAACCTAACAAATGTTGACTAGCAAGCAATACTGAGGAACATTTAATGCTGCTGAAAGACGGCAAGAACATGGAGAAAGACCTTCTTTGTAGAAGGCAAGTGCAGTTGTCAAGAACCAAAACTTGAGTATGAGGATGACATTGAGAAACAACCTCTGGCTTACCAGCCTCCATTCTAGAGTGCCTATCATGATAGGAGTTGAAATTGTGTAGTGCAAGGAAAGCAACCATGCCAACAAGCACCCGAAAATCAATACCAGCTCCAATGACTAAACAGGTGCAATAGTGGCATGTCTGCTCTTGTGGTAACCAACTTTTCCATAATTGGACTGAAGGCCCTCTCTATGGGAGGGAATACATACCTGGTACTGAAAAACCTAAACAAAAGACTATGGCAGGGGAGGTCATGAGCCTTAGGGGTATAAAGCCTGCTCTTGTCTAACTAAATGTATATTTTATTCCCACCAAGCTGCCCTGAAAGCACTCCACTTAATGTTCATATTCACATATTAATGTTACTCTCACTTTTGTTTAGAGAAGCTTCTCTTTTCAGATGGCGATGACCACTGGGATGACCCAAAAGGCAATATAGTGCTGAGAAGAAGGGATGGAGGAGTGCCCAGCACTGACACACCTCCGTCACACTCTCCAAGGCTCAGGGACCATTGTGGAAGAGGGGGCGGATAGAATGGAAGAACCAAAGGAAGGATATGACTTCTTACAATGCAACTTCCCAGACAGAAATTGACCTCAATATCCATGACCTTGCAGTGCCTAGCAATACCTTCGCAAGACCCTCAAAATAGAAGAAAAAGATGATGACATCAAATTAAAAGAGAGACTAATGGAGAGACGGGGGGATATGATGTAGATTGGAGTTCTAAAGTGGAATGGGGGGAGAGGAGGGAAATATTATGTGTTTTTTGTGTGTAAGTATAGAAGTTGTCAATAAAAAATAATAATAAAAAAAGACAAAAAAAATTAAATAAATACCAGCTCCAGCATTACAGAACTCAGTTCACTATACTGAAGGTCAAACACAGGAAAGACAATGCTATTATCATAGGTTAAAAGTTCAGTCTTCACAATTTGTGCAGCTTTCAATGGCAATCCCACCACTACACATCCCATGACAAGAGAAGAAAACAAATCAAAGCAAAATAAATGTAAAACTTAGGTATAAGACCAAATAATCAACAGAACTAGACTCAAATATGGCAAAAAAATTGAAACTAATTCGACTTAATAAGTAAGATTAATAACATATGGCTGGCCATATAATTCAGTGGCAATAATTGATGGTATGCAAGGGGCACTGGGTTCAACCCCCATCACCATGAAATAATAATAATGAAAACACTAATTGAGGTATAGCACAAAAGATAGGACCCATGTAACATAGGGGAGTCGTTTCTACAAAATTCAGTAAATGAAAGAATTATAAGAAGTTACATTTAAAATGTAACAATACCCATAGTAAAGGTGCTCACCAGTAACTTCAGGGCAAAGAGAATGGGGGGAGGAGAGATTAAAACTGCCCAACTGAACTCAAAGAGAAAATGATGGAGAAGGAAGGAGAAAAGGGGAGGAAAAGAAAAAGAAAGGATGAGGCTCAGTAATACGTATTTTTCCCATATGTAAAAGACAAATAGTACATGTTGAGACAAATATTTTTAGTAAAGAAGAAAATAGAGCAATTCTTGACAGTTGCATTCCTTCAAAACTCGCATTCACATAAGGATTAATCAGCAGAAAGCATCAATTATTTTTGCATTTAAATAAAATGCTCATGTGGACACAAAGGGAGGTTTTGGGGAAAAATAGCATATCACAGCAAGTAACATTTGAATTCTATTTAATCTGTTTTAAATATTTATCATTTTGTTTCTTTATTCATCATTACTACATGATAAGAAAGATAGAATAAACACATAAAAATGTTCCAGAGATTATAATATAAGGGTACTGACAACTCCTATCATCCGAAAATTAAAAAGAAAGTTGATAAAAAAAATAACATCAAAATTCACCAGGTAGAGAGAACTTAACACACACACATTATGTTAATATCAGGATGGAGATCCTAAATGTTGCATTAACAGTTCATTTCATCGAATTGTTAAGTGTATTTCTCTTGTTTAATTTTATTCCTCCTTAAACAAATTATGGTTCTTTGAGACAGCCACTGTGTTTCTATTTATCGCCTCAATTTTAAAAGCTCACAGAATTCTGAGAATCCACTAAGATGTTCACTGTAAGCATTCAGAGTGCTTAGCCATGAACAGATTTTCAGTTGCAAGTTGAGTTTTAAGTCAACCTATATTAAGTACTAAATAAGTTAATTTACTTCACTGTGTAAGGAACTAGAATTAGATTAAAACTGCAGGATCTATGTTATCAGCAATTGTTCAAGTGTTTTTGTCTCTGGCCCTTTCTTGCATCCAAGTTCCTCTTCCCTCTAACTTGCCAGCCTTAAGCAGACATTTTTCCATAGTCTCAAATTTGGTCTCCAGCAGTGACTATTGTGTCCAGACAGTCTGACATTCTCAGAGGATATATAACATTGTTTTAGTTTCTCAAAAGAAATCATGATAGCTAGCCTGTTTGAGACTGATTTCAGTGGGCAAGTACTAGAAGCCATCTAAATTCTATGGGCATTTACTTTTGCCAGTATTAGGACATGGGATCTCATGTTGCCAAAGTCAGGGTACAATGGCTGTAGAAAAGAAAATTAGACAAAATCTCCCAGCTTTTGGGATGCTGAGGTGAGAAAAATTATGAGTTCAAAGCAGCCTGATTACATAGCAGGAGAACCTATGTTAAAATTAAAATTAAAATAAAAACTCTCATCTTTATTCATTATGGTTATTTTTTATTGTCTATTGTGACCATGGTTGTCATAACACTTATCTCCTCTAAAATTTCAACTTAGAGATATGTGAGTGCAATATACATATGCAGATTTACACACACACTAACACAAACACACACACACAATCAGCCTTACAACAGATCTACAGATGTCTCCATTTTAAATATTCATGTGTGTATGTATGTCTGTATGTATCTGTATGTATATGCATATGTGCATTTATGTAAGTGTAGGGGTATACTTATCATGGGACACATGCTCGGGTCAGAGGACAGCATTCTGGTAGGCCCCTGCCCATCCACCTCATTTGTGACAGGGTTTAACACTCTGGATTCTTGATAGGCCATTCTTTGCTGAACTCAGTGTGAATTTACATGAATTTCTCCTGTCTTTGCTTCCCATGACTGTCAATGTCAGGGATCATAGAAGCCCACAAAGGCCTGGGGTGTGGATTGAATTTGGGTACTCCAGCTTGAGCATTGAAGTGATTTATTCACTTAAACATCTTCCAACCCCAATTTCTCCATTATAATTGACAGAAACTATCTCTGGTGGTTTAGTTCAGGTGTCCCCCATAAACTTAGGTATCCTGGGCTAGAGAAATGGCTTAGTGGTTAAGGCGTTTGCCTGCGAAGCCAAAAGATCCCGGTTTGATTCTCCAGGACCCACATAAGCCAGATGCATGAGGGGCACATGCATCTGGAGTTCATTTCCAGTGGCTAGAGGCCCTGGCGTGCCCATTCTCTCTGTCTGCCTCTCTTTTATCTCTCTCTCTCTCTCTCTCTCTCTCTGTCTCTGTTTGCAAATAAATAAACAAAAAAATTAAAAATATATAGTAAAAAAAACAATCAACCAAACAAACAAAAAGGCCAGTCAGTTGGGCTTGCCTCAAACAAACAAACAAACAAACAAACAAACAAACAAACAAACTTAAGTATCCTGAATGCTAAGTTCCCAACTGATGGAGATTGAGAATTGCTGCCTCCTGGAGGCAGTATATTGTTGGGGTGGGCTTATAGGTGTTATAGCCAGTGTCCCCATGCTAGTGTTTGGCACCTTCTCCTCTTGCTATTGTCTATCTGATGTTGGCAAGGGGGTGGTGTCTACCCTCTGCTCATGCACTCATTTTCCCTTGCCATCATTTAGCTTCCCCTCCCACCCTCCCCCTACAAGCTGGTCTTGGTTGGGTGATTTCTGCCAGCAACGCAAAACTGACTGCAACAGTAATGTTGGTGCTAAGAGTGGGGTAGCTCCTAGACACCTGACTGTGTGACTTTGTCCTTTTTTGGAGCTGATTTTCAAAAGGAATGTGGAAGGATTTGAAATTTTGGCCTAAGAGATGCCCTGCAGTGCTGTATTCTGGTCACAGTTAAAAGACCTGAATGTACTAAGAACTATAGACAGTGCAGTTGGGCTTACCAGGGTGAGAAAGAGCTTTGGCTGGACTGGGCTAGAAGCAGTTTGTGTGAGAGACTTAATGTTGTGCATATGTCCTGAGAAGTTGTGCAGGGTTGCATTGTGTAGAAATGGATTGGTGTGAGCAGAGAGATATGGCATAGAAATGAAATCTTTGGGCCCAAGATGCTGCCCATTCAGCTGCAATTGAGAGATTGCAACCTTTGAGATTGGACCAGGTGACCTTCACTGGGGCAACAGGAAGAATATAGACTCTTTTGAAGGAGGCTGAGTGCCCAAGGAGTGTCCAGTTCTTCAAAGTCTATTTTATTCCTCCCTGGATTAAAAAAATGGCACCCTATCTGGTATTGTGGAGTGTAAGAAATGCAGGAAAGAGAGGGTCATTGAGATTGAAATGTGGTGTTGGTTTTTGAAATGGCCATGGACAGTGTGAAGCAGGTTTGCTGGATGCCTTCATGGAGACTGGATGGAGTCTTGAGGATGAACCATGGGTTGCAGTGGAGACCCATTGGAGATGCTGGGACCATGAGATGGCTGCCAAGGAGAGATACTGGCCTGCATGAAGTTTTCTAGGACTATGAGTAGCCTAGCTGGAGGGGCAGAATTGGAACTCCAGAGACTTGCTTCTGGCTAGAATTGTCAGACATGGAGACTTGTCACTGGCTAGAGTTGCTAGACTTGGTACTACAGAGTTAGATGTTTGCCCTATTTAAATCTTGTATTGGTTGAATATGTCTTTCCTATACCTAATGCCATCTTTTGCAGTGTGAATGTTTATTCTGTGCCATTATGTTTTTTGTTGTTGTTGTTGTTTGTTTGTTTGGTTTTTGTATTACAACTCAGTTAAAAGATCTTGTACTATGGGAATATTTGAACATCATTAGGATTCATTACAAATGTCAGGACTTTTAAAGTTGGATGAAAGCATTGTGTTTTACATCATCAACCAAACAAACAAAAAGGCCAGTCAGTTGGGCTTGCCTCAAACAAACAAACAAACAAACAAACAAACAAACAAACAAACTTAAGTATCCTGAATGCTAAGTTCCCAACTGATGGAGATTGAGAATTGCTGCCTCCTGGAGGCAGTATATTGTTGGGGTGGGCTTATAGGTGTTATAGCCAGTGTCCCCATGCTAGTGTTTGGCACCTTCTCCTCTTGCTATTGTCTATCTGATGTTGGCAAGGGGGTGGTGTCTACCCTCTGCTCATGCACTCATTTTCCCTTGCCATCATTTAGCTTCCCCACCCACCCCCCCCCTACAAGCTGGTCTTGGTTGGGTGATTTCTGCCAGCAACGCAAAACTGACTGCAACAGTAATGTTGGTGCTAAGAGTGGGGTAGCTCCTAGACACCTGACTGTGTGACTTTGTCCTTTTTGGAGCTGATTTTCAAAAGGAATGTGGAAGGATTTGAAATTTTGGCCTAAGAGATGCCCTGCAGTGCTGTATTCTGGTCACAGTTAAAAGACCTGAATGTACTAAGAACTATAGACAGTGCAGTTGGGCTTACCAGGGTGAGAAAGAGCTTTGGCTGGACTGGGCTAGAAGCAGTTTGTGTGAGAGACTTAATGTTGTGCATATGTCCTGAGAAGTTGTGCAGGGTTGCATTGTGTAGAAATGGATTGGTGTGAGCAGAGAGATATGGCATAGAAATGAAATCTTTGGGCCCAAGATGCTGCCCATTCAGCTGCAATTGAGAGATTGCAACCTTTGAGATTGGACCAGGTGACCTTCACTGGGGCAACAGGAAGAATATAGACTCTTTTGAAGGAGGCTGAGTGCCCAAGGAGTGTCCAGTTCTTCAAAGTCTATTTTATTCCTCCCTGGATTAAAAAAATGGCACCCTATCTGGTATTGTGGAGTGTAAGAAATGCAGGAAAGAGAGGGTCATTGAGATTGAAATGTGGTGTTGGTTTTTCGAAATGGCCATGGACAGTGTGAAGCAGGTTTGCTGGATGCCTTCATGGAGACTGGATGGAGTCTTGAGGATGAACCATGGGTTGCAGTGGAGACCCATTGGAGATGCTGGGACCATGAGATGGCTGCCAAGGAGAGATACTGGCCTGCATGAAGTTTTCTAGGACTATGAGTAGCCTAGCTGGAGGGGCAGAATTGGAACTCCAGAGACTTGCTTCTGGCTAGAATTGTCAGACATGGAGACTTGTCACTGGCTAGAGTTGCTAGACTTGGTACTACAGAGTTAGATGTTTGCCCTATTTAAATCTTGTATTGGTTGAATATGTCTTTCCTATACCTAATGCCATCTTTTGCAGTGTGAATGTTTATTCTGTGCCATTATGTTTTTTGTTGTTGTTGTTGTTTGTTTGTTTGGTTTTTGTATTACAACTCAGTTAAAAGATCTTGTACTATGGGAATATTTGAACATCATTAGGATTCATTACAAATGTCAGGACTTTTAAAGTTGGATGAAAGCATTGTGTTTTACATCATAGATGGTTATCAATTTATGGGGGCCAGCGGCAGAATGTGGTTGATTCAGGTGTCCCCATAAACTCAGGTGTTCTGAATGCTCCCTTCCAGCTGATAGAGATCTGGGAATTAATGCCTCCTGGATACAGTGTATTATTGGTGGCAGACTTATGGGTATTATAGCCAGTTTTCTCTTGCCAGTGTTTGGCACACTCTCCTGTTGCAATTGTCCTCTTTATGTTGGCCAGAGGGTGATATCCATCCTCTGTGCATGCTGTTGTTTTCCCCTGCCATCATGGACCTTCTCTTCCAGTCTATAAGCTAAAACAAACCTTTATTCCCATGCGCTACTCTCAGTCAGGTGATTTCTGCCAGCAATGTGAACCTGACTGCAACAGCATTTTTACATTAAATTCTCTGAAACATCTTTCTAACTCTTATGCCCCTTGCTTACCTTCTGACAGTTAATGATGAAGAAGAGAAGAGGTTTTCCATTTAAATACTGTAAAAAGAGGGCTGGAGAGATGGTTTAGTGGTTAAGGTGCTCGTCTGAAAAGCCAAAGGACCCAGTTTCAATTCCCCAGGAACCACATAAGCCAGATGCACAAGGTGGTGCACATGTCTGGAGTTCCTTTGCAGTGGCTGAAGGCCCGGGCATGCCAATTCTCTTTCTCTCTCTCCCTCAAGTAAATAAATAATAACTAAAATAAAATAATAAAAATAAATAAATAAATACTGTAAAATGAGAGAAAATGCAAACAAAATGGAAATGGAGAAAATGTATACTACATTCTAAACATGCAAAATAGCATTATTTATACATGTAAAACATCCACATTCAAATAGATAGCTTAACTTTTGGGGAATAAATGCTCTCAAGAACCTAAAATTCATATCATTGAATAAGTGATGTGCCGGTCCCCTGATGCACTATTAGAGCAGAAATAAATGTGCATTGTTTTTCAAATTTCATTTTCCATGTGAGTGATTTTCTTTTCTGAGCATGTTAATTAGGTGCATATATTTCTTCTAAGAATGTGAAATATAAAACAAGTAAACAATCCACCCACATCTTTTGTTCTATACTAAAGAATATTGTGCTAAAAATGAGGTGGGGTTCAATAAATATTATTAAAGCTTATTCTGTCTAATCTACCCACATCTATATTCTGGCTGCATCTATTTCTTTTACTCTGTAGAAATATTATGGTTCTGTGAATTTAAATGTAGTTAACATATATGTAATTAATTTTCCATATGCACACTACAGTATTACACTTAACTAAAAATGGAATGAGTAGAAACTTAATTTTGTGCCTTGCAGAGCCCTGAAACTTTATTTTTATTGATGCTCTGTTTGTTGATGGGAAGATTTAAGTCATAATAATTAAGTGCAATTAAATTAATCTATACTGATTTTTATCACAAGGAAAATGAAAAAAAGTTACAAAAATAGCTGTTATATTTGCAACTCTGCAAAGTTCAATCTAAAAATACAAATTACATATTCAAAAATCAGAAGTTTGTTTCTGCTTGCAATCTTATTTTCATTTTATGTAAGTAAATAAAAAATAATTTGATATTTTGAATATCTGTGTCCTGTATGACAGTTATCTTCTCATTCTTTTGAACCTTTCCCTCCAAACTTTCATAAGAGTTGTTTCAAAGATAGAGGACATTGTTTCATGGATGTATAGTCATTCAAAGATGGTGATGGTAGGAGTCTGTGAAGAAATATTGACACTTGAGTTAGCACTTATGTTCTAGGATTTCTCAAGTGTTATGTGCAGGAAATATTTCCTAAAATTTTAACGACCTGTGGTTGTTTGAATACATGGCTGCATAGACTCCTCCACAGAGTTTGTAACTTGAATCTCCAGTAGCCAGCTACAGGAGGTGGCTCTGGGGAGTGGGTCTTGGACTGCAGCACTAAGATGTGAAAAGAGCAGCTGGAGCTCTGGCTATTCTGTGGTGCTAGCTGTTGGTGCTTGCTATAGTTGTTCCTTTCTGCTTGGATCTGTGAAAGTTAAACCAGCTTATTCTGTCATGATGTTAAAAACAAAACAAATTAAAAAAAAAAAAAACCTGTTTTTCATACCTCATCTCAGCAGACTCTTTTTTGAGGTAGGGTCTCACTCTAGCTCAGGCTGACCTGGAATTCACTCTGTAGTCTCAGGGTGGCCTCGAACTCACAGCAATCCTCCTACCTCTGCCTCATGAGTGCTGGATTAAAGGCATGTGACACCACTCCTGGCTAGCAAAATCTTATTTAACTTCAGACAATGCCCTCACTAATCTCTCTATATCAGGACTTCACATCATGCCTCATATGCCACATATCAGCAGCGTCTCCACATTGTGTTTGCACTTCATGACCCCAGATCTATACCTTTTCTTGCTTCCAAAATGAATACAGTGTGCATGACACAGTCATGTGGGTATTCTGGGGCAATAATAAATCATGATTTTGAAAAGCATGTTCCTTCCTTACAAAAAAAGTTTGCATTTTGACCATTCAGTGAGATCATTCTCAGACCACATTTGAGGTGCACAGATCAACAGTAGCTTGTGGTTGTTTGACATCATAATGTGGAGGAATGTTTTGAAGAGTGACGTGATCTCAAGTGAAAGAATTTGGAATCGAGACAAGTCCAAATTATATGGCTCCCAAAACTAGTTTGTTTGGGGGAAAGAAGCATTATGAAAAACTACACAGAGATGTTTGTAGATTGAAACATGAATGAAAACATGATCACGTGAACATGGGCTTTGAAAGATCTTGTGCACATGAGAGTGTATGTGTCCACATTTCATTGGCTTTAAGAACTTGATGTAGATGTACAAAACAACACGAGAAGGCTGATGGACAGCTCATCATGAACTAGCAGAGATTTAGTTACTCATCTCACAGAATTTCCAAAGAACATGCAAAACAGCACAGGGAAGACAGCATGAACTCTATTCAGAAGAGCACCACTATGAATTCCATGTGGCAAATTTGATCAGTATTCTTCTCAAATACCTCCTAGAAAGAACTTTAATGCAGCTTGGTTAAGCTGACAATGTTACATGGGAAAATATTTTCATCCCTGATCCTCTATCCATACAATTATTTGGAAATCATGTGAACTGTATTTTAAATTGGAATTAAAAAAAAAAAAAAGACCCTTAGAACAATAGTAATTTGTTGACTAAACATTGAACACATCAACAGACTCCTAATTCAAAGCAAAATTCTAATGGTTTAAAAAGAGCAAAACAGGGCTGGAGAGATAGCTTAGTGGTTAAGGTGCCTGCCCACTAAGCCTAAGAATGCCTGTTCGATTCTCCAGGTCCCACATTTAGCCAGATGCAAGTGATGCAAACATGCAATGTTTTACTTGCCCACAAGGGGGCACACATATCTGGAGTTCATTCACAGCAGCTGAGAGGCTGATGGGGGGCCCATTCTCTATCTGTCTCTGTCTCTCTCTCTGTCTCCAAAAATAAATAAATAAATAAATAAATAAATAAATAAATAAATAAATAAATAAATGGAAGGGAGGAAAAGAAAAAAAAGAGCAAAACACAGACACTGTGAGTTAAGGGCACAAAGAAACAAAATGGGTGAGGTGAAAGGGTTGTTTAGAACAGAAGTGCTTTGTGAATTGCAAAGGTCAGTAAAACTGAACCCAATGACACAGGGGACTGAATAAGATATTGCTTTCTAGCATTTATTTCATTCTTAATTTTTCAATTTTTCTGAGTTCTCCAACTTCCAATTTTCATGACATTTAATATCCTTAAAGGTTGTTACTTTTTTAAAAAGGGTACTCATCTACTGACACCAACTTTATGTACTATATTCATTTTAAAGTAATAATTTCTATTAAATGGTGGTCTATGGAGCAATTTCTAACAAAGCACTCAATTACAGTTTAGCACACTTCCAGACTATTATTCCTGGCCACAGTATTCACAGAGGTGGGGCTGTGTGACGTGAGGAGAGACAGGCAGAATTGCTTTTCCTGTCTGGCTACTGTTGTTACTGTTGCCTCACCCTTACCCTGCTTGATGCCATGTCTCCACCTAAACCAAATTACATCCTTTGAAAAGGTGTAGAAGTGGAAAAGATGAAGTGCTTAAATGTTAGTCAGAGTATTTGCATCTTGCAGAACATTTAGAGTTGGGTAGGGATGGAATAAACCTTCTAGAGGGCTTAGGAGGGTTTGTGAGTAGAGAAGTATTGTGCTGTAGCTTATGTCTGACACATACAACCATAATCCCTTCAGCCCATCACATGAAAGAAGAGAATAGACATTTGAAGAATCTCAGGACTGGATTTTGTAATATGTTTGCAAACCCAGTATAGCACTGTGAACTGCCATTACATTCCTAAGTGGCAGTAAACTCCTCAAAAGATACTTTATCCCACACAGATCTTAAACTGCAACCAGAAAACTCAACCTCCAATGCTGGAGTGGTCCTAGACTAGAGAGTAGAATCGGGGACCAGGTGGAAATATGGACTACTTGGCAGCTTTTTATACTTAGAAGTGACAATGGCTCAGTGGGTAAGTTGTGTCATGGAATCTGTAAACATGGTGCTTGAGGTTTATTCTAAGGTACAAGTTTTGTACAAGGTAAAGCAACCTTCTAATGCCACCTGTTTTGGTCCTTCAATTGCATTACAATAGACAGGATAGAGCAAAAAAGATGAAAACAGGCTTGATGCAACTTAACCTAACATGATTGAGAAAAAAACTGGAAACCTGACTACATTACATTTTGTGGTATTACTTAAAATGATTCATTTGAATTACAGAAAAAAATAATAAAGGAAATGACATTTCTCTCATTCTTGAATTTGTTCTCTGGAAATTGCTAAAGGACTTTAGCAAATTTAATGTAATTGATCTTTGGCTCAAGTTAATTCTTTTTATGGAATGACTGAATATTCATGAGAGTTCAGGTATATTCTAATTATGATTCTTGATCAGTGTTTGAAACCGAGACTAAATAGATACCCACATATTTCTGAGGGAAGCAGAGCCACATACCCATCCATAAACTTCAGCTGGTCTTAATAATCTAGGTAGGACTTAAGAAATAGATCCTTGGACTGGAGAGATTGCTCAGTGGTTATGGTGCTTGTCTTAAAAGCCTAATAACATGGATTTGGTTCCCTAGTATACATGTCAAGCCAGATACACAAAATGGACCATGTATTTGGAGTTTTTTCATAGTGGCTTGAGGCCCCAGAACACTCATATGCTTCTCTCCTTACAAAGTAAATAAGATATTAAGTATATTTAAATAAATATATGCTTAGTTCAAGGGGGAAAAAAAATACAAGTAAGCTGTCCAAGCACCATGTGAGCAAGAAAAGAAAGAAAGAAAATCCACATCAATTTCAGTGAACCACTATAAAATTAAAATAACATTTCTTTCAAAAGGACATATCCTTATTAAAAGTATTGTTTCAAGTAGAGCTATGAAACACCAGAAATATCACTTGTTTAGAAGAGCACTTACGTAGCTGACGTCAGTTAGAAGTCAAGTTACTTCTAGGTATATTCCTATATAACTGCAACTCATTTTTTTCAAGTCTGGGGATATGTATAGTGGTGTCTCTAAAAGTGATGTATAGAGATTTAAAGGGTTAAAGGCTATATTCATTCTATAATGAAATTCAAGTAGGATGAAAAAAGATGTTAATTGATTAAAATAATAGTTTTCAGTGAGTACAGAGGATGTCAGAGTTTAGATCTACTAAGAAATTCAGTACCAAATTACACCCTGTATTAAACAACATAAGAAGAATTAAAAATTAATAGCAACTCAGTATTAACACCTGATTTATCAATTGATGACAAATTGAGAGATTGTAAATGAAATTTACAATAAAGAAACAATTTCTGGGCTGGAGAGATAGCTTAGCAGTTAAGGCACTTGCCTGTGAAGCCTAAGGACAAAGGTTTGATTGCCTACCACCCATGTAAGCTAAATGCACAAGATGGCAAAAGCATCTGGAGTCCATTTGCAGTGGCTAGAGTCCCTGCCATGCCCATTCTCTGTTTCTACCTGTTTCTTCCTCTTTCTCTCTCCCTCTCAAATAAATACATAAATAAAATTTGTTAAAAAAATTTTTCATTACTTCATGTGCTTCTTATGATATTGTGCGGTTTATTTTACCTGAACTTTTATTTAAAATTGCATTACATTAATTACTATTAGCCAAATAAGTATGTCTCAGGGACAAAAATGCATGCTGAATATGGTTATCTACAATTACAGTGAGGCAATATCAAAGATATAGGTTGATATGGCTGTTTTCTTTGCCCAGTTCTAGCACTAAACTGCATATTAATTCTGAAGGACAAAATGTCGGGAGATATTTGGGATTGGCAGTGGAAATTAAAAGAATGCTTTGAGTGTAAATGCAACAGTCAAGACAGTGATCCCTTGATCAATTCTCGTGGAAAAGAGAGAGAGAAAGAGAGACAGAGAGAGGCATAAGTACAGCGGAAGTGTGATTGGTATATCAGTAATGCCAATTTATTTATACATAGAGGCACTATGGGAGCAAATCACTGGACATGTATGTAAGGAAATTCCTACATTGATAACTTGAGGTGGGAAAACTCACTCTAAATATGGAAGACAACATTCCATGGATTGGAGTGCTAGACTGAATGGAAAAGATCAAGGGAACTTAATACTAGTCATCTCTGTTTCCTGACTGAATGTTATGTGACCTGAGCTCCTGCCTCTATGACTTCCCCACCTTGAGGGACTTAAACTTTACACTGTGGGCAAAAGGAAATTATTCTTTCCTTAAGTTGCTTCTGTCAGGTATTTTGTCACAACAATGATAACAGTAATTTATAAAGAAAACTGTTACTAAGCATCAGGGCTATTGCTGTAATAAAGCTGACTATGGGTTTCATAAGCCTTTGGAACTGTTTTTTAGGATGAATGTGTAAGAGCTACGGGAGGGAATACATACCTGGTACTGAAAAACCTAAGCAAAAGTCTATGGCAGGAGAGGTCATGAGCCTTAGGAGTATAAAGCCTGCTCTTGTCTGACTAAATGTATATATTATTCCCACCAAGCTGCCCTGGGGGCACTATACTTAATGTTCATGTTCACATATTAATGCTACTCTCACTTCTGGTTAGAGAAGCTTCTCTTTTCAGATGGCGATGACCACTGGGATGACCCAAAAGGCAACATAGTGCTGAGAAGAAGGGATGGAGGAGTGCCCAGCACTGAAACACCTCTGTCACACCCTCCAAGGTTCAGGGACCATTGCGGAAGAGGGGGGGATAGAATGGAAGAGCCAAAGGAAGGGTATGCTTCCTTACAATGCAACTGCCCAGACAGAAATTGGCCTTGATATCCATGACCTTCCAGTGCCTAGCAATACCTTCGTAAGACCCTCAAAAATAGAAGAAAAAGATGATGACATCAAATTAAAAGAGAGACTAATGGAGAGAGGGAGGGGATATGATGGAGATTGGAATTCTAAAGTGGAATGGGGGAGGGGAGGGAAATATCATGTTTTTTGTATGTAAGTATAGAAGTTGTCAAAAATAAAAGCTATCAATAAAACTATCATATGACACACACACACACACAAAAAGGGTTTGGAACTTTAAACTCGAAAAAAAAATGTAGGATGCTATGAGAAGTGCTCAAGAGTCATACCAGTGGGAGTTTAGATTTGCAGAATATTAAGATTAATGCAGACAGTGGAGTTCTGGCTCACAAATTTCTGCATGGGGATGAAGAGGGATGAACAGGACTCTTATCAGAAGCTGGTATAGATGACACGTATGTGATGTTCTTTAATAAAAGTATTTACCATGCCTTGAGAACATGAATTAAGCTAAATTCAAAATTGATGGATTAATTTGTTTGGTGGAGGAATCTTAAGAAAAAACAGTGTTCAGGTTGTGTTATGGCTATAGCTGATTTTTCAGATCCAGGTCTATAATAAGAGGTGGTAACAAGTGGTACATAAAGATACACAAATTACATAGCTTGGCAAGGAAAGTAGAGAGGGTGAATTTAAACATCCAGACAAAGCAGATTTGAAGGCAGCTATAATTGTTTATGGGATTCACCCCAATAATTAGAAACCCAATGCTTTACACTAATAAAAATAGGGAAGTCGCCATGAGGGCAACATCAAATCTAATGAACGCTCACTCCTGTGAATATCCAAATATTTGAAAGGAGAGAGCCTAAACGGAGAATGCCACAGAAGAGGTTGCTTATTCACAAAATCATCCCTGGAGAAGTGTTTCCATAAGGTCAGCCCAAAAGGTAAGCTAAGCTCCATCTCAAGCTAGCAGCAGAACTTGGCATCATTACCCACATGGTACCAGATTTCCAGGTTTGAAAGATGAAGGATTGAAGGAGTTATGGAGCCTTGTATCACCGTTCCAGAGAGTCAGTCACTGAGATCAAGCAGTGTGTGGAAAGTGTCCCTGAAAGGAGACGCTTAAACTCCGGTGCATGAAGCCATGATAGTGAAGCTGGAGCTGCAATGGAGACTTCAGGGAGTTAGAGATGCCACAATGAGGAAACACCTTCCACAGCAAGTTGCAGGTTCAGTATAGAGTTGGCCCAACCAAGACGCTATGAGTGCTACAGACTTGAGAGCTGGAGAAGCAGGGATAGCCTAGCCCCTGGGGCACACATGATTCCATCACAAGCCCCAGACAGTGGACTTGGTGTTGTTGCATTTGGTGTTTGCCTTGTTGGGTTTTAGTCTTGCTTTGGTCTATTCTTTCCTCACTATCTACCCATTCTGCCCTTTTGGATGAGAACATTTACTCTGTGCCATGATATTTTGGAAATACCTAACTTGCTTATTAATTTTATAGTGGCTCTCCAGTAAACAGTATCTCTGAGCCTCAGAAGAGATTTTGAACTTAGGACTTTTGAACAGTATTGTGACTATTTAAGATATGGGAAACTGAATTGTAGATATTGTGTAATATAAGATAGCCACGAGGGCTGGGTAGATGGCTTAGCAGTTAAGGCACTGGCCTGCAAAGCCTAAGGACCCATGTTTGACTCTCCAGGTCCCACATAAGCCAGAGGCACAAAGGTGAGGCAAGCACATGGTTGCACATGCCCACTAAGTTGCAGTAGCACCTGGAGTTCAACTGCAGTGGCTGTGGCTCTAGTGCATCATTTCTCTCTCTCTTTCTCTCTCTCGCTCTCTAATATATATTTATTAAAAGATGGCTATGAGGCTATGGGAAAAAGAAGTAGAAGATGATGGTGTAAAAGTGAAATATTTGGATGTCAATTGACAAGGAGTAGACTTGTCATGGTCAATTTCGATTGTGAATTTGCTTAGATTTAGAATCCTCATTGAAACAAATCTCTGGACATGTCTGAAAGGTTTTCTAAATCAGGTTAATTAAGGTGGGAAGATTCACTGTAGGTGGCACTAGTTCCAGCTTCTTGACTGTAGGTGCGAGGTAACCAGATGCCTCAAGCTTCTGCCATCATGCCTTCCCTCCCACGATGGATTGCATCCTCAAAGTGAGTTATGAGAAACCATTCCTTATTGATACCTTTGTCAATTATTATGTCACAGGCAAAAAATAAAAGTGACCCATACAGGAGAAGCTTACCTTCCTAGGATTCAATATCGATGCTTGCCACTATTTTTAAATTGATCAATTTGATTGCAAAAAGTTGCAGCCAATTAATAGAGAGCTAAGCGCCTGTACCTGTAGGGTCACACCATGGAGATAGACTTTGTTTGGAATATTTTAAGTCTTGTATCTAATAGTATTGTCCATGGGGCTTCTCAGCCTCTAGAGAGTGGAATAGCAGAATGTTTGTCATTGATTGCTGAAGGGTGATCTGAGTGCCTTGTGCTGCAGAAAGCTTTTGGGATACTTTTGTGCACAGATGCAGCAGTATCATCAAGGACTGGGACTGTGAAGTGAAGGAGAGGAGGACTCCTGAGATGGATGCTGGCTCTACACACTGGTCTCGACTTTGGGCTGCTCCACTAAATGCACTCATATAAGGAGTACGAGTATCCTAAGCAAAGTCAAAAGCTACATTATTGCAGTTATCCCAAGTCCCTATGGCTGGATCTGGTTGAATGAGGAAAGCCTCAGGAATGAATCTTTCACACTAATACAGTATTTATGTGACAGAACTATATGAGCTTGAACACAAGAATGGTAACAAAATGCTGACTGCAGTGAAGACTTTGACTCATGTCATAATTACCAGTGTTTCCCATGAACGGGGAGCTTTCATCTGTACTCAGCTCATGTGTTGTTGCCTGTTTCATGGTCATGTTCCTGTCATAAGGCCACCATTGCTCTACAAGCCCCAATGAAGAAATGTGTGGGCAGGGTATTACTTCATAACGTTTTAGCAATGTTGTCTTCATCACTGTAGAACATGCATCATGTACTGTGGGGTCTTTTAAGCCAACTTTCACAAAACTTGACATACAATTCAATAGACCATTCTAATCAATCTTTTCTCTCGCCCTTTTTTCTTTTTTTCTTTTTCTTTTTTCATATGGTGTGGCAATACTCTACTGCTCTGACTTTTCAGCCATGTCAGACAAATGAGTAAATACAATAGCTCTTCCCGTTCTGTCTTGGGGGCCCATCCCCACCCTTCCTGGTAACAATAGAAAATAAGTGTGTCAGCCCCATTCTAAGAACTTCCTCCGCAGTTTCTGAGGAGACTGATAAAATGTATGCTGTTTTACCTCTAAGTTATAAAACTTTAAATGAATTTACCATGAGGGGAGTTTTTCATTCTCATTTTCCTGTATGGCCAGGAATAGGTGAATAGATTTAAAATACATTGAAATATTGTCATCATAATACAGGTAAGGAGTTGCAATCATATGGCCTGTATGACTGTGGGTGAGTATAAAATAATAAATGTTTTTAAAGTAATTAGCTCACTGAGAAAACAATAGTTTCCTAATGCCAAAATGTTTACCATCCTCAAATTTCATGGCTCATATTAAAGAGGTGCCCATAATGAAGATGTGACAGGAATATTAAGATCCTATGAAGATGATACAAGACACAAAAATAAGACCCTGAGTGTCCAGAGACCATCTTCACTTGTATGAGATTAAAGCTGTGTTCTTTGGGAGGCTTGAAAATGTCAGCTCAATTACTAAAATCCCAACAACATTTACAATAATGAATTTCTGACACACTGAGTGGGTGTGTGCTCCATGTGGCAGAAAAAAAAAAAAAGATTGTTCTGAAGCAACTGTTTATGTTCAGATGGCAGAGCTTGAGTAACAAGGGAGTGGTTAAGAGAATGATATCTAAACGGCTGCATGAAATGTGAGGCAAGGGCATGACTAAAATGTCACAAGTTCCTCAAAGATTACAAAGGCATCCATGTGCATTTCATCTCTGCTGGCCTCTGCGTGGTCAGGGAATGTCTTTGAGACTGAAAGTTGCTTGCAAGACTTTGGTAAGGCAATAAAAATTAGATATGAGTCAGGTGTGGTGGCGCATGCTTTTAATCCTAGCACTTGGGAGGCAGAGGTAGGAGGATCGCCATGAGTTCAAGGCCACCCTGAGACTACAGAGTGAATTCCAGGTCAGGCTGAGCTAGAGTGAGACCTTGCCACACACACAAAAAAAAATATGAGATCCTATTAATAGCCTAAAATGTATGACACTATGGATGTACAGGTCACATATGCACAATGACTGGGGGCAGGGCAATGACAAGCAATACAAAACAACTGAGCTTACACAGGTGCACACACAAAGGATAAAGCTGCAAGCAAGGGTGCCCAGGATCCTAATCACTAATCACAGTCACTCTGGTAGGTCAAACAACAGTCACCTTACTAAATACTCTAACACACATTTAGTTCTGCTTTTTAAACCTGCCTTTTAAGAGATTGCATATATCTAAAATAATGCATCCTAATAACATATCCCAAGACAGTCCAAAATATCTCATTTCAAGCCTTGTATATGGGCCTCGTTCCTTGATGTATATAAAAATATTATTTTAATATTTATATTTATAGAACATTTCAAAGTGTTACCACAATCATATCCTTTTTAATCATAGATAAGGGCATATTTTTATTGGAAAAGAAAGGATATTTTATGGCCATACCAACCTGATCTCACATGAACTTGTCAGGAAAAAGAAATATGATCATAGTAGCAAGAAGTAAGAGACAAATGTGAATAGTCCAAAAACTTATTTTTCTCTACTGTGCTAGTCTGAGTCAGAGACTAGCTCGGAGTTCTGTCCTACAAGACTCCAGAATAGACTGGAGTCAGAAGTTGGATTCTAGATGCTACCCCTTAAATATGGCCCGTGGCTTGCTGGTGGACCCTCAGGGCCCGGAGTTTGGGATGTCTATGACATCAAATGGGTGAGATCTCTCTTTGACTTACATTGTCCATGATGTATGTAGACACCTAGGCCTGGATTGACTGGTGGTTCAGCTAGAATTCACAGGGTACATGTGGTCAATTTCTCTGTTTGTATGCCCACCCCCAAGAAAACTTGTATAGTACCTCTGGTATACTATATAACAATATGCTTATCTCTGATATCAGTAGATAATATACTTTTGTATCTCTATTGTCATTGACTTATTCCTTACTTTAACTTATGTCAGTTTAGGTAAATAGAAATAGTTCCAATTTATTTCTCCCAGTGCAGATAACCAATTCTTGCAATATTTAGTTTGTAAATTATAGCAAGGTAAGAAATAAAGATATTCAATATATAAATTATAAACTATGCCAAATATAATTGAATATCATTACACTGAGAGATTTAGAAATTTATGAGCCAGAATTGCAAAACTATATTTATTAGGCCAGAAATCTATAGGCTCATTATATTGAACTTCTAAATAAATATCAATTACATTTCAAGTTCTTGCAAGAAACTGAACAGAATAATTTGGTCCAAAATAGTTCATACATACTGAAAAATAAGAGGATTTTATAATTTACTATAAAACATATTGGGCAAAATTTTCAAATACATAAATACATAGAAGAATGGTAGACTTCTTTTTCTAAAGTAATTTAATGACAAAATGTTTTGCCATTAGTCACTGATTTTTTCAAGTTGTGTTTTTAATGTAAAATAAGTAAAATTAAATGCAAATATCTGAATGGAAGCCATAGCTGCGCTAGGGAGACAAGGACTCTACCTTGAGTTAGAACCCTATGCCTAGAAAGTCATGAAATACAGAGTCTCAGTGTATAATTTAAAAAATAAACCTAAAACGTGCCTAGATATACTCTATAGCTTTTCACTCGACACAGTCCCTGGGCTATTAGGACAAGGATTTAATTCTATATTTCTTAGTATTGTTTCTGAAAAGTTATACTTGTTATAATTATAAATTTTAAACATGAATGGAAAACTAGTTTGAATATTTTAAGAGGTTGATAAATAGGAACTTTAAAAAATGCTAAAGAATTATCTCCAGGTGAAAAAGATCCGAGATTTCAAGATATTCTTCTTACACTTTTCAAAGAATGTTACACTCCAATTTGTTGGTGTCAATAAATGCACATACACACACACCTAGTCATAACACACACACACACACACACACACACACACACACACACATGCACAAACATGCATGATTACAACATAGTAACCCTGGGGAAACTGGCTGTTTTCTATGTATCTTCTCTGAATATTTTCTAGAATTCTATGAATTACTTTTTCATAAAGATTTAGAAAACTCCTTTATTATTTGTAAAAACAAAATTAAAGATAATATATTCATAGTATTTGCATACATTGTATAGAAGATCTGTATATGACAACTGATAAAGCAGTATAATTTTTGTATGTTGTGTATCCTTTTGAGGGTGTGCGTGTGCATGTGTGTGTGAGTGAGTGTGTGTGTTAGTGTGGGCATGAGTGTGTCACTGTACACGTGGAGGGCAGAGGACAGCTCTGGGTTTTGCTTCTCCCCTTCTAGCTTGTATGAGGCAAGGTCTCTCATTTTCCCATGGTTAGTCCTATGGGCTAGTTGCCCCATGAGCTTCCAGGCACTTCTGTCTCCACCGCCCTCCTCAACCTAACCATGCTGCAAGTACAAATGCCTGTGTTCCAACATCAAGACTTTCATGTGGTCTCTGAAGATCCCAATGCAGGTACACATTGTGATGCAAAAGCTTTATCCACTGAGCCATCGCCATAGCCCCAGTATGTGGCATACCTTATGTAGTAACATAAAATATATTTATAAAAATAGTTACACAATTATTTGAGATAACAAAATATGTCTAAGAACATGTAGGGCTCAGATAGAAGTGCACATGGCACCTAACATTTTTCAGGAAAGAGAAGGGAATCACACAATGGATCCTAAGACTCCTTGAAGGTAGAGCAAAGGAAAAAACATGACCAGCCTGCATTTTCAGACTATGAAGTCCTCTGCTAGGGGAAGGAACTCCAAGGTCTTAGAATATTCAGTAATTTTAATTATTAGATATTAAAAATAATACTGATGAATACTGCATTGTCATAATCATTATAGCCACTTTTTTCCTTCTATAAAACAGCTTGTAATTTTTCTGATGAGATTTTTGAAATTAAAAGTTTAGGGTCTGGAGAGATGGCTCAGTGTGAAATGTGCTTACTTGTGAAGTATGACAGCCTAGTTTAGTCCCCAAGACCCACGTAAAGCCAGATGCACAAAGTTGCACAAGTATCATGAAGTTTGTTTGCAGTGGCAGAAGGCCCCTGTGCACCCATATTGACTCTCTTTTTGTTTGCCTCTTTTTCTCTGTCTCTTCTCTCTCCAAATAATAAATGAAAAAATATTAAAGTTTACTCTACAATATTGTGTAAGAGTTCACAGATATACATGATGATATTGCTATTTACAAGCATGCTAAATAACAACCAAAACATGGAAAATATACAACTACCAAAAATAAATACATCAAACATACACTGAATTTTATATGTAAACATTGAACTACTCTAGTTATCTAGCACACTTATAGTATTGATTCCAAGTATTAATAACATATATGAACACATGGAAAATCACATTTGCCACTAGCATCATATGACCTGCATTGGTAGTCTTGTAACATAAAGTGACAACCTCAAAAATTATATATTTTACATATTAAAATTAAAATAAAATTTCTTAGGCCAAGCATGGTGGTGCATGTCTTTAATCCCAGCACTCTGATGACAGAGGTAGGGGGATAATTATGAGTTTGAGGCCACCCTGAGACTACATAGTGAATTCCAGGTCAGCCTGGGCTAGAGCTAGACCCTACCTTGAAAAAATAAATAAATAATAAATAAATAATAAATAAAGCTAATAGTAGTGGTGCACGCCTTTAATCCCAGCACTTGTGAGGCAGAGGTAGGAGGATCGCCATGAGCTAGAGACCGCCCAGACTATACATAGTGAATTCCAGGTCAGCCTAGCCTAGAATGAGTCCCTAACTCAAAAAGTAAAAAAATTGGCCAGGTGTGTTGCTACACTCCTTTAATCCCAGCACTTGGAGGCAGAGGTAGGAGGATCGCTGTGAGTTCTAGGACACGGTGAGACTACATAGTGAATTCCAGGTGAGCCTGGACTAGAGCGAGATCCAACCTCAAAAAACAAAAACATAACAATAAAAAAAAATAATAAATTAATGAATAAATAAAATAAAATAAAATTTCTGAAGGCAATGCTTGCTACATTATGACAGGAAAGAAATAAAAGACACACAGTTTAGCCATATAGGAATTGCTACAAGAAATAAAGATCAATGCCGAGAGTGGTGGCGCACGCCTAAAATCCCAGCACTTGGGAGGCAGAGGTAGGAGGATAGCCGTGAGTACGAGGCCACCCCTGAGACTACATAGTGAATTCCAGATCAGCCTGGACCACAGTGAGACCCTACCCCAAAAAACAAAAACAAAAAAAAAAAAAAAAAAAAAAAAAGAAGAAGAAGAAGAAAGAAAGATCAATTAATGTTTTTTGCTAACCTTTACTTTTTTAGGAATCGCTTACACATTACTGCTAGAATCTTTTCAAGATAGTCACTAATAAAAAAAAAAGGAAGACATTTTTTAATGAATCTCTGTGAAAATACAAAAATATTTACACCTAAATCCATTTTCCATGGCTTATTGCTGTCTTCACAATTGCAATTAGGCATCAAGCTTTGAATATCATTTCAGTCTCTGACTTCTCCTCTTCCTTCATGTCTTCCCATAACATTTCATGTGAATAGCATTTTCTTGCCTTTTATGATTGTCACCATCCCATGTCAGGCCAGGACCATACCCTAGAAATACCCTTCAACTCCTGTCTTCATTTGACATTTACTACTTCATAGATATATAGTGTCTGCATTGCTATAATTTAAAGTTTCACAATTGTTCAATCAATGTATGTGATGACATCCCTGGACATATGACATAGTAATTACTTATAATGTGGTATATTGAAATACTTTGTCAATAATTTTCTAACTTGATAGAACAACCTAGCACAGTATATGTGTCTGAAGAGTAAGATTGAAAATAAAATAACATTTTAAATCACCTCTTAATCCCAGTTACTAATTTATGTGACTAATAATGGTAGGTCATTATTCATACAATAAATATTCTCCTTAATAATTTATTTTTACCAGTTTTATACAGATTAATCATAATTGTTTATCCTCATTATGTTGGTGACCATGATAATAATTCTCACATTAATTTGACAATTACAAACATCATCATAATGAGGTCAATGATTTGTAATTAAAGTAGTGGCATTGCTATCTTTTCTTATTGGCCGCTTATGTGTGCACTCTTGTAATGATTTTGAAGATTGTTTTCATTCATTTTGAGAAGTTGCACTTAGTTAAAACTGGAGAAAAATGTATAAACTCACTAACCGTGTAGACATGAATTAGATAAAATAAAACGGAACTGAAAGCTAGAAGAGGTTTCAATTAAACTCTTTGTTTCCTTCTTTGATGAGATCTCCACATTTTCCTAAGAATGTTTGACTGACCATACATAATATGGAACCATATTTCACCGAGACCAAATAAATGTCAGTGCCTGACCAACTAACACACTGACTATTAAAAAGGCTACCATTTTAATATTGAAGCTTATAAATAATTATAAGATAAAGTTCTAGAATCTTCTTCAGTATCCCATTGTGGTCAAATTGCTCAAGCTTTGAATACATGTATGTCATTTGACAGGTTCTAATTCAGTATGAAGCACAGAAATGATCACACCCTTCTACTTATTCTCCAACGCTCAAGGAAAATTGCAGAAGAGGAGACAGAAAGAATGTAAGAGTCATGGGGTGGGGAGGAGTTCTTTAGGACACTATCTTATAGAAATGAACTGACTAGTGCAGTTATGAACTTTCAGTAGAGACTGGGACCCACACAAAAACTGCACCATAGTGAGGCCATCAACAATTTGACATGTAGGATGCAGGAGGACAAAAGAATGAGGCATTAAAACTGAAGAAGGGCTACTTAGAAACTGGAGGACACTCAGTGGAAGAGGGGTAGGGATGGGGGACAAAAGAGAACAATAGGTGGGGAAGATGATCAAATTATTCTATATTACTGTATTAAAATTTGAATAAAATAATTTTAAAATAAGTGAATAATTAAATAAATTAAATAATTCATATCACAAAGAGTGTCCATTTTATTTCCAACCAATATTTCTGAAAAGTAATTTCATATATGTCACATTTCTTAAAATGAGTTTGGAATCATTATATTTCTCAAATAGATTCAACTTTCACCTAGAAGTTTCTGTTCAAATTATACACTATCTCTAAAATATTACTTTTTATTAAAGAAATTTTATTTATTTATTTGTAAGCAAAGAGAGAGATAGAAGAGAGGCAGACAGACAGAATGGGCATCCAGGGCCTCTAGCCACTGCAAATGAACTCCAGATGCATGTGCCCCTTGTGCATCTGGTTTACATGGGTCCTGGAGAATCGAACTGGGATCCTTTGGTTTCACAGGCAAATGCCTTAACTGCTAAGGCATTTCTCAAGCCCTAAAATATTACTTTTATTCCAGTTTCTACCTATTAAAATGCCTCTAATTTTTCAAAGAATCACGTCAAATATTATCTCAATGAAAATATTTTAGAAGTGCAACCTAGATTAGTTTCTAACACATGTCATTTGGGTCTTATTTCTCTGATGAACTTACAGATCCCTGATTCCAAGAAGGCATGGGTTAACACAGACCCTAGCTATTCTGTCAGCCTTAGGCAAGATGGAGTGGATGGGTGAAATGAGTTGGCTCTCTTCTTGGCCCTTATTAATGCTGAGTCACAAAATGGGCTGGAGGTCAATACCAGGATTCCCTGGTTCAAAATTTCTGAAATAATGTCCCTTCAGAATACTAGTGTTCAGCGAACTGAACTAAAACATTTTTCTGATAAAAATGGAATATCAGTGCTTTGCCCTGGAAATTATTAAACATATACCTTCTTGAACTTTAACCATTTTTCCCCAAAATATTTTTAAGACTATCATGTCTACATCCATTGGAATATATTATTATGTTCCTCAATTTTTATTAATCAAAATTGAATGTAGCTGCATTTTCTGGCTTATCTCCAGCTGCACCATGATTTTTATGGGTGAACAACTCTGAGAGCCATATTTTACATTGGTATCTAGTGACATGTTTCTATAAAGGAAGAGGTTCTGCTCATGACTTTTTGGTTCACAACATGTCTTCTGTAACTACTCTGTTCCAGTGAGGTAACTGGAGAAAACTACAAATTATTCTGATAAAATAGCAATATATATCAATTGATAGGTACCATGCACCATAGCTTTAATTTAATATACTTTATACTTCTGCACAACCAAGGAAATTACAGGAAAAGTGAAGATGACTGTCAACCTTGCAAAATTGTCCCCTAACTGACACATGCGTGGTGTACCCACACTCACATCCATGTCACCAAACCATACATGCACACCAAGAAAAGCTACTCTGTGATTCTATCATGTCAGGGACAGTTAAGGACCCCAAACCACTTGAGGTTATGCAGGCCTGAGCTGTCAGGTACAGCTAAAGGGCCCCAGCTATAGGAGGTTGCAGCAGGCCCAGACCCCAATAATGTCACCTTGAGACCGGCAGGAATGGGGCCCTTCCCCTCCCCCCTCCACAACCTCCCTCCTTCCCTTGGGGCACCTGGAGATCCTGATAAGACTTAGGTTTCGGGCTGGAGGGATGGCTTAGCAGTTAAGGCATTTGCCTGCAAAGCCAAAGGACCCCGGTTCAGCTCTCCAGGACCCAAGTAAGCCAGATGCACAAGGGGGCACATGCATCTGGAGTCCGTTTGCAGTGGCTGGAGGCCCTGGTGTGCCCATTCTCTTTCTCTCTACCTGCCTATTTCTGTATCTCCCTCTCTCTCTCTCAAAGTAAATAAATAAAAATAAAATATTAAAGAAAAACTTAAAAAAAAAGACTTAGGTTTCAGTTTCCCTGTGGCCATTTTTTTACCACTGCTCACCTGGGAGGTCCCTATATGTTAATGAGGTAGCCAGCAGCCTTCATACAGCCAATCCCCCTGTGACCCATACCCCGTAACTCTTCTAGCCACTACATGAACAAGCCAATCCCCCTGTGACCTGTATCCGGTACCTCTTCCCACCACTATATGAACACTTAAAAGCCCACTCACTGGCAAATAAACCAGCTGTCCTCCAATGCAGTCTCCCGGGTGTTTTTGTCCTGTTGAGCCCACTGCCACTGAAGACCCTGATCCCCGCCTGGACATCTCAGGGGTGCCGGTGCACAAAGGCCCCTGACCAGCCTGGGACCTACACTATTGCACTCAAATTACGCCTTTAATCCCAGCACTCGAGAAGCAGAGGTAGGAGGATCACCATGAGTTCAAGGCCAGCCTGAGACTAAATAGTGAATTCCAGGTCAGCCTGGGCTAGAGTGAGACCTAACCTAAAAAAGAGAGAGAGAGAAAGAGAGACAGAAAAAGAAGAAAGCCAACATCAATAAATGGTGAAGATAAGGGGAAAAACCAGGAACTCTTATTCACTGAAGGTGGGAGGGTAACATAGCAGACACTCTGGAAATCAGGGTGGATGTTTCTCAAAAACTAAAAGTCATATATATCACCTAACTATGCCCCCTGCGCAGGTATCCGAAGCATTGTGTATCCTGCCCTAAAGATTCTTGCACAGCTATGCTTAAGGCTGCTGCGGTCAAAATGGCAAAGAAATGGAACCAATCTAAATGACCATCAACAGATGAATGGACATTGAAAATAGGGTGCATACACCCCATGAAATTTGACTTAGACATGAAGAAAAATAGGATAATGGATGGGTCTTGAAACATAAATACTACATGTTTGCTCCCATATTTGGATCCTAGCTTCTAAATATTATATACATATATACATACACAGACATGTATGTATGTATGTATGTATGTATGTATGTATGTATGTATGTAGCAGTGAAAGTAGAAGAGGACCATGAGAGAAGAAAAAGAGGTATTAAAGAAGAGGTAGGGAGAGTGAAGAACCTGCATAATGTGAAAGTAGGAAGGGGACTACTAGGTATGAAAGACATAAGCTGTAGGTAGGGGGGTTTCAGAGAGATGGGGGAGGGTGCCAGAAAGGATGATCAATGGAACAAAGTGTGTATGACATTGTGTGCTTTTTTTTTTTAATTAAGAAAGTGTATTAGATCTGGAGAGATGGCTTAGTAGTTAGTAGTTAAGGACCATAGGATCAATTCTCCAGATCCCATGTAAGCCAGATACACAAGGTGGCATATGTATTTGGAGTTTGTTTGGAGTGGCTAGAGGACCTAATGTGCTCTCTCTCCCCCTCTCTGTCTCTCTCCTTCTCAAATAAATAAATAAATAAATAAATAAATAAATAAATACAATATTAAAATTCTTTTTTCTAGCTATTTAAAAAATATACTTATGTATTTGCAAGGAGAGAGAAAGAGAGAGAGAGAGAATGAGCACGTCAGGGCCTCTTACCACTGCAAACAAACTCCAGATGCATGGGCCACTTTGTACATCGGGATTTAAGTGGGTACTGGGGCATTGAATCTAGGCCATTGGGCTTTGACCATAGCTGCTGAGCCATCTCTCCAGCCCTGTAATTATTTTAATATGTTAAAACTATACTCAGTGCCAAGGCTATCAGGAAGGAATCAGCAGCACTCTTTGAACTGAGTCTTTGATGACTTATTTCCCAGTTGTGCTGGATGATTTTGCCTTTGGTGTTTACTTAATGGGAAAATCAGAAGCCAAGAAATTCCAGCTCCCTATCAGAACACAATTACTTCGTACTTATTTTGTAGGTTGAGGTGGAAATAGGTTCTAATACTATTGTTTTTGTTTGTCTTTCTCAGTTAGTGAGAACCTACAGTTCTGAAAGAAATGAACGATCATCAGAACACGAGGAACACAAATAGAACTAAGAACAAACTCCATTAAAGCCCACAAAGTGGAAGCAGTGCTTCTGAGGCTATAGAGGAGCTTGCCATTCAGGAGTCACAGGTCATTTTTAGCATGGCACTATTCATAGAAAAGAGGAAACATAGTAGTTTTACAGAGGAGAGACAGTGATCATATAAATGGTAAGAGTAGACTTGGAGAAGTAGGAGTATCTGGCTATATAAATAATGGTGGAATTTTGCATAGCTGGTTCAGCAGAGTAACTGGACTTGATGGGAAAAGGGATGTGCTTTGGGAGCAGGAGTGAAGAAGCTTAGTTCCTAACTTATGGTTTCACCTCTGTAGGACAATGGGAGGGAAATGGCATCACTACAGCATCGTGTGCTGATAAAAGAGGTTGATAGAGAAGCGGGGCTTGGCACAGGAGCTGTTGTCAAAGGAAGAATAACTGGGTCAATCAGAGTTGATGAGAGAATGCCTGGACTGGTTTTAGCCACTGTCTAGGAGTCTTTTGGAAAAGTTAAATTTCTTTTGACAAATATTTGAGAAAGAGGTCTTTTGTTTTGTTTTGTTGGTTTGTATGTATGTTTACAAGGCAAAACTTTCTATGCTTGATTTTAAATGGACTCAATTCTTCCAATTGAAAAATCTCCCCCTTAATTAAATAAACAAAGTGTTTAGGCTTGAATAGAAGTATGTGCAATAGGTTCCAGTATCATGCTGAGTAGAGTCAAAATGCTAAATAAATTCACCATCACAGTAAGCGCTTTGTTATGGAAATTTTGGGCATCTTTGATAGTGTCACAGTCTTTCTCTTGGTTGGGCAATAACTCTTGAGATGGGTGCTGGGCACTCACAGTCCTAGAAAGCTTACACTAATTTAGTGGTCTCCATTGATCACCTTTACTTTTGGGGGCTCTGTTACCCATAAACTATCTCAAATTTGTATTTTTAAATAAAAATAAAAGACATAGTTTTCCTACTTTTGTTCATATGTTTTAGGATACTAATATATGGTAATAAACCTTAATTCTAGATGCTAGATTTCCCAGAAAGTATTACAGGAAATATACTGAATACAGATATATAACAAAAGATATAGCTTGGGTCAATAATTTGAATAGCCTTCCCTTTTTACTAATACTGTGATTGAACTATTAAATAGGTAAATTCTAAAAATAAAATAATAAAAAAATACCTTGTCAATAACATGATTGAAATTCCTTCAGCTAAAGAATTATCAAATGACACATTATCTTTTCTATCTAGGATTAAAGGCAGGAGGAAAAAACTCTGTGTGTGTGTGTGTGTGTGTGTGTGTGTGTGTGTGTGTGTGTGTGTGTGTGTGTGTGTGTGTGTGTGTATACGACAGATAAAAAAAAAAATAGAGGGTTTGAGAGATGGCTTAGTGATTAAGATGCTTGCCTGAAAAGCCAAAGGACCCAGGTTCGATTTCCCATGACACATGTAAGCCAGGTGCCCAAGGTGGAACATGTGTATAGAGTTTGTTTGCAGTGGTTGGAGGACCCTTCTCTGTCCATCTGTCTCTCTCCCTCTTTGTCTTTCTTTGTCTCTCTCTCTCTCAAAAAAAAAAAAAAAAAAAAAAAAAGAAGAAGAAAAATATTTTTAAAAAGAAAACCACGATAAAACATTTTAAACTAATTTAAATACTTAAATCTGCATTTTGAGTAAGAAAGCAGGAACTCTGCATTCTGAAACCATGTTTACTTTCTTAAAAATACAGGTGTCATCAACAGGCACGTGGTAAAAAATGAGCACGTGTGACTGACAGCTTTAGAGCATATTTCCATAGCTGTTCTCCCAATGGACTCCATTCTTTTTGTCAGATACAGGCTAAAATTCAAAACAATATTTTGTTGTCATATTCACCTTTAGGCCATTAGGCCTAAGGCTTAGATAAAAATGGAAAAATCAAACCATTGAACTTGAGGTAATATCTTACCTCCAGGTGTTGTGGTTCCCCCTAAGGCCAGCCCAGGAGGGATGGCAGGGCCTCTGCCGAGTTGGGGTGAGCAACGCGGCTCTACGGCACAGACTCCGGGAGTTGGGTGAGAGCGAGAAGCGAGCTGCCTCAAACTCGTTTATTGAGGAAGTGCACGTGGGTTTTAAGAGGCTTGGCTGACTAATCATTGTATGAGGTGGTCCCCTTTTTTTGACCAATGACAGCCTGTCTCTGGACAGATCATCTTGTAGCAGGCTTCTCGCGAGCACAGGACTGTAGCTGTTATCACGCCAGGCCTGCGCACAACGCCGTGTTCACAGAAGCCACTTCCTGGTTTCTTCTGCCATGCAGTCTGGCTAGGGCCAGGCCTGTATTGTGCCATACATCCAGGGTCACTTCCAAAAATATAACCCCTGCAGATGGGACCATTCCTATGTATTTTTTATCCAGCCTTATATCACATGCTATAGGCTCTTTTTTTTTTTTTTTTTTTTAAGAGGTGTCTTTCTGAACAATTATCCTTGAAAAAAATAAGTATTTCATGGAAACTTCCAAACAGTCCCATATGCCCAGATTTAGGGAAGCATGTAAGGATGCTCTTTACTGATTTTGAAATATTTTTGATGATGGCTAAAATATATTGAACCTGTAGATTTGAATTTATTAGAGACCCTGGCCTGCCACACCTTTTCTTTCATTTGGCCATGCAATTTCCATTTTATACACTAGATTTTTCTTTAAATAAAATGGAAAAATAATAATAAAATTAAGGTGGAGGAGGGACTCAGCTTTGTGAGGCACATAGTTTCTGAAATGGTGGAGCAGTAGAAAGAGTCCATGATTAAGTAAACAAAAGGGGACTGGGAAAATGGCTCAACAATTAAGGATTCTTGCTTGCAATGCCTAATGGCATGGGTTCAGTTCCTCAGTACTCTACACAAAGCCAGATGCACAAAGTGGTACATGTGTCAGGAGTATTTTTATAGTGGTAAGAAGCCTTCATGCACCCAATCTCATTCTCTCATTCTGTCTCTCTCCCTCCCTCTCCTTTCTCTCTCTCCTCAAAAATAAGTGAATTTGAATAAATGAAACAAGTCCCTATTATTTTCACAATATAAGCCAGTTTCTGGAAGTATCCTTAAAAGTACCACACACACACAAAAAAGAGAGTACTCTATAGTTAAAGGCACTTGCATGCAAAATTATGGCCTGAATTTGATTCCCCAGTACCCACATAAAGCCAGGTACACAAGTAGCTCATACATCTGGAGGTCATTTACAGTGGCAGGCACACCCATGAGGCACATGCATGCACTCTCTCTCTCTCTTTGTCTTTTATTTTCTCTCAAATAAATTAATATTAAAAAAAAAAAAGAAACACCTACTTCCTAGCCAAGTAATAAATAGCTTCTGGGCTGTGCAGAGGCAGAAGGGAACTCTCAGGATATTGAGAATTGCACAGCCAATCAAAATTGACTACTATCTGGTACCACAAAGCTGATGCCCTTTAATCTCATCCCTTGCCCTGGGTCAAGCATTGACCAATCAGAACTGGCCTAATATGCACAGCTGGAATACGAGAAAAGAGAGACAGACAGACAGCTATGGAAGAAAAACAATTAAGGCCACACGCATGGTGGCACATGCCTTTAATCTCAGCACCTTGCATGAGGAAGGGCTGGACTATCCCTGTAAGTCTGAGGTCAGCATGAGACTACATGGTGAGTTCCAGGTCAGCCTGGGCTACAGTGAGAGACCCTGCCTCGAAAAACCAAAACATAGCCACCATGTACCATCTTGCAATAGGCCGTTCTGCTACTGCTGTCTGACGTCTCCTTCCAATGTCCTCAGTAGACTTGGATGAATGAAACAAAAGAAACCATCTTGATTGTGCAGAAAATCCAAATCCTTTCTCACAATTCAGAAGTTCTCCTTTCACTGGTCCATAATGACTGACATTCTCATTAGATTTCCCTGGCTTAACACATGGGTCTTTTTTTTAGAAAATAAATGCCAGATACATTGTTATCAATATCAATGGGTCAAATATTTGCATATTCAATCTTATATGGTGATTGATTTTTTTTTTAGTTGATGCTTTAAAATAGCTTTGAATGATTGTGCTTCACATCAGAAGATACTACACCAGAACATTTTTACTTATATTTTAAATTTAGATGTTCATTATATACTTTTGATGTAGGATTTGGGGGTTTGGGAGAGGTCTCCCAGACTTGTAAACACCAATTTTGGAGCCTTATCCTATTTTAACAAAGAATTGACAAAAACAGACTTGAGAAGTATAAATTATGAACTATTGAGTTTCTTTAGGGAGAAATTATACATTGCGAGGTTTATGCAGGGGAAATGGGGATCAAGAAAAAGGCTGGAGCAATTTCCCAAGCATGGGGAAGACAGGATCTAGAAGCCCATGCAAAAAGATTTAGAAGAAACACATGCTCTGGTGTGAGAATCAAAGATCTGTCCAGAACCTCCATACAGAAGAAAGTTAAGAGACGAAGTGGTGATGGCTTCAGGAAGAAGAGCAGAGGGAAAGTATCACAGCAGAGACTGGGAAATTCAAGTGAGAAATGAGTAGTAAGGAGATTCCAGAGATTTATTACACCTAAGAGAGTTTAAACTAGAATTTAAAGACATCTTACATATAGAAGGCATAGAGCTTAGAGAATATACCCATGTGGTAGATCCAACACATGCAGGAGATTCAGAGATGAAAGATGAATCAGCCATGTAATCAAAGTGAGAAATTACCCCAAAGCATGACACAGATGGAAGGCAAACCAGGAAATGTCCAGGCCAAGGTGGAGCAAAGCAGAGGGGAGACAAAGCTAAGACCTAGGGGCAGACATACTCTTTCCACGCAGACAAGATTTTACAGGGCAAAGAGAACAACATGGGCAAGCCTAAATAGTCAATTGAAAATGGAGTTTCTTTTGGTCAGACTAAGGAATATAAGGGAAGCACCTGAGTAATTCACTGACTCAGGGCGCTGCCACAAAGGCTAGCTCACTTCGGTAGTGTGTTGGACTATGGAGGCTGCTGCCATTGTGGTGAAACTGGATCAGACTGCATTCCATTCCTGCCAAGGCAGTTCATATCTTCTGTTTCCCTCTTTGGGTCCCTGTCCCTAATTGAAACTATCTAAAAGAAGCTAACATTCTGCTTTTTTTCAGTTTACATAATGTGACTTCGAAAGCCACAAAAAGCATACATGTGCCAATACAAAATGATACAGCTCTCACGTCACAGATTTAAGAGGTAGCTCAATCTGGAGCCAGATATAAGTGACCATGACTCAGGAACACAGATTTAGGTTATCCCAATTCCATGTTCTGAGATTTAAACAATTTCATGAAGGTTTTCTAGTTACAGAACAACCACATTAGCTAACCATTAGGTAGGTGGTTTACAACAAAATGGGGTGGGAATCACCACAGGCTTCACCTGGGGGTCTATTTTGTACATTCCCAAGTCACACCTGATAAATGTATAGTCATCAGGTGGGCAATCAGTGGTTATTAAGGGGCTAAGGGTAGCTCGAGGTAATTTAGCCCTGAACTTTCAACATTCTTTTTCTGTGATCACAGGTGTTCTATCAGTCCATTCAGCCTTGTTGTGAAGAAGATGAAGCCTTTAGGGACTTTAGTTCACACCTGCAGACAAAGGCAGTGTTACCATACCAAAGCATGGGCCCCTCTTAATGGTCACACCTGATTTTATCTCTCAGCCTGTGCACTTACACTCCAACTTCGCTTCTTAGAGACGTGTCCTGAAATGGCTTTCTACAACCTAAGTCGAGATCCTGGCTGTACCTGAGTAGAGATTAGAGGTATCTGAGAACCCTTCAAGACACACAGCTGGCAAGGGCAAATTGGCTGGAATTTCATCTCCTGCTGCCACCGGTGACAATCTGATCTTAATTAAATGGGCCTCTTGCCTTGGGGAATGACAAATTTGGAAGGAGTTGCCTAGTAGAAGGTTGAAAGCAATTGTTATCAAAGCTGGGCTCTGAGCCAAGCACAACAGCACCCACTGGGAACTCTTGTTATAGGAATGTAAATAACTGGCCACACCCAGACCTACTGAATCAGAAATCCCAAATGTAGGGCAAAAAGCAATCTGAGTTTAACAAGCTATTTCTGTTGTGCTCTAATAACCGCCCCCCCTTTGTGCTCATGAGGGTGACTGCTTTGAGGCTACCGGACTCTGCCTGTCTCTGACAGGGAACCAGTCAGATAGCTTTATTATTAGCTACCACTTAGGACAGGACCCCAAAGAAGGAACCAAGAGAGATAACACAGCCTGCCTGCAGAACCAGAATTCAGCGTCAAATCCAATCTCATCCAATCAGCTCTCCCTCATCCCCTTCTCAAGTGTGCTGGCTTCTTCAGGAGCCAGTTCCCCGAGTCCAGACCCAATCAGCTCTCTCTCAGACTCACATGAGCCTTAAAGTGAAATATAAATATAAATATAAATATAAATCGATCCTTACCAAGTGGGCATGACCTCTTTTTAGCTGTTCATCTCGCCTGAACCTCCAGGTCACTGCTCTGCTAAGCCACTTTACCTCAGCCCACATGAGGGTGGGGCTGAGGTCCGGCTGGGAGGAGGGGATTCCTCTTCTCACATGGACTCACTGCCCCCTCCCTTGCACATGTCAGGAGCTCTCTGCACTTTTTTTTTCTCTTCCTTTCTCTTAATGTAATAAGGCCTCTCTAAGTCTTACCCTCTGGTCTATGGATTTTAATTCTTTTAACTCATAAGACAAAGATCCAGAGATACCCCAAACTTATTGTTACATTGGCATATGTTTTAGTAGCAAGGAACCCCAATACTTACATTACATCTCCTTCTCTTGCCCATAGTACACTCCTCCTAAGGTCCTTGAAAGCAGTGGCAATATTTCCAAGATGATATTGATGGTATTGAAGCAGACAACACAAGTACATCTCAGAGGCCCTGGGCACCTCTCCTTGCAAAAACCAGAAAATCTGTCCCCTTTCTGTTGTGTAACACTTAGCACCTATAGAAAATAAAGGCTATCTTCCACCTCTTTAGCACAAATGAAGTGAGAAAATAAATAAATAAATAAAGTACAAATTAAGTGAGGCACAATCTGTCCTTTAAATTATCTGTGAGGAAAGAGCGTATTTACCATACAATGCATATGCATGATGGGCCACATGCATGCTTAAGTTTATGCTTTAAATTTATAGGACATAGATCCACACATGCCCTGATTGTCCAAAATTATATAACAACCGATCTATCAATCAGGGTTAGGACTCACCATATTCCGGCCACTGGGGATTGGCTATTCCTTCAACATACACTCACTAAACTGTACCAGGAAAGAAAGTTTGAGGCTCTTGGACTTAATGATAGCTCAAGCCCAATCCTGCTCTGCAGAAGGAGTCTACACTTGCATTGTCAGTTACTGAACATCTAGAGTTTCAGTATTATGAATCACTAGAGACTTTCTTTGAGGCACAAGAAACCTGGACATTGCATCAAGAGGACAGCCCTAAGACTCTGGAGATTATGTGGTTACTAAAACTCCTCGAGGTCCTCCAGTGTCCTGGTGATTAAACTCAAGTGCCTCACTTTGCACATTTCAATATCTGGGATATTGTCACATCCTTGATATTCACAAGTACTTCATGTTATCTGTTTCAATGGGGAAACACACCAACAATATCGTCTATGTCATGAGGTATGCACCTCAGAGATCAGCTCAGGAAAAGCTGGGTCCTTAACTATGCCATGAGAAGAATTTCAGGATGGGTCAGACAGGAGCAAAGTTGGAGATCTGCATAAAGTAGAGAAGGAAATATAATAGAATTTATATGTAAGTGAAGGTATTGAGAGAGAGACCAGGAGAGACTTAAGAAAAAGGCAATAATCTATACTCAAGATACAAATGGGGGTTTCTCAAGAATGAAACATTGCACTTCAAGTACTTAATATATTTTTAATATAGATAGATGATAGTTAATAGATAGGTGATAGATGATGGCAGATAGATAGATAGATGTTGAATTTATATTCCTTAAAGATGTCATATACAACCAGGTCAAAAGATTAATCCAGGCTGGACAAAAGGCTCAGTGGTTAAAAGTGCTTGCTTGCAAAGTCTGGTGGCCTGGCATTGATTCTCCAGTAGCCACATAAAGGCAAATCCACAAAGTGGCAAAAGTACTTGGAGTTAGTTTGCAGTAGAAGGAGGAATTGGCATGCCCATACATGCCATGACTAGCATGGGTTTGACCTGTTCAGGTGACTCAAGGATTAGAAAGAAAGACAGACAGACAGAAAGAATAGAGTGAAAGCTGGGATCGGGGGTGTTCATGCTCTAACAGACACACTGCAGCACTGTCTAACCAGTGTTGGCTTATTTTAGTCACACTCAAAAAAGAAAAACATTAACAAGTTCTTTTATGAAATACAGAAGCATTATGGGAACTGGGGAAGGGGAGAAAGGGAGACAAGGTCAGATGAGTCAGGAATGAGACAGCTACAGACTGTTTTTCTGTTCTGTGTTCTGCACCAGGTCAGGCCCATACAGACAATCCAAGGGGAGGAATTAAGGAGGGACTGTGGCTGATTCGGGTCTCTGTCAGTTCAACTGGAGGTGGACTTGTCTGTGCTATGTCAATGGCTTCTACTGGTTACGGTTCTCTACACATACTCTCTCTATCTCTCTCTCTGTCGAAATAAATATGTGAGAATATGTTTGTAAAATGTTAAGAAAAGTTCAAAAATTAACAATTTTAGGACTGGACAATAGGGATGGTGGGGAGGTACAGGAGGGTAAGGGGGGATAAAAAACTGGACCTAATTGGAAATTGTACTAAAAAATCCTATAACCTGTAAGACGTACTAAAAGGCTGAACCTTGATCAGGTGCTTAGAACACCTGCATCACAGAGGCCTCAAGAGGTAGGATGAAGACTAACCTCAACTTTCTCCTGTTTCTCTCTCTTACCCCCTCTTCTTATTCTTTTCTCTCTCTCTTTCTGTTTCATACCATCTATATTTTTCTTCCTTCTTCTCCCATGGCACTGACCTGTAACTCCCAGTACCAGCATGTGGTCAACATCCACAATGAGCTGTTGATCAGTGAGACCTCCAAGGTTTCCCAAAAGAAGACAGATTTCTGTCAGAGTACTTGATGACCCACTAAAGGTTAATGGTAAGACCCTATTGCTGAAGACACCATATGCTTTTGGGATGGAACATGGAGTGACCTTGCTGGAATCTGGAAGAGTCAGTCCCCAGACAGTTTGTCTAGTGCCAGAAGGTACTACATGAGCAACTGGGGGAAAATGACCAACATCTGTCTAAGCAACTCGAGATGTAAACTTCCCAGCAGCAATCAACCTGACGTGATGATCACACAAATGCAATAGTGGCACACAGCCATGGTGGGTTACCAATTGCTCTTGATTTGGCTAAAGCATCAGCTCATTGGAACGGAACCCATACATGGAACTGGAAAATAAGTCAGAACCATATCCAAAAATGAGTTCACCCTCCAATATCAAGGTCCCACCAATAGTGGGATACAAGAGGGCCTACACCCATTAAATTCACTCTAAAATAATAATGGTTATCCATGTACCTTGCACTGACCTCACTTTCCGTTGGAGAATTTGCTTCTCTTTTTCAGATGGACACAGAACCTGAGGAGAGAATCAGCCCATCGCACCTCACCAGGGCACCAGCTGAACCCATAGAATAATTGGGGAAATGAGCAAGAGTGCTGCTTTCTCAGAGAACCTGGTACCAGCAGAGGGGTGAAGGAGATAGACACAGAGAACACTCAACCCCTACCAAACCGGAGATACAGAGACACAGAGACTCCGTTGACCTCATCACTGAAATAGACCTATTGAACCCAACATGGCTCAGGGAAATTCGCGGAAGAGGGGGCAGAAAGATTGTTAGAGCCATAAGTTGGGTCATTATGCACAGAGACATTATCTCTTCCCCATAACTGATGGCTACCCCCCACAATGCAAGACCCACAGTCCCCGAGGGGGGAGGGCAGGGAGAAGGATAACCATGGTAACTTCATGGCTCTATGCACATTATATAGATAACTAATTACAAAAAAATTAAAAGCAAAAGAAATGCAGATAGATGAGCTGGTACTTTACTTCTTTGAAAGACTTTCCTTCTTGTAAGTTAAGTTGTGAGGTGGTTTTATGAGGCGCATTGTTCCAGTTTGAGAGGAGTGCTGATGCAGTTAAACTCCTGATGTGATGATACACATTGTTGCCCTAAGCAAGCATGGTGCAGTTGCTATTTTTAATCACTCATTTCAGAAATAACTTAGCAAAGGACTTATTTTCTGTGCTAGAAACATATACTATGAGTCCATTCCAGACTTCCAGAATCGAAGTTATTATACCAATATTACCATATAATTCCAGTGCACATTAAAATTTTTAAAACTATTTTTATTTTTATTTGTTTGTGAGTGGGGGTGGGGTGGAATATAAGCATGACAGGGACTCTTACCACAGCAAACAATCTTCAGATCCATGTGCCACTTTGTGCATCTGGCTTCACATGGGTACTGGGGAGCTGGATCCAGGCCAACAGGATTTGCAAGTAAGTGTCTTTAATTAGTGACCCCTTTTCCCAGCCCTGGACATTAAAATTTAAGAAACAAGAAAGATTGCAGGATGAAAGCAGCCACATCATTTAGATTTTGTTAACATTGTAGCTATGTGGGCCACTGATTTGGCAGGGATAGAGACAAAATTATACTCAGAAAAGTCGAATAGGCATTCATTACATTAATTTATGGAAAGATACTGTTATCATAGCTGGAGAGGTGTCAGCAGACATGATCACTTTAAATTATGAGAGTTAATTTCAGGACCTGATAATTGATTTTTAAGGAGGCCTGAGGCGGAATGACTGGGTCACATACACTGCCAGTGTTTTCCCTCTGACAGCTAGATGGACAATAGTGTCATCCCTGACAGGGGGGATACCACACATGGAACAGATTTGTTGATAAATGTCATCAGTTTATTTGTGGTCCACTTTCAGGGCTCCTAGGAGAATCAATCGTTAGGATAAAAAAAAAAAAAAAAAAACCCAAAATCCGAACACCTGGATTTTTAAAAGGACTTTACTGTTTAGAAACAATGTCATAATATATTAGTAATTACTATTACCCAGATGGAGCATTATTCATAATTTATAAAGCCAAATAGAACGACTAATAAAGGGGCAAATGATGTGCAAACTTTCTAACTCTAAATGTCATATTTTCATGTTGTCACTTGGTACCAGGAATACCTATGCATACAGATATTAAGGGAGATGATGTGATTGGGGCTGAGTTGTCTCAATTTACTTCAGCTACAACAGTGCTGCCTGTGTTTCCAAGTTTTGGGCTTTGCTGTGAGATAAAATTTGAAGAAATGACAACACATTTGAAAATGACTGTGATAAATACAGTCAAAAGAGTCATGTCACTGTCAAAGTCAGTAAGTAGTTTCTTTATGCCAAGCATGTTGCTAGGTGCTAGGGATAAAAAAAAAAAAAAAAATGGTTGACTGGGATCCCAAGTAATTGGAATATTAAATCAAGTAGAGGAAACTGAAAATATAAACGTAAATGAAGCAAGAAACAAGTGACTAGTATGCTGAATATAGTTAGCCTAAGAAAAGATCAAAACCTTAAATGGAAGTGGAGTTTCTGCTGAGTGTACATGTTCACGTTTAAAAGTTGAGAAATCATCAGTTGAACCATTGCACCTCATTGAGGAACAACTTCATTTCAGTTTACTATGCCGCAGGGTGAATTTACATTGCTGTTAGAAAACAACCTCTAGGAGTGTATATCTCAGATGAATCTCTGAAAGTTATTTATTTATTTAAAGCACTCATAAAGTCATACTTATTCTAATCATTTTTGTAAACATAATAACTTTTTCTTTAAAAATAAATTTATAATAACATGTATATAAATACATTAAGACATGTTTCTGAAGGTAATGTGAGATTTTCATTGATGCATAATATATACATCATAGTATATTTAAATTAACAATACCTGTATTAAATGTTAAGGTATAAATCTGTAAAATCCTATCTCCTAGCCTTCTGAAATGTACAGTATATTACTGTGATGGTGCTGCACCAGCATACATTAGCATGTTAGAACCTCAGTGTTTTTTTTTTAAGTTTTTATTTATTCATTTGAAAGGAGAGAGAATAATATTGAGCACACTATGACCTCTAGTTACTGCAAACAAACTCCAGATGTGGTTCCATTTTTGTGCATCTGACTTTACTTGGGCTGGTACTTTGAATTCAGTGGTTTAAAAGTATGCCCCAGAGACTCAGGCTTGAATCTTGTGTCTCCAGAGGGTGGAGCCCTACTGAGAAAGAGGTATGGCACTGGAGATGGAACTTGAGTCCATCCCCAAGGTGTGCGAAGAGCTGTTTGGAATTCTTGCTGTTTATGCTTGCTGGTGTTGATGGTGCTGGCTGATGGATGGTGTCACTGCTTGGATATATGGAGGTGAGGCACCTTCTTGTGCCATTGATGGTGTTTACTTGGAATCTATAAGCCTGACATGAACCCTTCCCCCCCACCCCCCACAACTGCTTCTGGTTGGATGCTAGTCCCAGCAAGGAGGAGCTGACTGCAACATTAATTTGGGTATCAGAGCAGTGGTAGTGTTGCCATGAATCTGACCACATGGAATTTGGTCTTTTGGAACTTGTGCTTTGGAGAAATGTGGAAGGACTTGGTACTTGGGACTGGAGAAGACTTACAACAGTGAAGTAAGCAGAGCTTGATGGGCTATCCTGGTGAGAGTTTAAAGATGCTAAATGCAGAGAGAATTATGGACTGTAAAGGCTAGGTTAATGAATGTTCAAAGGGAAAGGAGAAACAGTAGAGAACTGTGTTGAATTTTACAATAATGGACTGGTGTCTCGGCAGTTCTCTCTGCTTGAATCTATAGAATTGAGCCAGCTGCTTCTGCTATTGATGGTGTAATTTATAAGACTGAAAATAAACCCCTTTCATCCCATAAGCTGCTTCTGGTTGGATGATTGTCCCAGCACTAAGGAGATGACTGAAGCATGTGGGTACTGGTGAATTGAACCCAGGATGGCAGGGTTTGCAAACAGTGTATTTAACTCTGAGCCACCTCTCCAGCCCTTCAGTGATTTTTGTTATCAATTTATTTCTTGTTTTGGGACAAGGGTCCTTTTGTATTCTTGGGACAACACAGATACCATTACACTTAGTACCATTAACTCCTTGGTACTTTCTTTAAAAAAAAATTATATATATATATATATGTATATATATATATGATTTTATTTATTTCTTTGCAAGCAGAGAGAGAGAGAAGAGAGACAGACAGAGACAAAATGGGCAAACCAGGACTTATAGCCACTGTAAACGAACTCCAGATGCATGTGCCCCTTTTGCATCTGGCTTATGTGGTCCTGGGGAATCGAACCTGAGTCCTTTAGCTTTGCAGGCAAATGCCGTAACTGCTAAGCCATTTCTCCAGACCCTCCTTCGTACTTTCTAATGGTAACTTGGTAAATTATTGTCAAACATTCTCTATCCCTCCTTCCTACCCTTGCCAGGACCCACTAAACAACCTTCACCAACAATAAAAGTGTGAATTTTAAACAAATGAGCATTAAAAGGGGTATAAGCCTGAATTAAAATAATTGTCTGAATGATTAAATTTTATAACAAAATAGTTTTTATTCCTGGTATGGAGCAGAAAAGCTGCTCCCTGAACCAGCCAACTACTATACTTAATGTTCATATTCAGCCATCAACAGTGAAAACAGTGGACGCTGAATATGCTCACCACAGGCCCAATGACTGAACTGGTTAGAGTGGCATGTCTACTCTGGGGTTTCCATAACTGGACGAATACGGGAGGGCTGGTACTGGGATAAAAGTCTAAAAGGCAACATAGTGCTCTTGAAGACTAAAGGGATGGATTATTGCCCAGCACTGAAAACACCTCTATTCACACCCTCCAAGGCTCAGATGGTGATGGACCATTGTGTGAAGAAGAAGGGATGGAGGAGTGCCCAGCATAGAATGGAAGAGCCAAGAGCCAAAGGAAGGGTATGACCTCTTACAATGCAACTGCCCAGACAGAAATTGGCCTTGATATCCATGACCTTGCAGTGCCTAGCAATACTCCACAAGACCCTCAAAATAGAAGAAAAAGATGATGTCATCAAATTAAAAGAGAGACTAATGGAGAGAGGGAGGGTATGTGGTGGAGACTGGAGTTCTAAAGTGGAATGGGGGGAGGGGAGGGAAATATCAGGTGGGTTTTTTTGTATGTAAGTATAAAAGTCAATAAAACAATAAAAATAAAATAAAATAAAATAAAAAAGAAAAAGCATTTACATATATATGATTCTATTGATTAGATTTTTAAATTATATTTTTCATTTATTTAATTATTTTAAATTTAAGAACAGGTATGATTCTAAGTTTAAATATATATTGAGCAAATAATTTAAAAGTAAAAGCATTTCTGTAGTTATTGTGAAAAAATCATCAGTTGATCTACTAACATAGAAATAATTCACAAATGTATTTATTAGCTATATGCTAAAATATGTACAAACAACCCAGGTAACATCTGTTTCAATTAGTAGAACATGATAGGTAAAATAAGGAAAAATATAAATGAGGAGTGAGTGACTATGCTTCAAAACCTTGACAAATTTTTTAACAGTTATGTTAAGCAGTATATTTAGGAAAACATACTTAAACTAAATGTGCAGGTAGTCGGTCTTTCAAAGGTTTGGCAAATCAAGGAATCATGAAGAAGAGAAATGATAACATTTGGAAAATGTATTCATAAATTATAAAACTCCTTTAATTTTAGGTTCAGAGTCTTAAAAAATAAAACCATAAGAGGCGAGAAACAGTATTTTATCCACACCATCAAAAAAGACTTGTAAGTGTATTAAAATCTGAGTCTATAAAGTACACCAGATAATTTATTTTATTGATCTGTGAGAACTAAAAACAGTAACTACTTGTGTCTGTCTATACTTCAAACATTAACTTTTTATTAGCAACACTGATTGAAGATGAAATCCATACAAAAATACTTTATTCTGGCTATTATCTTTACCATTTTATAGGCAAAAGTTTGTATTTATCTTGAACAAAACAAAATAAAAAATGATAAATTAACATCCTACTATTAGTTTTAATTATCTGACAACCAAATTCTTAAATAAGCAAATATTATCCTGTGTTCATTTTATTATTTATATAGTTTTATACATCGATCTTCAACTTATTAATAATTGCACTCAATTCTTATTTGCTGTTTCATTATTCATAAGCAGTCAAAATACAGATTTAAAAATTAAAGTTAAAAATGTATTAGTAGAATATAGCTGAACACTTATGTTTACCAATATTAATATCTATTTGCCTTGTTAAAAAAATGAGGGATTAGAGAAATGGCTTAGTGGTTAAGATGCTTGCCTGCAAAGTCTAAGGCCCATGTTCAATTTCTTGGTTCCCACATAAGCCAGATGCACAAGGTGGAGCTTGCCTCAGGAGTATAATTTCAGTGGCCCTGGCATGCCCATTCTCTCTCTCTCTGTCTCTTTCTCTCTCTGTGTCCAATAAATAAATGAAATATTAAAAAAATTAAAAATCCATGCTAACATAAATCACTTAAAATTAAATATAAAAACAATGACAAGTCCAAAGTGAGATGTATTTTAGAAGTATTTAATCCACTAGAGAATTTTGTATACAAAAGTTTTTGAATCATGAAGAAAATTAGTTTCAAGTTTCTCTTTGTTGACACTGATGCAGGATAGGAGAAAGCTAATTGCTTTTAGGCAGTTTCACTTAGAGATGGAGGCCCAAAGGAAACCAGGAGATGCCACCTTGCCTGGAACAAGAACGGAAATGAAACTCATGTCTGACTGAGACTGATCTACAGTGTCCGGTGCTGCCCACAGTCTAGCATGCTGCATAAATTGATGGCCCAGGTGGGCTGGCCGGGGTCCAAATCTATAAACCTGTCAGCTCTTCCCCTTGCATATACCTGAATCTGATGCTATAAGTGCTGCAGCCTTTCTATCCCACCCTATCTTTTGGTGCCACCTTGGTGTGCGTGACCCTCCTCAACTTGTACTCTGTGATGCTTAGACACACAAGTCTGGCTTCTACCCCCAGCCTGGCTGGCTGGGTGGGGGAGGGAGAGCATAGCACGGTTTCTTGATCTAAACTGTTCTGCTGGTCTCTGTTTTACAGTTTGGAGTATTTTCTTACTTTGATTACTTGTACAATTTTCCTCTGGTCTCCGGATCTACCACATGCTCACTACCTTACACTCCAGATCTACCACACTAACACTAAGCTGGCTCCCTGTGTGCCAGTGTAACTCTTTCCATTACTCACTTCTCCTCTGAATTTCTTGGTCTCTGCTTTGGTATTTTCTCTCTGTTATTCTTCCTTAAGTCACCACCATTTGCTCTTTTACTTTCTTCCATTAAAAAACAAAACAAAACAAACAAACAACAACAAAAAAAAACAAAAACAACAAAAAAAAACATGTACAACGGCATGTCTGTTCCTTCTAAATCTTCCCACACAAGGTCCTAAATTCTTTCCTCCATGTGCTTGTGGCTCTACTCCAGTCTTTCATTAAAAAACCTTAATTTCTCTTAAATGAACCTTATAAGATCTACAGTGTTTTCTGCCTAAGTGTGTTTCCTACTTCCCATGTTTATGACTCTGCTCCAGCCTTCCTACCTAGGTTCCAGTCTCCCTTGTATAAACCCCACAATTTGTGATTTGTCCCTAAATAAACTTAATAGTTCATAATTTATCCTTTTTGAGTCCATCTTTAACAATTCTTTGTTGAAGGTAGGACAGAACCCAAACTTGGGGTTCTTACATTTGGAGGACCCTTCCTGAACCCCAAAATGCTGCATCAGTACATCACTGAATACATATGAATTTCATTTAATCTTCTTGAATGATATTTTTTCTTGGCAAAGCAATACCTACTGACAACATGGAGTAAGTTTAAATGCTTCAAAAATTCCCAATAATCCAAAATTATATTGATGATGCATCTAAATGAGTCCTACCATTTTCTAGCCATTTTATATTATATTTTTGGATATAATATGCATTAGCAAAATAATGTACATTTGAATTGGGTAAAATAAATTATGTAACTACAAATTATTTTATGTTTCCAAATTTAGTTCACTCTACCCCAGGCTGACCTAGTATACTTTTTAATCAGTAATCTTCAATTAAGAACACCACAATATTACGGCCGATTTCCAGTTGCTGTGGAGATGCCTCGATGGGTAAAGCTTTTGCCGAACAAGTATGCAAACCTGAGTCCAGATCCCCAGCACCCATGTAAATTTAAGTTGTGAGTGGTGGTAGCCCACAAGAGGGGGGAACAAACTATATAATTATTAGGTAGATAGTTAGAAAAAGACTCATAAGAGAAATCTTAAATTAATATCTGTTTGTTGCCTGTGACACTACTGGCTGCTTACATCACACAGTCCTGCCAGTAGAACAGGAATTCAGAGTCAACCCCAATCTCATCCAATCAGCAATCTCACCTCCTACTCAGATGTGCAGATCTAATCCCCATCCAGCCCAGGGCATCCAGGCCAATCAGCCCTCTCTTAGACCTGGTGTCTGAGAGGGCTTGCCCAATAAGATTATATAGAGAGCCTTACCAGGTGTGCAAGCCCTCTTTTGTTGGCTGATCTTCTCTCCTGAATTTACAGGTTCCAGTTCTGGCAGACCTCCCCTCATCTGAGGCCAGCTTGGTTGAGAAAATGGGACACCCCGACCCCTACTTCCACATGGGCTGTCTACCCTCTCCTACCCTCTACATGGCTGAAGCTCTCTAATCTTTCTTATCTTTCCTCGCTAAATACCTTTTCATGTTTCAGACCCATGCTTACTTCCCATATGAGCTCTCAGACCATGCGGTGTATCTATTTTCCCTTCCTCAGTTCATGGACCCTTCCCCTCCTTCATATAATCCTGAATGAAAATGTAATGGCTCATAAATTATCCTTCTCAGGTTTGTTTTACTTTAATTCTTTGGTAAAACAGACATGAATGTAGGCTTTGGGGTTTAAGGACTCTTTCCTGAATTCCATAAACCCTGATACACAACTGTCATCTTAGTGCTCAGGAATCAGAGACAGGGACTCTCCCAGGTAGCTGTACTAGCTAAATTGATAAGTGTTGGGGTTGAGCAAGCAATCCTACTTTGATAAACGAGGGAGCGAGTAATCAAGGAAGACATCAACATCAACCTGTGGTCTTCATACACACATACACATGTGGATATGCTCCTTCACACATGTTTACACACATCATGACACATAGAAGTTAGGGATTTTCCTCTCCTAGTTAGATGGATGGGAAGAGGCTCCTCTCCTAATTGCTCTTTTCTTTCACTGGTGTAGCATACTATGGAGGAAAGGGTTGCTCACTTCCTGGGTCTCCACTCAGAACAAAAGACAAGACACATTGGTGAATTTGCCATGAAACAGGGTTTTCAGGGTTCATGAAATGTTCTTAAACTCCAAACCTTCAGTTTGTGTCTTTTTACCAAACGATTGAATTGAAACAAGAATGAGGACAATTATAAAATTATTAGGTTTATTGAGAAGTCAGGATGGGTGAGGGAGAGTACCTGGAACAAGGAAGGGGGGAATGGATGCTCCCACGTGGCCTGAGAGCCCATGGAGAAAGTCAGTACGAGCCTGCAACATGAAAAGGCATTTAGAGAGGAAAGAGAAGAAAGTGCCAAGAGCTCCTGCCATGTGGAGGACAGGAGATTGAAGAGAGCACATGGGGGAGTAGAAATAGGGGTGAGGTTTACCGGGACAGGAACCTGGAAGTTCAGGAGACACACAATAGCCGACAAGAAGGGGCTTGCACCTGGTAAGGATCCATATATTATCTAATTGCGGTGGGCTTTACCCTCAGACTCAGGTGAATCTGAGACAGAGAGAACTGATTGGTGAACTCAGGATGAGGCCAGCCATGATGGCAAGTTTTGCGGCTGAACTTAACCAACCACAATGTCAGGATTAGATTTAAATTCTAGGAAAGGGGAACTCCCTCCCAGAGAGCAGCTCAAGTTGTTTATGGGAAAAAAAAAATCAAAAACAATACAAACAACAACAACAAAAGGATCTAGGTAATTCCTTAGTCAAGTGATAAGGACAGGAGAGATCCTTCTCTGATCTCTAGTAAAGTGGAGATTACAAAGGCAGACTTAGGATATTTCTGCTTTTTACATTTGGGGCTGTCACCCTAAACTACCTAACAAAACTACCTGCCGCCCTCTCACCAGGACATGCCTGGACATGTCTGAGATGAGGCCTGTGCAAGATTGCATCAAGGACCAATCAAAACCTCTGGTTCTCTTTGAGATGACCAATCAGGACACTGGAATGGGGAGGTTTCCCTCAGCCAGTAAATGTTTGGCTCTCCTTGAGGTGGCAGAGCCTAGCTCTTGATACCCTACTCCTGCAGGAATCTGTGCCTCTCTAACGCTTATGTTTACTTTAAATAAACTTTGCAATGCTTCATCTACAAACATTTTCTTGCTTTTTAAATTCGTTAATTGGCAGAGAAAACAACTCGGCCTCTAGATGGTAACAATATGAACATGCATACACATGTGCACACATACCACACACATGCAAAAAAATTACAAGTAATAACTATGAAGTATTTTTGTCCATAATGAAAGTAAATTTTTACCTAGTCGGTACATATAAAGACAAATTATATAACATTTACTTTCCATTAGCTAAGTATTATAACTATATTGTCACATTTGGGATTTGCCTTAGAGGATGGAGACAGACCATTTCTTGAGTTCCAAGTTTTATTTAATGCCAAGAGATACTGGCAGTATCCAAAGCCACAGGGGAAGAAGCCTGGGACTCTGAGTATGGGGAGGAAGGAAGGAGATTTTAATGGCATTACAGATAGGGAGAGGAAAGAAGTACCCCAGGAGGTGTTAAGAGTCTCAGAGCTCCCTACCCATCCCTGCTCTCTCCCTTAACTCTGGGCCATGTTAACTCTGGGACTCTAGGACTGCCTCAAGAAATAGCAACCTAGCATACCTCTGGGCAAGAAGGAAGGCCACTACTTCCTACAACCCACACCTCTGTCCACCACCCAAAGCTCCTCCCTCTCAGAACAGTTTCTCACTTCTTCCCTTAAAACTCACACCCTGGCCCACCTTCACTCCCCCTTTGGCTCTTCTGTTTCCCCTTTTCCTCTCCCTCCACTTCTTTCTCTCTGTCTGTGAGGTAGTTTGAATATATGTCCCCCAATATATTTAGTGTTTTATTAGTTATAGTTTGCATCTGCAATCACCTTGCTAAAGGCAATGTCACTGGGAGCTGGTCTTAAGGTCTTAAGGTGTTAATGGTGTGGGTTTGAGATTCCATTGTAAAGATAAGCAAATGTGCCTAGCAGGCGTTCCTGAAGTGTGCTGTGTGACCTTTTGGCGGTAGTTTTGCTCTGTGTGCTGTGGTGGCTGGTTGGCTTTTTCTCTCTCTCTGCTTGGCCCTGTGGAGAGCAGGCCGCTTCTTCTGCCATTATGGAACTTCCCCTGGATCTGTAAGCTTCAATAAATAACATCCCTTCCTCCATAACTGTGCCTGGTCTGGAAGTTCATCTCAGCGAACCTGAAGCTGTCTGCTACAGTCTGGTACACATGTCCCCTTCTCTTTCTCTCCACTCTGTTCTTTTTTTCTCTCTCTCTCCCTCCCTCCCCTCCCCTGTTACAATAAAGTCTTAGATCCAGAAAACTGTCCATCTTCGTCCTACAAAGTGAATATCAAAAATCTAACAGGAAGGAAGGGGGAGGACGTTGAGCAGCTATGGCTCAGGGTGACACGAGCCTACATGATTGGGAAGGGGAATTGCTTCTTGAGTTTGCATTTTAGAGTTCTCTGGAGTACCTGTAGAAATTTGTTAAGGGAAGTAAGTTTTTGAATTTCACATCTCCACCCAGGGCCACAGATGACGGCAAGGAAAGGATCTCATTCCTCATCTGCACAGAAGCCCAGGACCATTAAGGCTCCATCAAAAATTTTTGATGCTAGTTAGGAAATATCTGATCCTGGACATACTTGTTGAGAGGGGAAGGAACACCAAGGCAGCTTTCTTGAATGCTATCATATATTCTTTAAGTCTTGCTTTCCAGAAATACACATTGAGACTATAAAACAAATGTTTAATGATTTGTGCTAAGGCTTTCTTAGGAGTGACATCCTTCTATGTTTGTTCTCTTTTATACAGGCACAAACCTATCTCACTTAAAAATCAATTCTGAGTTTCTGAATGAACCAAAGTATTACAAGTATCCTGTAATCATCAAAAATAGAATTTACTGATGACAAAAGCCCACACATTGTGCTCAGAAGATGAAGGACAGGCTACCAAAACAGACTATTACTATGATCAGCACCTCTTCCACCAGTACCTTGGCACATTTCTCAGTGGACCTAGAAGGTTATAAAACATTACCCTTCTGCAACTGACAGGTTCAGAAGCAAAGCATATACAAAACAAGAACAACAACAGAATATTAGTCTTTAAAAGGAATTTCTTAGTAGTGCCTTTTTAAGGTGATTTCTAGGTCTTTCTTCAAACTAATTAAGTATATAAAGATGTGGTTTTGTGTATAGTAGGTAGCACACACAAACTTATGCTACAGTACAGCATCCTTGCAGAATTTGTGGAATTATCTCCTATCAAATGCTATTCTGATGTTTCACATGATTACAACAGTTTTATTTCATTGACAATTTACAAGCACTGAAATACAAGCATTGAAAATAAATCAGAATAGATGTAGAAATAATTTTAATTTATATTGAAATATTTAATCTCCTAGTCACATATTTTTAACCCATCCATCTTGAGGGGAAAAATAATAACTCCTTGAAGATGATTCTAAAGAGATTAAAAATAAGTTTTACAATTTAAATAAAGCAGTACAAAATTTAAGTTATCTTTTGTTCCGTTTTGCCTATCATCACACAGATGTGCAACAAGTATTGTTCTGAGATTTCCCATTTATAAAAATGATGCATGAAACTTTGGTAAGATGGCTTTCATGCCTCTAAATATGCTTGCTCATAGGGCCTCCCTTTGTAGCCCTTGGACATTTAGGTTAATTCTTTAAGAGCTTCTAAAATAGTTTTCTATTTTCCAATGGGAAATCATTTTACTTGATTTGACATATAATTTACTGAAGGAGAAACAGGAAGAAGATAGCTGTTTTATACAGTTTAGTGAGAACAGATGCCCAAAGAGAGAAGCTGCCTTGGCGGATGAACCAGTCTCATCCACGAAGGCTACAGCGCCCTCTACTGCTTCCCCCTGGATCCACAGACTCATCAGGTCTTTACATATCTGAGTCTGAGGGCAAAATCCTTCCCAATTAGCTACAAAGGACAAGCCCGTGTGTGAATGGCCTCTTGGGGGTATTGTCCAGGGCACTGGCTTTTTTGGTTCTTGGTCTTCTCAGCCTAGCTGGGTGGGGGAAAGGGAATTACCATTTCTCTTCCATTCCAGTGTCCCCAATGACCTGGGTTCTTCAACCTGAATCTCAGTGTGTGTAAATTTCCTCCTTCTCTCAGTCTGGCTGGGTTAGGAGAGGTCTCTCTTCTTCTTCTTCTTCTTCTTCTTTTTTTTTTTTTTTCTTGCCTGGGTACCTGTTTTGTTTGTTTCTTACATGTATTTTGTTTCCAGATGCCTTTTCACTTTGTTGTATGTATGGTTTCCACTAAACCCTAGGTCTGTCACGTGTATCATAACTCTCTTGACTCTCTTAGTGACTCATTCTCTTCACATCTGAATTTTCCTGCTCCCTGCTTTGGTGTTTTCTTTCTCTCTGTTATCTTCCCTTAAGCCCTGAGTTCTTCACAACCTAATCTCTCAGCTTCCTTCTCAGCAAAGGTGAAGAGCTAGCACATGTTTTGCTTCTGTAGCAGACAGCTTCAGGTTCGCTGAGATGAACTTCCAGACCAACAAGGCACAGTTATGGAGGAAGGGATTATTCTTTATTGAAGCTTATAGATCCAGGGGAAGTTCCATAAAGGCAGGAAAAGCAGCCTGCTTTCACAGGGCCAAACAGAGAGAAAGCCAACCAGCCACCACAGCACACAGAGCAAAAATACTGCCAAAAAGTCACACAGCACACTTCAGGAACTCCTGCTAGGCACATTTGCATATCTTTACAATGGAATCTCAAACCCACCATTAACACCTTAAGACCAGCCCACAGTGACATTGCCTCTAGGAAGGTGATTGCAGATGCAAACTATAACTAATAAAACACTGAATATATTGGGGACATATATTCAAACAACCACAGCTTCTGTGTGTGTGTGTTCCAGCCTTCCTCCAGATACCAGTTTTCCCTACCTAAACCCAGGTGTCTTTTCACTTTCGTTACATGTATGATTTTACTGTAAGCTCTGGGTCTGTCATGTATGAAGTAATTCTTGATCCTCTTGGCTTCCTACTCTTTTGGCACCTGAATTTCCCAGTACCAGCCTTGCTGTTTTCTGACTCTGTTACTTCTAAGATCTCTGTTTCACCAGTCCTTCACTATGTCCTCATCCTCTCTGGTCTCTCATGTGTAGAGGGTCTTTTAGTTGTCATGCTCTGCCTTCTGTGTGGTTCTGCCTCCTCCACAGCCCTTTTACCTGTGGAAATCTTTCTGTGATGGGGATTTTCTCTGCCTTTCAGGCCTAAGTCTTTTCAGCCCTCATCATTCATAATTTCTTTCTATGTAAATTCAATAATACATAATTTATGCTTCTCAGAGCCTGTTGTCACAATTTTTTATTAAGATAGACAAGAACCCAAATGTTTGGGCTCACAGCCCTCCTTGAACCCCATAATCCTGCATTATAATTATGTTCAAAAACAAATACAAGAAGGAATATGTTGTCATTGTACAAATATTTTAAAAAATGTTCTTAACAATTGGTACCAGTTAGCAATTCTAAATGACTCATTCAAAACACTAAGAAAGGCCACTTCCTATGGTGGACAGCCTGGTTGAAGGGAATAAGCAGTTGTTCTGGACTTGCATAGAAACAAGCTATATTATTTGCATATGCTAATCTTCCTACACCATCAACTTTCAGTTCCATGCATTCAGTAAAACCCAGTATTTACTGTAATCAGCCTTCTATCTTAAAAAGCTCAATGGAAGGGGTTCATGCTCTGACATATACAAAATAAAAATATCTCTCTAAGACTATATTCATCCTTATTTAACTTCCACTTATTCATATTATGATTAGTGGTATCTTTTACTTTTCTGTCCCATTCTTTCTTTCTTTTTGTCTTTTTGTCTTTTTTTTTTTTTTGTATTTATTTATTATTTTTGAGGATCAGTCTCACTATAACCCAGGCTGACCTGGAACTCACTCTGTAGCTCAGGCTAGCCTGGAACTCATATTAATCCTCCTATTTTAGCCTGGAATTATAGGCTTGAGACACCACACACAGTTCATTTATAGTATTGTTTAATTAGTCCATTTACTGTAACATACCTCATGGTTTGTCCCAAAATGTGTAAACTTTGAATGTGATTTTTTTCCTATCATAATCATGTTAATTAAAATATCCTCATGAAAGGTTTGATATGTAGAAACTACATTATGTATCTTATAGTATAAGAATCATTGAGTGTTGGAATTGAGGGTAAATTATAAATAATGTCTTATAAAAAATCCTAGTGTTTTGAGATTTGGAGTGAAGAAAAGAGAAGTTAGAGGAAGAGGATTAATCTAATTATCTTTGAAAAACTTAACAAAAGGAATGAGCTATTTTTTTTTCCTCACAATTTACATCTTGACTATTTTTTAGAAGAAGTACTGCACTCTGTTTTGCAGGTACTTCTGAATATATTGAAATAGAATTATGAAAGTTTTCTTACCATACAGGAAATTATCTCAGGTCTTATATCAAGTCTTCATGTATCTACAACAAAAATGACAACTGTCAATATTTATATCATGTACAAACAAGTATTCCTCAAGCAAACAAAAACTGAAAACTTCTTCTCTCTTCTCAGCAATCAGACCAGTTTCTAGTGGTGAAATATCAAGATGATAAGCATCACATAGATGTGATTTTTTTTTTTTGACAATTTTGTCTATTTTTACTAGGTTGGCCTCCAACTGGCTATACAGCTAAGAATGACCTTAAGTTTTTTTTTTTTTTTAATTTTATTTTATTCATTTGAGAGAGAGATAGAGGGAGAGAGAGAGAAAGGGAGTGAGAAAGAAAATACATGCCAGGGCCTTCAGCCACTGCAAACAAACTCCAGATGCATGTGCCACCTTGTAGATCTGGCTTATGTGGGTCCTGGGGAATTGAACTGGGTCCTTTAACTTTGCAGGCGAACACTAAGCCATCTCTCCAGCCCAACCTTAAACTTCTGATAATGCTGTATCTACCTACAAAGTGCTGCTGGGATGAGGCCTGTGCTACCATGCCTTGCTATATGGGGTGCTGGATATGAAACCTAGGACTTTGTGCATGACAGGCAACAAGTCTGTCACCAACTGAGGTGAGCTACATCTTCATCCCCAATATGTTCTTTTTTTTTTTTTCTTCAATTTTTTTAGTGTGTGTGTATGATGTGGTGTGTGTGGGCTATACATGTATATGCACCTTTGCAATGCCTTGTACACTTGCCTCAGTTGGGGTGGGGATTGCTCACCTGAAGTAAATAGACCAGAACATTGTTCTCTTTTTTACTCTTTAAAAAATATTTTTATTTATTTATTTGCAAGCTGAGAGAGAGAGAGAGTGAAGAGAGACACAGAGAGACAATGGGTGCACCAGGATTTCCAGCTATTGCAAACAACTTGCTTGTGCCACTGTGCATCTGGCTTTACATGGGTACTGGGGAACTGAACCCAGCTTGTTGTCTTTGCAGGCAGGTAGCTTAACAGCTGAGCCACCTTACTGTTCTTTTGTCCATTTTGAGCCAGAGTCAGGCAATTAGACTATAGCATCGAATTACACCATTCATGTTTATGCTTAATATGTTTTATACATGGCGCATGGTAGAAATTGTTGGTCATCATAATCATGCCAGATGATAGTAAATCTCCTCAGATATCACTATAGATCTTATTGCTTCAATTTCTCTAGAGACTGTTAGTATATGCCCTAATAGCCTCATATCCCAGATATACAGACTTCTATGCAAACAAACAAAAAAAATACCTTCTTCTATAAATGGCCATATGAATTAATAAAATACAATAATGAAATGGCCAATAAGCATGTAAAATATTTATTAACAACCAGTGGTATGGGAAAAGTGCTATTATTATCATAACAAATACATTTTATTACCACTGCATACAAGAAAGACCAAAATTTCAAAGAAGACATTATTATCAAGAAAAAGATATCTTTCATACACTTTTGGAAAGTAAACTTGCATGGTCCATTTGGCAAACAGGTGAGTATCACTTATTGAGTTTGATGACAGCTATGTTGATAGGTCCAGAAATTTAACATATACAGGTGGGGAATAAAATATAAACGATGACAGGAATTTCTGGTGTGCCAGCAATGTTCAAGTTTTGAACATCCTTGGGAGATTTCAAGTATCTATGCCAGGACAAACTTGCACAGTTTTGCTATTTTCCCTTTTGCATGTATCCTAATATAAATTTAGAATTAATCCATGAATGAATGACTAAATGAATGGTTAAATGCTACTCTATCACAGCTTCACTTTTAGTATATCTAAAGAGAAACCCAGAATCCTTTCTGTTTAAACTCCCAAAAGTTGCTCATGTCAACGTGCCTGACTTCCAATTCAGATTTGAAGTATATGATTTCTTATGCGGTTAAAACAGAAAGCTTACGGATGTTAGAGTATGAAAGATCCATATTGGAACCTCAGATATTCTTTTTTTTTTTTTGTTTTTTTTGTTTTTTTTGTTTTTCGAGATAGGGTCTCACTCTGGCTCAGGCTGACCTGGAATTCACTATGTAGTCTCAGGGTGGTCTCAAATTCTCGGCGATCCTCCTACCTCTGCCTACCTAGTGCTGGGATTAAAGGCGTGTGCCACCACGTCTGGCGAACCTCAGACATTCTTATTTTTGTGTGACTGTGAGCAAATTACCTACTTGATTCCCACCACTAGTTTCTACATCTTAAGGGAAATTGATACTGTAATCTAACTCTTATCACTAGATGAAATGACATATATAATAATTTATCCCTTAGTGCATATTTACAGATGCTGATTCCTATTTTCCCTGAATGCAAACTCCACCATATAATTATCCCTTTCCAACATCAATTGATTGCCTCTTCATAATGTTTGTGAGGAAAATAACAGAATCCATGACATCCGGGAGCTGATGTGGAACTCCTAGCCAGACTGGGTGGTCTGTTGAATACCAGGCAACTGTATGATCATAATAATCCAAAGAAAACAACCAACCAACAAAAACTACTCAAACTCAGACAAAACTAAAATATTGTTGAAACCATCAGTTGCCCAGTATTTCCCTATCCTCACCAATATTAGTGAATGCTCATGCTATGTCAATTTGAAGATGCAACTTCATGCTTCCCTGTCTATATAAGAATGACTGAGGCACGTGAGCCAGAGAATGAATATGTCCTTATTATGAAAACACCTTGAAACTTCCTCCAAGACACTAATTCCAGCTCTTATCCTACCAGGGGTTCATTTGCAGGCTCCTCACTATTCCTTCTGCTTACACTCTTTCTTTTCCATCAAGTCACCCTACTCAGCTCTAACCTTGGAGGCACCCTTGCTGAGTCTTTCTTGGGAGCTTCAGTGTGTTTTTATATGTGGTCTTTCTTCTGGAACCATTTCTCACCTTCTGGCATGTGAGATCTGTTTCCCCTAATGCATGAACTATTTTTGCACCATCGTTGGACTTTTCACCCCTAATGTTCGCTCTTCCAACCCAGAGTTATGACTGTTGAATATTTATTAGCCTAAAACACTCTTCTTAAAAAATACTATTTATCAGACATCTAATTTTATACATCCATTTTGGTATTTAGTGAGTGAAAGACTGTCAGTAGCTATTATCTCAAAAGACAAGATACATCCTTTGTACTGTTGAACCTATTGTGAGCTGCGATATATCTGGTTATTCAGTGATAAGGTAGCAAATGTGTACCTCTAAGTGCAAAAGCAATTTTCTCTAGTGCTTTATATCGTAGTATGTCAAAATTCTCTAATTCCTTGGTTTTGTTTTAAATGAAGAAAGGTTAGTCTGTGAGTAAAAACTCTGTTTTGATAGCTCAAATCTCTAGAAAACCCTCATAGGAATTAGCAGAAAGTAGCTCTAGTCAGAGCAGTGTTTAGAAAATATAAGTTTGTACCTTGTCATTATATTTCACATTGCTGCCTAAAACTGGAATGAACACACTAGCTTCCTAGCTGCCTTTTGTTTAATTCAATAGGTACTTTTCATTTGTGCTTTTTAAAAAGTATTTTTAAAATTATATTTTACATAACATGACACATAAATTGCACACTGTGGAAAGAATTGTCTGCCTCCCTGAATGAAACCATTTTAATCTCAAGAGTTTTATTATCTGTTAAAACCTATTTAAATATAGGCATTCAATTTTACATTACTTGACATTCATGGGGAAGCTATTTTACAGCAGCGGGTTTCTGAATAGACAAGATCACAACAAATACTTATGATTAAATGACATGCTGGATTGAAAAATATGGGGAAAGAATGATCTAAATATGCTGGGCAGTTCATATATAGGAATGTGTCTAATAAAATTCTGGAAAGGAGACAGGTTCACAAAATAGATGCATTTAAAAACAGCAACTATGAAACCATGACCATGGGTAAAAGGAGACTCCCTTTTGATTTTCCATATTACACTATTAATTGGAGCTCTTCTGCTTTGAATGTTAATCTGAACCATTTAATATTAAAACAGGAAGAGAAGCATGCATCATTTACCATGCAGAAGTTTTCATCGAGCAAGTTAGACTGCATTTTCATAAGTAGGAAATTACAATAGTGTAAGAAGTTGTACTAGTCAATCCTGCTTTCATGATATACCGTAGTGGGCACACCAAGTGGAAACTATTTCATCTTTTATCACTGATACAAATATGTAAATCTGGGACACAGTTTCATATATGGAAAACTTATTTTCCCTTTTCTCACTTTTTCTCAAATTGCCACATTCAATTGTGATGAAAAGGAAATGGTGTAATAAGCTTCTACAATTAAGAGGATCCCCCCCCCCCCAATAACTGGCCTTGTGAGCCTGGTATATAACAATTCAAACTGAGAGTTTTAGGGAGGAGAAAAAAACTCACCACAAGACTTTACATTATACAGAAGAATCAGCATGAAGCTTCTATCTATCAAATGGCCACTGAAAAACGAGGTAATTACCTAAAATGATTTGCATGTTAAGAGCTAATATAATATTACAAAGTAAAGTCCAGTTGTGAAAGCAATGCCTAATTTCCTGATTAATGTCTCATGCACAATCTTCCTCCATGCTCTGTCAGAGCCCAAATAACAATATGGCCAATCAATCAAACACAAAAAGATAGTCAGAGAAGAAATGAGTTAAGCTCTAATAATTTATGATTTATACCCAGTGAAATTTAGAATTATGACAAGTAATCTCAGTATATTGTGTTGTTCAGGCAATGCATTGAGATTTTAATTGGTATAATTGTAGATTTTCAGTGATTCAAGATTAATGTGTAAAGGCCAGAAAATCATTTTTGAGTCTGTAAAATGTCATCTATTAAGTTATTTAAGAAAGCCCCACATTAAAATATCAATCTGGAACACGCAGCTCCGCCAAAAGTTATCATTTGAGTGGCATTTACTTAGGATGACTAAGAATGTCAGTGGAGTCAGATGGCCAGATTTCCTACAGAAAGATTAGCAAACATTTCTCTTCTCAGTGCAAAGTGGAAACATTCTTTCTGGAAGTAGAATTAATCTCCTCTGTCAGTGGAATGCAGGTGTACAGATAAACAAAGGAGAAGCAGGTGAAGTAAAACCCCACTCATAAATACAAAGACTGCCAGCGAGCTCTGACCGTAGTCACTTATGAACCAACTCAAGATGGAATTTCTGTTATCCTGCCCTTGTACGAACAGGAAACCACTTCACAGTACTATTTACGAAACTCACAAGGAAGCAGTGCTTCTTTCAGCCAGAAAAAGAGAAGATGAGGAATAGACACACGTTTTCTTCAAGTAACAGCACTTCATGTTTTCATTGAGAGAGAAGGAAAGATGAAAAGGAAGTTCTAATCACAACTTGATGGTTATCATGACCAAGCCATAATATCACCTCTCCTTTCAGTTTTCAGAAGTGCACTGATATTTCACAGGTGAGGAAAGCAAATTGTGAGAAATGACATGTTCTGTCAGCCCTTTGAACTTTGACCTAATGGTCAGCTTGGGGACTGGTAAAGAGTGTGGGAACTTTACAAAATTGGACCGAATGTATTTTTCATCATGAGATAACCATGAGTCTATGGCAGCAAGAGGTAGAATGTGGTGGTTTGAATGTAAAATGTCCCCCATAGCTTCATATGTTTGTGATTAAGCCTCATATTTGATCACCAGCTGGCAGAGCCTTCTGGAGGTGGAGCCTTGCTGGAAGAGGTATGTCATTGGGGTTGGACCCTGAGGTTTATGAGTCCACCTAAGTGTTCATAGAGAGCTCACTGTTTATAATCCCTGTATGCTATTGTACGGATGTGACATGAAGCTGTCTACCATGCTATCCTTGCCATGATGAAAACTTCCTTCTCAAAGCTGTAAGCTGAAAGCAACCATTTCTTTCCATAAGCTGCTTCTAGTTTGGTATTTTGTCCTGGTAACAAGAAGGTAATTGCTACAGACAGGTTAAGGACTGGAAGTGTTAGAATTTGCCCACTGTTAAATTTCTTCAGCTTAGTACCATGTTTCAAGAAAATGTCTTGTGCTTATCACCATGTCCTACCTCCAGTGAGTGGGCTCTTGTAGTAGCATATCCTGATATCTGAAGTTAGGATGGAGTTGGCAGAGGTAAATACTTGACCACCTGAATTGCTATCAAGTTGGGTCATGACAGCGTCTTGCAACTTGCAGAACCTACTCAGTTTCAGAGAACCCTGAGCCAAAACATGAGACTATCATGCTCAGAACTATGTCTGATTCTTGGATAGTTTAGGAGCCTGTTCTGTTAGAACTAGCCTTGATATAGCTGTGATTCATGAGTTTTGGGATGGCTTTTGGAGACAGTCCTTTGACCACAAAGAGTGATGCTAACTTGGATGGCAGATGAATTTCACAATGTCAAGGACCTGTTGTCTCAGAGGAGTGAGTGATTTTTGGTCTTACTCCAAGGCGAGAAGCAATATTGCCAAATCCCAGGTCTGTTCTGCAAGTGTTCAGGTCTCCATCTGATTGGAGACTTGATCTAGAGGCTGTGAGTTCACTTTCTACTTAGTGATTGATCTCATCATGGGAGACCTTATACTAGACTCTGAGAAATAGTCTTTTTATTTATTTATTTATTTTGCAGAGAGAGAGACAGAGAGAGAGGGGGAGGAAGATAGAGAATGGGCGCGCAAGCAGTCTCACCTGCTGTGAACAAAATCCAGATGTGTGCGCCCCCTTGTGGTCAAGTGCGCATTGTGCCCTTGCGTCACTTTGCATCTGGCTAAACGTGGGACCTGGAGATTGGAACCGGCGTTCTTAGGCTTAGGAGGCAGGCGCCTTAACCACTAAGCCATCTCTCCAGCCCTTTAATGATTTCTTTAGCTGCTATGCTAAAAATTTGTCATGTATATAGACGTTCACCTCGAGTTGTCTGCGGAAAGAGCTAACATAGGTTCTTAGTTACCATCTTATTCTGCCTTCAAGAAAGTAGCATTCATACCCCAATTCAATAGCAATCTATCATGTAGATTTTCATTGAGATATTATGCCTATTTTGAAATAACTTCATATAGTCATTTTAGTGATGACCAATGTAACAACATTTGTAAATGTTTTGTAGTATAAAATATTGTGACCATGCTCAAGGAATGACACATTCAAAGTAAGTACTCTCTATTTATTTGGTCGCATTCTTAGGTAACACAAGCTGTCTTAAAATTTTCATGTAGCTAGGGCTGATCTTAAGTCCTGATCCTCTTGCCTTTACCTACCAAGTGCTGGTATTACAGGCATGCACAATAGCTGGCTTGAAATACTCTTGTAAACTAAAAACATCTACTGTACAAATATTAACAAGCATATGACAGTATACTTAGTAACTAGTCATTAAAATAGCATGTATCTAATTTCTTAAGTGACATTGACTTGTCATTACAAAAGGCTAGGTTAATTTTTTCACATTTTATCATCTCCTTTTCTGTATTTCTTTGGAATATTTGATGTAAATAATTCTCCTTTAATTTTGGAAATACAGCCCTTCCCTAAACTTACACTATTCTACCCTTTTCTCTTAGTATGTCATCTCAGTACACTCAATACAGTTGTAGAGTTTGAATTCCCTGTCATTCTCAAATAGCACTTTCCCATGGGTTTTATTATGTACTTTTTTCTTATGACAATTCAAATGTTTTATTGGGTTTTCTATTCTATTTTCATAGTTTCAGATATCACATATAGGAAAGTCACTAGGTCAGTACAGCTTATTGATTCAGCTAGATAAGCTAGCCATCAAGAGCCAGTGCTCTTCTGTCTTCACCTCCTATGAATGGAGATGACAGGGATGCCTGGTCACAGCTAGCATTTTACATACAGGAGATCCAAACTCAGGTCCGTATGCTTTTCTGGCAAATACTTTACCCACTGAACCATACCCTCATACCCTGTATTTCTAATTAATAATTTTGTTTCATGTTTTCCCAATATCTAGAGAAAGATAAGTCTAAAGGAGTGGAATTTTTATGTTTCATGACTGGTATACGTTTCATTGACAGAAATGTCAACAAAAAACATCTGTCAATCAGTGTTTGCTAGTGAAGAAATCACTATGATGAGTGAGTGATTTGAGAGATGAAATTAACAAATGATTTGAAAAAGTAGAAACTAAAATATGACAAAAGAAATATGCACATAAACAGGATGCACAGTACTAACCAAGTGAAGTGTACTAGGGAAGAAACATTTGCCTGGGTGTGGTCCAGTAAAGCTTGTAGAATGTTGACAAAATAACCATTCTTGTTCCTATTAAAATGGGTGAATTGAAGAAAGATAATTAGTTTCCTTTAGACTTCATTTTCCATCTTCCAAATATCACCACATAAATCTGGAATACAGCAGATATGCTTTATAATTTATTTCATCACATAATTGATTCCTGATGTCCTTGCAGAATTTTGATTTTATAGACTGACTTTGGGGAACATGCTAAAGAGGAAGGGTTATGTGTCTGGGCCATGATTTTGTTTTATTATGGCATGACAACACATGTTATGATAAGTAGCATGAGAAATAAATAAATAAGGTTATACTTAATATTGCTTATGTAAAAGTATTGGCACATTTGGAAGAACAAAGGGTCTTGTGATAGACAGTCGTTAAGTAGCATAATACAAGCTGGGTGTAGTGGACCATGCATGTCATCTCAGCATTCAGGAGGCTGAGGCAGAAGGATTTTGCATTCAAGGCAGAACTGGATTGTAGAGTGAAACCTTAGCTAGGAACAACAAAAAATCAACCAACCATCCCCATGAAAAGATAACTCATGAAAAACCAAGACTTCCAAGGTATGATAATGATATGTAGAGTAGGATGTGCATGGTGCTGCACACTTTAATCCTAGAAGTCACGAGGCAGAGGTAGGAGGATCACCATGAATTTGAAGCCAGCCTGGGGCAACAAAGGGATTTCCATGTCAGTCTGGCCTAGAGTGACATTCTGCCTAAATCCCCAAAATACAGATATGCAATGGAGAAATTATTTGCTAACATTAAATACCAATGAAACATTGGTCACTAAAGGAGTAATCTTTAATTTTCTTCTTGAGATAGGCTCTAAAATCTCAAGTTATTTAAAAAGAAAATCCATATATGCCTTTTTTAAACAGTGTGACTTGGTTACTAATTATTTGGTAGTATTGTTTGTCATCATGCTACCAGACAATTACTGGAATTATTCCCCATTCACAAAGTTTACTAATGTGAATGAGGTCAGTACAATCTGAACAGCTTTGGCAATTATTTATTTAGATGTAAATACATGAGAATACATATTTTTAGTTTTCATTATTCCAAACTCCTATTTACCTTTGTTGTAAGTGAATTTATGTAATATGTTGGAGAAAATGTATAACATAAGAGCACTGGTATCTAAATTTAATAACTATGGGCTACCCTATGAATCAGAAATGCCATATACATTTATGAATATCAAATATTCACCAAAATTCTCATAACTTTCTTATAAAAGTAAAAAGGAAGCTCTCATTGCAATTGCTCAGTACATATCATTTCATATTCTACATATTATTATATTTAACTCACAATAATATCTATGAAGGAGGTATAATTATAATTTTTCAGTTGATAGATAAAGAGTCTTGGAGTTTAGAGAATTCGTTTGTGTTCTGGCACCCATTGGAGCGACACTCCTGCTAGGTATTGGGGAGACTCCACTTGTCAAAGTGCTGAAAAGAAGTGACAGTTGAGTGCTCTGTACTGGAAGAGAAATCTCCATCACTCCTGGCCAGGCCTCAGGGACCATTGAGGAGGTGGCAGAAAGAATATTAGTGTTGCTCTCACTATTGCCCAGAGAAGCTTCCTTTTGGAAATGGAGATAGTGCCTCAAAACCCCTTAAAATGTGGAGAATTAGAGTCTGCTGCGAGTTGAGCACTAAATAAAACATTTTTATCTTGCCCACAAAGGCTAAAGGAAAAGGGTAGAAGAGATGATGGAAAGAATGTAAGAGCTAGAGGGTGGTGAAGAGGAGTTTTGGATACTATCCTCCAGACCTGAAGTGACTGGTACATTCATGCCCTCACAGTGAGTATTGGCAGTTGCTCTCTCCCCCATCCCTGCACGATACTGATCCATCAACATTTTGACATCGATGATGGAGATGATGGAGGAGGGCTAGAAGAGAAATTACGAAAAGAAAAGCACTAGAAAGAGGAGGGGGATAGTGAAACAGTGGTAGGGAGGGAGGGGAAATGATGGAAATGGGAGAGGATTATGATCAAATTACCGTGTGTTCATGTAAGAAAATTTGCAAGCGAACTTGCTAATTAAGGTCACCCAGCTAGCAGTATAGGGGACATGACATCAACACAGTGTACCAGTTTCAGAATTTACAATCTTTTAAAAAATATTTTATGTGTTTATTTGGAGAAAGAGAGAGAGAGAATGCTCACACAAGAGCCTCTTGCCACTGCAAACTCCAGATGCTTGCACTACATCACTACTTTATGCATCTGGCTTTATGTGGCTACTGGGAAATTGAACCTGGGCCTAAAGTTCTTTACAATCAAGCCCGGTTAACCACTGAGCAATCTCTCTAGCCCCAGAATTTACAATCTTAACCAATAGATTGAATGAGCTTCCTGGAAGTCACTTTTAAATTGCTGAGTAAATGAGAAAACAGGTCAGAATTGTTATTTCTCAAGACAGTATTTTAGCTTAAGTTCATTGAGTAAAATCCTGTGATACTGTCTTATAGAAGCACTATAGAGCATAACCTTACATTCCCATTAGCATCTTACTGTGCAGTGTCTGTTGCTGGCTTTAACTATGAAAAAAAAAAAAGCATATGTTCTGGAGTATAGTTAATTCAGATGACAACTATATAAAATATGTTCACACTATGTTAAAGAAACTTGTAGGTTTTTCTCAATTAGTTTCTTTGCAGAGATGTTGCAGCTAGTGAAAGAAACTTATATTTATAGAAAACCTAGGTATGTATTGAATCTGATTTAATAGTATCATTTTTTTTTTTTTTTCGAGATAGGGTCTCACTCTAGCTCAGGCTGACCTGGAATTCACTATGTATTCTCAGGGTAGCCTCAAACTCACAGTGATCCTTCTACCTCTGCCTCCCAAATGCTGGGATTAAAGGCATGCACCACCATGCCCAGCTAATAATATCATTTCTAACTCATTTTAATCTTTAAAAGAATTCTGTGAGGCAATAATGTTATTGCTATTTTATTAACAATCTTAATGGTATTACTGTTTTTTTTTTTTTCCCTGATGATAAAGTGATTGTAGCATTTAGAAAGTCAATGTCAGAACAGACATTACAACTGGACCTGTTTGATGTTCAGGAGATTCCTACATACCCAATTAAAATGCTGCACAGTGGAAGCACATCACAATGTGAAAATATTTGCCAGGCACTGAGGATTGCAGGGAATTAAGAAAATTTGATATTACAAATCATCAACTACTAGAATATGAACTGATATCTTCTTTAAATGCAATTTGATTAAAATGGAAATTTGCTATATTAAGTTACTGCTATTGGTGATGGAAACATTTACTATGATTTATCTCCTATTGCCTAGAAAAAAATGATCAAATAAAAATTAAATATGAGTATTAAACAGTGAACACACTCCCCATTTCTTCTAACCTTCCTCTTCTCATGGCTAGTTACTAGTATTTATAATTTCAGAATATTTAATGTGCACATACAACCTATATCTATTCTCATATATATGTATTATGTGTATTTTTTCATCAGAATATGACCACGCTGTATATTTTATGATTTGTTTTTATTCATAGAAATATAGATCAGCCCATTATTTTCATATACAGACCATCTCTGTAATCATCCACAGACTTCTTGTATTTTCTCTGTGAAAACAGGGCTGGGGAAATGGCCCAGTGGTTAAAGGTGCTTGCTTTGAAAACCTGCTGATGGAAAGTACAGCCCCAGCACCTATGCATGACATAAAGCTACAATTAAAGCTAGACACAAATCCAGGGGCAAAAGACCACATGCATCTGTATTGCCAATGTACCTATGGCAGTGGGAGGCAGTCAGAAGAATTCCTCTGCTCATGGGCCAGTTATGACGGTATTAACAGCAGCAAAAGACAGCAAGGGAAACCCTATATTAAACAAGATGGAGTAAGAGAATCCATACCCCAGCGTTATTTGTGCCCTCCAAATAGGTGCCCTGATATGCATGTACCGATACATACACATATAAACATATAAAAAAAGACAAAAGTTATTAAATAATGCAGAGAAAGTTATCTTTTGACTTGCATGGTAGCATGACTAATTCTTTTTAAAATATGTTTTTAAAGGATTATTTATTTATGAGAAAGAAAGAGAGGAGAATATGACTGTGCCATTGCCTCTTACCACTGTAAACAAACTACAGATGCGTGTGCCATTTTGTGTATCTGTCTTTATGTGGATTCTCAGGAATCAAACCAGGGCTAACAGAGCTTTGCAACTAAGCATCTTTGACCACTGAGCAATCTCCCCAGCCACCATGATTTTTTTTCTTGGGCTTCTAAGAGACTGTTTGTTTGTTTAAATACTTACCACAGTTCTATACTTTAGAAAAATAATAAGATCTTTATTGTAAGAAGGTTTTTTTTTTCAACATGATAAAGACTTAAAAAAATGTCACCTATACATTTAAATTAGCTTTAATAATCTAGAATGTGTGTGACATAGGGTTAAAAACCCTTTCTTAACAAAAATAATAGTAAATGACCAATAAAATATGGAAGAATTGATTAACTTCTTCCTTTATCACTAGGGAAATGCCAGTTAATAGAGCAGTGAGAGTCCATCTCATCATCATGGATATCATTAACACAGAAACAAATAATAAATGCTAGAGAAAATAGTGGATGGACTGAGGGAAGAAAAAAATTATATAATATTAGGAGGAATGTAAATTAGTTTAGCCACTATTGAAATCAGTATGGAGTATTCTCAAAGAACTAAGAAAACCAAACCACACCGAACAATGCAAAACATAAAACTAGGATACAACCCAACTAGAGCACCCCTGAGTATATAATTCAAAGACTCTAAATCAACATACACATGCCACAGGAAAACTTTCATAACAGTATCTGCTCTAGTATTATCCACAGTAGACAAGTTGTTGAATCAGACTTGGTATTCACTAATAGATGAATGGATAAATAAAATATAATGTGTGTGTGTACACAAAATACATTATTTACAGGAAAATGAATAATAAATACAACTAGAGAACATCATATTACATGAAGTCAGACTCTTACAAACTCAAATATCAATTTTTTTCTCCATTTAAGATCCTAAATTTTATATGGATACATAAAATCATATATCTATGTTTACAAGGCAGATATATGACATGAAGGAAGGAGTGAAACTATATGAGGGAATGAATGAGAATTAGGGGTAGGGGAGGAGAAACAAAGGGAGAATGACATAAATATGGTCAAAGAAAACAAGAGGACTATGAAATAAAATATGAAATAAAATATGAAAATATGAAATATAAGATATGAAATAAAATATGAAAAATAAAGACAAAATGCAAATTTATTCCACTAACTTGAAATGTTAAACTTATATGAAAAACTCAAAAGCATTACTTTTATTGCTTCTAAACTTTGTGTTTTTACATTTATCCATATGTGTGTGTATGTATGTGTATATATATATATATATTTGGAGAGAGACAGAGAGAGGGAAAGGAAGACAGATAGAGATGGGCACGCCAGCAGCCTCTCAGCTTCTGCTAATGAAATCCAGATGCCTTTGTGTTCAAGTGTGGCATTGCGCGCTTGCGCCACTTCGCATCTGGCTAAACATGGGACCTGGAGATTGGAACCACTGGTGATTGGAACCAGCGTTCTTCTTAGGCTTAGGAAGCAGGCGCCTTAACTGCTAAGCAATCTCTCCATATTCTAATACCTTTTTTGAACTATGTAACACTGCCTATTATGGACACATCATATACATGTACAAAATATATTTGTAAGTTTATCTAGAAAACCAAGAAATAACTTCATGTGTTTTAACAATCTTGTAGTGACATTTTGGAATGAATAACTATTAGTACTCCAAATTACAAGGTTAGTATCTAGTTACCAAAATATCAGCCTACATAATTAATCTGTTTCTGCACCATTTATTTAAATAACTTAGAACAAAGAACAATTACTTGAATTATTTAATAACATATATATTTTAACCTGACTAATGATGTATATAAGCTTATATGTTGCTCATATGTGCATAGGTAACTGATTTGAAAAACTAGTACATAAAATTTTCCATATTCTTCATAGGCTGTGAAGTCAAGCTTTTATGAAAAACCTAATTCATAAATATATTTACTTTTTAAGGTACTTTTTGAGATTTGTAATCAATTTCCTAACAAATAACCATCAGCATTGGATATGATGAAAGACCTAGAAACCAAATGTATTCTGTTGCATCTCTACTTACTAGATTTCGACATATAATTGTGCTTTAATTTTACATATGATGGTGTGGTGGTCTTTATGTGAATGTATGTATGTTTTCCATAGCCTCAGGTACATTTGTTTAAGCTTAAGCTTTTCCTTAAGTCTCTAGCAGCCTGCTAGAGGAGGCCTTACTAGAGGCAGTTCCCAGAATCCAATCGTAAAGTGTGTTTGGGGGTGGATATGAATTCCAGCTAAAAGTGTACAGAACAGTTTGAGCTATGGTTGTTCTTGTTTTCTGGTATTGGTATTTGCTTGCTGCTGTTTCTTCTCTCTGGTTAGATAGATGTATTGAAACAAGCAGCCTCTTCCCCACTGATGGAGTTTCCCCTGGGTCTCTAAGTCTGAAATAACCCCCTTTCTAATAAACTGTGTCTGGTTGGATATTTATCCCAGCAGTGTGGATATGACTACAACAGATGGCATTATTTGTGCCCATGCTTCACTTGCACAGCACTCGTAAAAAATTCATAATATGAAATGCATATTGAAAATGTACACAGGTAATACAATTTTAATTTGCTTATTTTAAGTAGTGCATACAACCTTAGTTTGCAGTGTTGTTCTATCTAAGAAGAACTCTAAGTTTGGCCAAAAACTCATTCTCAATAATTCTTCTCATCCCTTCTACCCCATGTTCAAGCATTAACTGGTCTTGTTATTCCTCACCATGTCTCTATGGCAGCAGATGAAATGAGTTATTTTCCTCATTAGGTCTAAAGACATGAGATGCATCACCATCCATTCCCATTCTTATGTGGTATAAGTGAGGAGTTTTGCTGGCAAAACAGGATCTCAGTATGTAGAAAAATGAAACTAGATGCTTATATCTGACCCCACACAAAAATCAGGTCTGAATTGATCATAAAACCTTAGAATATGACATGAAACTCTGAAATTTTTTGATTGAAAATTTACAGAAATCACTTCAAGATCTAGACATGAGCAAGGGGATTTCTCAATAGAATTTTAGTGGCTGAGGAAATAATGCAACAATTGATAAGTTGGCCCTTATGAAATTTAAAAATTTTAGTACAGTACAAGAAACAGTTAATTGAGTGAAGAGTAGGAAACAAAATCTTTGCAAGCTACTCATCTGACAGAGTTAATATCTAAAATTTAATGATTTCTTTGCTGTTCTTTGTGGTGGTTTGAATGCATGACCCCCAATAGACTCAGGTGTTAACTTGGATTTACATCTGCTTGGCTGTGGATGTGTAAATGGGGGTTAATCCTAGAGTCCAGCCTTAAATTGTCACTGGGGAAGATCTCTCTCTCTCTCTCTCTCTCTCTCTCTCTCTCTCTCTGTGTGTGTGTGTGTTGGCTGATAGTGGTTTTCTCTCTGCTTGACACTGTGAAAGGAAGTCATCCTCTTCTGCTATTATTGTACTTCCCCTGGATCTCTAAGCTAAAGTAAACCCTTCCTCCTATAAACTGTGCTTGGTTTGCATGCTCACTACAGCATCCTAGAGCTGAATACAACACTCTGTAGTTCCCATAAGATTTTCAAAATTAAGGAAATAGTAATAAGCAAAATAGCACTAGTTCTATCTCCATAAAATTTACATTTGGAAAGGCAGGAAGAAAAGAAACACATTCTAAGAAGTGAATCAATAGAGCATTTATAACCAGGTAACTAAGTAATTACAGAATATAAAGTATAGTATATGCTGAGAAGAAAATGACTGGACTGCAATTATGCCAAAGAACCAAGATAAAGACTTTAAGAAGGACTGAAGAGATGGCTTAGTGGTTTAGGCACTTGTGTGCAAAGCATAAGATCAACTCTCCAGATCCCATGTAAGCCAGACATACAAAGGTGAGGAAATTGCAAGGTTTCACATGCCTGTTATGTGGTGTAAGCATCTGGAGTTCTATTGCAGTGGCTGAGGCCCTGGCATGCCAATTCTTTCTCTCTCTCTCTATCTCAAAAATTAAAAAAATAAAAATAAAAATTTAAAAAGATCTTAGGAAAGTAACTCTGGAAAGCATTAAGACAAAGCTTCAACATGGACATTTATGGAAAGAGTTAAGTGAAAAGAAATTGAGAAAAGGCCTACATAAGCCAGCACCTAGATCATTGGAGCAAAATTGGACAACTTTTCTTCTAAGTTCAATTACTTCTTCCAGCTATATACCAGGATGGTAAAGTGAAGATAAATGTTGTATCCTTTTGGAACTTATGTTAGAGAACAAGTATAGATGAGACATTCAATTAGTGTATCCGCATATTAATAACCAGAATAAAATTACATATTAAGAAGGTAGGGGGCTGGGATATGGTTCATTTTCTATGGGGTGGCTATGGATGCTTCTTTGAGTAGATAATGATTGTCTAAGCCCATAAACAACATGAATAAATGAATACAGTAAAATCTAGGAAAAATGTCAAACTATCCAGGCAAAGAAAGAGCTGTATGAAGTGTAAAATCAGAATGAATCTGGCCAGTAGGAAAAATACCAGGGATATTGTGATTAGCACTCTAGAAGCCACAGGGACAGTAGAGGAGATGAAGGAGGAGCAGAAAATCTGCAGGTAGTTTCTTATACAGTGAGTCAAAAATCTGGGTATATAGGATAGTCAATTTTAAAAAAAAAAGGCCTAATCAAATTTTATGTCCATGCTGTTTTTATTCATACCAGGAAAGCAAGCTTCTTAAATGTTTCCCTGAGGCATCAATACCCAAGTTCACCTTTTATTCCTCTAACTTCCTGATTAGTCATTTTCACATATTGTAACCTTCTGTGAAGTTTTTATTTTGAATTAAATATGACTACACCTTACCTATGAAGTATAGAAGCCTAGATGAGTGTAAATACATTTTTAAACAATATAAGCAATCTGATAAACGACTTAGGTAGAAAACCACTGTTTTCTACTCAGTTCATCTAATTGACCATTGTTCATAGAAAATAAGAATTATCAGGAGGAAATATGCTATCATAAAGATGATTTCTTTCTCATTTTAGTTGCATTCTTATTACAGAGATTACCATTTGCAAAGCATGCTGATATGACTTTCAATCACATTTTGCTGCCTGGATATTATTGAAAATTTCTGCATTCACTTTGGAAACTTGAATCGCATCACTAATGAAAAGATTAGTTTGTGCCTGATGAATACATTTTAATGGCAAAATATCTGAAAATTATTTTCCTGATACTACAGGGCTTACAAATTATCTAGTCATAACCTAACAGATATTATACCAGGGTTGAAATACCATTAAGGTTGTTCTGACTGATAATTCTGTCATAAATGAAATACGCTTTTAAAGCATAGTAATAAACCTGCTTAATTTCTATGCTATATGCTCAGGAGGTGCAAAATATTACCGGAAATTAAAATGCACAAAGGCTTCTCCTGATGTTTAATATGAATAAAAATATACAATAGAAAGAAAATTATACGTAGCATTCTTCCCACTGATTCTGAGAACGCCAATGCCAAATAGCTTCAAAGAATAAATTCTTCTGGAATGACGTATTTGCTGCTGTACTATGCACAGGAGTCTTGTGTCTATTGAAAGAAGACATTGTATTAAACATGATATTTCTTCACACATGGAAGAAGGACTCTTTTCTGAAGATGAGATGCATCAGTGAGAGTTCCTGAAAATCAAAATAAAAGGAAATGCCCTTTCTAAAGAAAGTCTGTATGTTATAAGACACTATTAAACATATCATCAAATGGTTAGATTTAGAGACTAGTTATAAAATTTCCTTCACTATTATAGTTTTTCTTTGACTATTTTTTCAGCTATTGTTATCTATACTGTCATGTATAGAAATTGGCAGTCAGTTCTTGAATGCATTCAAAGTGTCATGCCAAAAGAGCAAGCTCTGGAGTGGTGATTCTCAGAGGAAAAAGAAGAGATTTTGAGGAAAAGGACAGGTGTGACATCTAAATGTGAAATACTGTAAATCCTGTGAGTTTTCAAAAACTTATGTTACTTGTGCCATTATAATAGTTTGAACATTAAAATATTGAAGAAGGTAGCATATTACTTATTTACAAAATACACGTGCTAAATTTGTTATAAATACTGCTTAAAAAAGATAACTATTTACATGCCAAAGAGTGTTGTGTGGCCCTGTGCAAATGAGAAGATTTTTTTTTTCCTTGTTAAGGACAAGAAGCCAGAGATGATTTTTCAAATGGTGGCTCTCATTAGAAATCTTACTTAGGGGATGTGGTGGTTTGATTCAGGTGTCCCCCATAAATTTGTATTTTCTGAATGCGGGCTTATGGGTGTTACAGCCTTCCCTTTGCCAGTGTTCAGCGCACTCTCCCACTGATGTTGTTCAACTGATATTGACCAGGATGTCATGTCCACCCTATGCTCATGTCATCATTTTCCCCTGCCATCATGGAGCTTCCCCTCCAGTCTGTAAGCCAAAATAAACCCTTCCCTCCCATAAACTGCTCTTAGTCATATGTTTTCTGCCAGCATTGTGAAGCTAACTGCAACAGGTGGCATATAAACATATGTGTGGGATAAAAATAATTCTGCTAATTTTCAAATTTTGTCTGGTAATTCAGTTCTTATTTTGGGGAAAATGCTGAACTCAGAACATTAAAATTTATACCACAAATTGTAAGAAACTAGTCATTATTTCAAGGTAATATATATTTAGTGACAGAAGAAAGGTACTTAGAAGACATACTAGCATAAAAATGATGTGTCAACACTTTGCTCAGCACTTTATGTCCAATATTTTCTTTCACTTGAAAAATGTATCTTTTTTGTTTATTATTATTCCACTGTAAGACATTAGGTGAATAAACTACGTATGCCTGGTTTAAGATCAGTTTTTGGCCATCGACACTGTTAACACAGAGTTCCGCACCTTAGGTGTTTCACTCACATACTGTCTCATCTATGCCAGACTCATGTCAGTACAGTACAATTAGAAATTAATTAGATAATATTAAATATCATTGGCAAATAATTTCTCAATTATGAAGCCTGTTATTTGAAACTAAGAGAGGTTTAAGTGGGAACTAAGACATGGAAAACTCGTAAGTTTCAGCATCATCAACAGCAAAATTAGTATATAATTACCAGTGATAAATTTTTCTTCTACTGCTCATAATGTCAGAGCAAAATATGGCTATCAATGAAAAAATATTCTATTAGAAGAATATTTCTCTGATGAATGGTGACAAAAATTTAGCTTAAGCATTTGTTTGTGGGTTCATGCACCTGTGTGTGATAACTCCTGGAAAGTGAGTTGCTCTCAAAGTCACCATTAACTGTCGTTCCTAGGGTGGAACAGATGTCTAATAGAGTGCATTCCTATTGGGAGAACTCCTCCCTAAACAAACCAATGGGCAGCAAGAGGAGTGTGAATCACATTATAAACATGAGTTAAATTAATAAACTTGTCTTATATTTGGCATTTGCCACTAATAGGTTACAACGAAAAAGGGATTCTGTTATAATTAAAAGATGTTTTGTGACTGGAAATAAGACTTAAGATGGATGGTTTACTTTTGTTATTGTACTACAACATTTCCTGAAGAGTGTTAGCATGTGTGCCCATTTAATCTTAAAATTATCTTATAATACAGTAGATAAAAAGTCAGTTTTGTGTTACATGGTTTTTGAACAGGAAATGATATAGAACAAATTACAAACTGCTCTGTAATGCTATTTGACTATGCATTTTGGGAGAGCAAAATCTTCATATTACTTCTTTTTTTTTTTTTTTTTTTTTTTTTTTGGAGAGAGACAGAGAGAGAGGGAGAGGAAGACAGATAGAGATGGGTGTACCAGCAGCCTCTCAGCAGCTGCAAACGAAATCCAGATGTGTGCACCCCCTTGTGGGCAAGTGCAGCATTGCGCCCTTGCGTCACTTTGCATCTGGCTAAACATGGGACCTGGAGATTGGAACCACTGGAGATTGGAACCAGCATTTTTAGGCTTATGAGGCAGGTGCCTTAACTGCTAAGCCATCTCTCCAGCCCTCATGTTACTTCTTGAAGGAAACATATACTAACCTGGCCATTAAAATTAAAAAAAAAAACAAAAACTCCTCATAACCTTTGATACTAATAATCATATATACACTTTTCTGGAGTTTGAAATGTACATGCAAGGAAATATACTGATTAATCTTTCAGGCTATAGTGAAAAACCATAAAGCTGCAGATAAACCAACATTCTTTCAGATATGGATTTTTAAAAGAAGGATTATGTATATTAAGGCATGTATTGACTGGGTGACTTTTTGCTAGCTATTTTGCTTTTGAGTTATCATTGGTATAACTATATAAAATGGGTAATAAAGGCATTTGACAGCACAATTTTTAAGTGTTGATAATCTGTTGGAATTGAAGGTACAGTGGAGACTGAAATACGTTTTAATCTTTTCCAGTGCATGGAACACAAGAGGCAAAGAGAAGGATGTCAATCATCCAATCTGTTTACCTATTGCAAAGAAATAATTTAGGAGAGTGATTAAATATTCACAAAGTTAGAATCATATTTATGTGAATAAGCAAGTATATTTAAAAACATGTGAAAGATGAATTCAATACCATAAACCAGCAAACTTAACTGTTACATAAGATATAAAAATCAAGGCACTTCAAGCTAATATATTATTGATATTTTCAATATTTTAGTATGCATCATATTTAAAATATAAGCTTTAAAACATGAAATATTAACAAATATAAAGACATATACATTTGGAAAACTGTATGGTGCCACAGTAAGACAAATTATTCTATAATTTTTGTATATAATGAAACTTTGATAACTCAGTAGTTCATACATTTATATATTTTTGGAACATAAGATTACTTTATTTTTTCAGACTTCACCAAAGTATAAAATACAAAGATGAATTTCATATCATATGTAAACATGTCAATTAAATTTAAACTCTCAAGTTAATCTTTAAACTCCCTTGGAAAGAATGACTTAAGGAAATATAAATAACCTCACAATAATATATGTGTGAATCAGAATTAAGATTTTATTCCTCTATAATTAGAAAGCAAAGTCCAGTCATTTAAATTTTGGGAAAAAAGTGATCTGTAGAATTTATATGAGTTAATACATTAATTTCAGTAATGTTAGAATGTTTCATGAAACATTAAGGTGCGTATAAACGTAGTTAACTGGGATGAACCAAATATATAAGTCAGGAGAAACTTATTACAGGAGAAACAGTTACCAAAAAAAAAAAAATCTTTGTAAATAACAGTTAAAATGACAAAGAGAGAATTAAAAAAATATTCATTAATTGGAGTTCCACACAGTGCCACTTTTATCAAGGGTAAAAGGAATAATTTAAAGATTTCACTAGGAAAATTAAAATAGTGAGGTCTACCTTTGGGGAAAAACTGAAGCAGATCCTGAATAATGTTTCCAACGTTCTAATCACATTTAAGCAGCTTCTGTTGTCCATGTATGTATGTATATGTATATGTATATGTATATGCATATATATATTCTCCCTCTTGGGATTTTAGTACTTTCAGTATTTGTCAAGTTATTCACCAAGGTCTTGAGAGTAGCTCACTGCAGTCTGTTCCAACTACAACATGATTAGTACTTCTCAGGTACTTAGTTAAGAATATGTTTTTGGGGGGGCTGGAGAGATCGATCAATTCTTAAAGGCATTTTCTTGCAAAACCTGACAGCCTGGTTTAAATTCCAAAGTAGCTATAGCTATGTAAAGCAAGATGCACAAAATGGCCAGTATATCTCAAATTTGCTTACAGTGGCAGGAAGCCCTGGCACATATACCTCGCTTCTCCACTCTCTCTGCTTGCAAATAAATAAATAAATACATTCTTTTAAAATATGTTTTTTACAGATTGTAATTGAAAGTATAAACAACTCAGCATTACAGGTGATGGGATATCCGAGGACCAGCCCAGTATTTTTAATTCATCACATACTGGTAATCGGGAGTTCAATTTACCAAAATCCTGAGAGTTATAATAAGAAATACATCACACACACACACACACACACACACACACACACACACACACAACAACAAATAAATGCATCAAAGAATGAAATAAAGGACTCAGATATAAATAAACCCATGAAGCTTTTTGACAAAAGTGCCAAAATATACATTGAAGAAAAGACACTTTTGTTAATAAATGAAGAATAAACATAGCCACATGTAGAAAAATTAAACTAGTTCCCTACTTATCACACTCTATTAAAATGGCAGTTCTAAATGAATCAAGGCTCTTTTTATAAAACTTAAAACTAAAATGTTAGAAAAAATTGGGAAAACACTTCATTGTAGATGCAGCATCAAGGACATTCTGAGTGGAACTTCAGTCACTCGTGAAATGATGCCAGCAACTGATCACTGGGATTTCCATGAAATGAAAAAGCTTTTGCACAGCCAGGGAAATAGTTGAGAGAAGAGACAGCGATCAGAATTGGAAAAAGAAAAATCTTTGCTACCTATACATTTGACGATGGATTAATATATGGAATATACAAAGAAATAAAAACATTGAATAACAAGAAATCAATTAATGTATTCAGTAAGTGGACAAACACAATAAATAGCCAGGTCACAAAAGATGAAGTGCTTATTGCTTACAAGCATATGAAAAAAAATGCCAACTTCACAAAGCAGTCTGAGGAATACAAATCAAAACTAGTTTGAGATAGAAATCTCATCTCAATCTGAACCACAGTCATTAAGAAGACAAATAACAAATTCTGGAGAAACTATAGGCAAAAGGGAACACTGACACATTGTTGTATGGAGGTTTCTCAGAAAAAATAAAACTAAAGATAAATATTACCCAGTTCTACCACTCCCAAGAATTTTCCTGAGGGATCCAACTCAACATATCATAGAGATCAATACACATCAGTGTTTATTGTAGCACTATATACAATGGTCCTATTATGGAACTGACCTTTATATTCATCAACAGAAGAATAGATTTTAAAATGTGGTATACTACAAAGTGAGATTTTTTAAGAAATAGAGAAGAATAAATTTATGTCATTTGAAAGAACTCATGTGCAGTTGCAGATAATTATATCAAATGAATTAAATACATTTCAGAGAGATATTAAATTTTTCTCTTGTCTGGTTTCTAAATTTTATTTGGTACACACAACTACTTATTTCTATAACATCTGTAAGTAGACGTTAAACTGTTTTGGAAATAAAGGGTCTGATAGTGTGAAGAAGTGAGAAAGGAGAAGAGAGGGATGAATTCGCTCAAGAGGGAAAAAATAAACATCTTCAGTCTTCACAGGAAGGGTTAAGTATATGGTGTGTATGTTGTTAGGTGATTTATGATATATGTAGCACTTACAAAAATTATGATCTTGGATAATTTTTATGTTTTCAATTTCTTTTCATAAAATGTTAGGTGCTCACGTAGATAACATCTATAAATGATATTTATAAAATATGAGCCAGTGGAAGAGAGGGAATCACTGAGGAAGTGGTATCAAATATATTTTATACATGTATGAAAGGTTCAAAAAATAAAATAAAAAAAATCTTGTAAGGGAACTAGCTTCTTCACAATCCAGGAGATATAATACAATGGGAATATTCTAATTTTCTTTAAATCAAAGCTAGGGGGTTGTTATTAATCTTTGCTATTATAACTAGATATGTTATTATCATAAGATGGCATAAAGTAGTGACACCAACATGTGTTTCTGCCCACCAGTATCTTTATACTCCTTCAAAGTCTCGCTACATCCTTTTCTGAACTGCTTCTTTATATAACACCCATAGCTGTCAGGATACCCTAATTCTATAGAGAGATCTCCCCCTGGCAACATTGAATTGATTAATAGTTGGTACGTGCTCCAACGTGAGTCACAGGTTTTCTTGGTAGATATTTTGAGGCTTGAGATTCCCAATAAGTTCACATCTTCCAAAACCTTTAAGAACTAAGATGAAAACTTCAGACAAGATTGGAAGAATAAGTTAATATGAAAGGCAAACAGAGTAAAAACAATAATATTCACCTGCCTGTGAGGAAATATCAGAGTCATAAGAATATTTCATCCTCTTCTTTCATGGCATAACAAACTTCCTCTCCTTGATTATTTTACTAAAGATACTAAGTTCTGATGGTGCCACTCTACTTCAGAAGAGGCCATATGCAGGTGGATATTGAAATTCCGTCTGCGGCTTCTTTAACCAAATAATGTAAAAGAGGAGAATTTTGATTTGAACTTGATTAGATTGGAAATTAGGAAGACATGATAGATTTGATTAATCAGAGTGCTTTCTGTCTTTCCTACATCTGCTTATCAGCTTAACCATTATAACCAGTGGTGACAATGTGACGACTGGACTTCAATAAAGCAGTCAATGATTAAACAGGCACTACATGAGAAAATCTAAGGAAAGCTGAAGTCTTATGTGAAGGACTAACTACAACAATAACAAAATGTTTCCAGACTTGAATTTAAAATATGTAGCCTTCTAAGACTATACTTTCAGGGATCATTTCTTTGTATCTATTGATAACCTCCATGTAGATAAACAGTACACTATAATCATTATCCCCTTCCATGACCTTCCCTTTTCCACCCCCCAAATCCCACTTCCACTGAATTCCTTCTTTCCAACTAGTCTCTCTCTTATTTTGATGTGCATTTCTGTGGGTCTATTTATTTTTGATATTTTCATGTATGCATTATATTTTGATAATGTGTACTTTTTAAAAATCCCATTAAGGGACTGGATAGATCGCTCCAGAGTTAAGGCACTTGCCTGCAAAGCCTAATGACCCAGGTTTGTTTCCCCAGTATACACATAAAGCCAGATACACAAGGTGGCACATGTGTCTGTAGTTTGTTCATTGCAGTGGCTAGAGGCCTTGACAAACTCATTCTCTCTCTCTCTGTCTCTCTGTGCATCCTCGTCTCTCTCAAATAAATAAATAAGTAAATAAATAAACATTAAAACTAATATTTAAGATAAATATAAGCTTTGAAGGAGACTCATATAATCTTACTCTGATTTTCATAAAGAAATGATATGCTATGTTAACATAATGTTTTAAACTGTGATAAGGGGACTAGAAATTAGTGTCACTACTAATTTATTTTTTTTTGTAAAATTTTATTAGATATAGTATAGCAAAATATTTATAACTGTTTCATAGATTATGTAATAAATTGAATGAAGTTAATTCTCAATTGTAAATGATATTATATTATCAGGAATGCATTATCTATATCTATAATGACATAAAACTAAATGAAATTAACATGTGCCAGGTTAACAAACACTTAGTCACAACCTACTACTTTCCAATTTCCAAGTTTTCCAAAATGTCAAAACACGCAATGTATGAAAATATAGTTTGGAAGCTGGTGATGTGGCTCAACTGGTAGTGTTCAGCATTCCTGAGGACTTTTGTTTAATCCTCAGCACTGCAAAAGAAAAAAAAAAAGACAAAAATTCGAATACAATGTTTGTATATAGAGTGTAAAGGAAGTCTTTAAAGGCTTGCAAGACAATCAAATAAAAAGACCATATGTGAATGATATTATGATAATTGTATGTAAACCGTTGAGTGTTCATAAAGTGCAAGTTACTATTGTTTCTTTTCTATCTAATTCCTTTCTTGAAATTAATTTGGTGAATGTTGTGTATAATTTATTTGCCCCTGGTAGAGATAAAATATTTTATTCCTAAGTACTTTACATCAACGACTATGGAGTCTCCAGAATTCAGGAAATGAAATTCTTACAAATAAAAATTTTCAATTACATTCTTGTGAAAACATAAATATTTCAAACATTATAAGAATAGAGTACTATGAGGAAAGTGATTGCAAGGGGGTCTGGTATTGCCCTGGCAGGTAAAGCAGTACACAATGAATAAAGACTAGAAGACTATTGAAAATTGCATGGGGCTAGGTGTATTAGCTCACGGATTAGTATATTTCTAACATCTGAAAATTGACTGTTGAGGGGAACTGAAGAGTTTGCACTCACAATTAATCATTTTTTTAAATTTTTGTCTCCTCACTCAAGGCCAACATAATAAAAAGTAGTAATTTTAAAACAAAATATATTTAATAACATAGAAAATGAATCATATTTTATATAATTAAATTATGATACATTGAATATATATTCAATGTATCCTATTTTGTGCTTCAAAACAAGAATTTCTGGCATGAATAATATCCATCTGAGAGTTCAGTTTATATTCATGGGAAATAAAAATATAATGAATCCATTGACCACCTAATCAGTGAATGGTCTACTTCCTCACTGGACAAGCATATTCCTTAACCTTCAATTATTTACTTGAGTCTTGTAAGATGGCAGCATATAAATTAAACACAGTCAACTGCCCCTTCTTCGCTAGTTTCTTAAGACCTAAGCCTTATGTGTTTGAGTATCTGTTGAATGTTCCTCTCAGAATATAAGATAAATAGATGCTGTAGAGTAGACTCTAGACAAAAAAACTACCTAATGAATTCTGTGACTAGAAGTTTTCATTTCAAAATTTCAACTTATAATTGTTGGCATATGAAATGAACCAGGATTCTAAATATGCAAATGAAAGGTCCGTAAGATATTTTAAAATTTTAAAGTTAATTTCAATTGCAAATTGGCACTAGTGCAGAATAAAAACTTGTTTGTTCAGTTCAATATTTGATATTATGAGATGATTCTACATCAAATGTGTACTTCTTTCTATTATTTGCCTGGTGGGCTTATAGAGAATATGCTGTATATGTAAAACTTCAAATGTTCTAGGTTTCTTAAACTAGTGTTTGAACAGAACATTTTTCTTTTACTTTTCAAATTTTTTTTTTTCTAATTTTATTTTTTAAAGGTTTTATTCTTATTTATTTATTCATTAGATACAGAGAGAGGGAGAGAGTGAGAATGGACATGCCAGGGCCTCTAGCCACTGCAGACAAACTCCAGACACATTTGCCACCATGTGTATCTGGCTTACGTGGGACCTGGAGAGTTGAAGCAGGGTCTCTAGACTTCACAGGCATGTGCGTTAACCACTAAACCATCTCTCCAGCTCTTGAAAATCTTTTTGAAATTTTCTTCTTTTAAATTTTTAAAAAATTAATTAATTAATTAATTTATTTATTTATTTATTTATGTGAGAGAGAATGGGCATACCAGGGTCTCTAGCCACTGCAAATGAACTCCAGATGCATGTTACACTGTGTTCATCTGCCTTATGTGGGTCCTATGGAATTGAACCTGGGTTCTTTGGCTTTGCAGGCAAGCACTTTAACCTCTAAGCATCTCTCCAGCCAATAAGCTAAGAATATTTTTCTACCAACTGAGTCATTTCTGTTCAACTATTTATTTGCATTTCACTGAAACCATGATAAAATTATATTGATATTTAACATGACTTGTCAAGGCAGAGCACAATAAAAGTGGCACTGAAATCTCATATTATTCAGATATTCTTGAGTTAACTGCCTCGAAAACTGCACGAGACAAATGTGTTTCATCTCCAAATTTAATTTCAAAATTAGAAAATGTTTGTTATCCCTGTTTGATGGCTTGAATGTGAAAAGTCCCCCATGGCCTCATGTGTTTGTGATTAAGCCTAATACTCAATCCCCAGCTAGTAGATGCATTGGGAAGTGGAACCTTGCTGGAGGAGGGGTGATTCTAAGTGGGGACCTTGAAGCTTATTAGTCTAGTCCACTGGCTGTTCAGAGCTGCCTCATTTGTCCACTTCCTCCCCGCTGATGTGACCAGGTGTGATGCTCTGCTCTCATGCTTGTTTTCATGATGAAACTAACTTGAGGTTGAAGGCCAAAATAAATCCTTTCCTACCAAAAGTTGCTTCTGGTGGAGTATTTTTGCCCCAATTCTGAGAAGGTATCCTCTGCACTGTGTGTGTGTGTGTGTGTGTGTGTGTGCGCGCGCGCGCGCGCGTGTGCACCTTGTGCAAATAATATAATTAATTATATATTTTTTAATCATTTTCCATTGAAAAGATCAAAGCTGTATCTGCAAGTGTGATAGTTTGACTATATGGCCCCCAATATATTCAGTGTTTTATTAGTTTATAGTTTGCATCTGCAGTCACCTTGCTAGAGGCAATGTCACTGGGTGGTTCTTAAGGTGTGGTGGTGGGTTTGAGATTCCATTGTAAAGATATGCAAAGTGTACCTAGCAGGAGTTCCTGAAGTGTGCTGTGGTTTTACTCTGTGTGTTGTGTGGCTTGTGGCTTTTCTCTCTCTGCTTGGCCCTGTGGAGAGCAGGCCAGCTTCTTCAGCCATTATGGAACTTCCCCTGTATCTGTAAACTTCAATAAATAATATCCCTTCCTCCATAACTGTGCCTGGTCTGGAAGTTCATCTCAGCGAACCTGAAACTGTCTGCTACAGCAAGCATGCATAGACATTGGTCAATACCTCCATATTACATCTATATTTTCTCCCTTTAATATTTCAATTTTCTATTTTTTGTCTATTATCATACTTGATTATATGTAATTAATTGAAGATATACATGAGAACCTGTGACAATACACACATCTATAACTAGAATGATTCACGATAAAAGACACAGGCAGAAGAAAGAAGGGAGAGAGAGGGAGAAAGAAAGAAAGAAAGAAAGAAAGAAAGAAAGGAAGGAAGGAAGGAAGGAAAGGAAAGGAAGGAAGGAAGAAAGAAAGAAAGAAAGAAAGAAAGAAAGAAAGAAAGAAAGAAAGAAAGAAAGAAAGACAAAGGGAGAAAGAAAGAAAAAAAGAGAGAAAGGGAATAAAATGGTTAAGGCAGAGGAAATAAACTGGTAACCTAAAAACTGGATCTCATCCACAAATGCCTTCCATTTGAACTCTACAGCATTATAAGTATCTATAATTTATAGTAATGGTCAACATATGAAAATATATAATAAGCGCTGGTTCTGTTACAATTGGACAGCAAGTGAAAATCCTATTTACATGGCATAATGGCAGCAGTTAAGTGGCTAAAGCTTTCTTACATAAGGAGGACACTTGCTCATACTTAATGTGAGTCTGTGTTTATCATGCTAAAGTTTTTGTTACTTTCACATTTATATTAATTATTTGGCCTTGATACCCAATGAGGGCTTTTACTACCAACTTAAGGGCCTTGTTTTCAGGGGTGCTGAAGGGTACAGAGGTATATGGATATATAAACATATTCCTTGTTCATTCCATTCTGTAATGGAGTAGAAGAGGTTTCCATAAATATGAAGAGTAAACAAGGTTTTCATAGTTCCTATGGAGATGTGTTTTTGCTGCATTGTGATTTAAAACTAAATCAGCTCAGAAAACATGAGCTAATTCACTGACTTTTTACTCTTTGCAGGTGTTCAAATGGTTGCAAGGTTAGGTCTAACACGCACGCACAGACAGCTACATTTCACACTCGGAATGCTGCACACTCTTCTCTCGTAACCATTAAAATGATCCATGTTTGTTCATTCTTGGGGAAACTTCCAATATATTGACTGAGAATCAAAGACACTGGCAGCTGGAAAATAGTATGCTAATGGCAAAGAGTTTTGAGAGCTAAACAAAACAGATTGGCAAGTGCCATTCAAACGGAAGGAAGCACCGTGTGACACTACTAAACAGTGATGAAAAATTGGTGCTCTACAAGGCAGTGCTAAATGGGGTATGCCTGTAAGTATACCACTAGGCACAGTGGTATGATAGATGTAAAAGTGTGGGCCATGAGTAGACACGAAAGAGTTAACTATAACTGAGGGTATCAGGGTATCATGAATCGTGTGGAGGCCAAGCATGGGCAGGTATTTGAGGAACCTGGCATAGTCTGACAAAGCTGAAAAAAAAATGCGGTATAGTCATCACTCAATATAACATTTTTCTTAAGTTTAAATTAAACTTGCACAGAGATAAACATTTATGACAATTAGGGCTACAGCCTGAGGCATTTTGGCTCACAAACTAAGTGCCTTGGTTAATGAGCAAAGATTTCCATTTCCTTTGCATGCATAAATACCAATGCAGAATTTATCATTCACTAAATCGTATCTGCTTCTTCCCTGTATTTCACCATCAATTGTCATTTAACTACTCTAAATAATGTGCTTTCTTCCCTGTTGTATTAAGCTGTTTCTATCAAGGCTAATGATTTTCTGATTTCCACATGCCAGTGATTTTTGGCAGTAACAAATGATGCCTCTCGTTTGCATATTGCAAGTAGCTTAAATTATATTTTACATACCCATTTAAAGGATCATTAGTTAAGTTAATATCCCTGCTATTCAGGAGTGACAAGCACTTTGTAAAGTATAGTCTAACTAAACCCTCCAATATTAGTAGTAGAAAATAGTTAAAAATTCTATAACTACATCTGACTTTGGACTGGACACATTTCTTATTCATATTCATATTCTTGGGACTAGTACACAATAAAAATATTTTATGAACTTTTGAGAAGAAATAATATCTATTACAATGAAGACTAAACTATCTCCAGTGATGAAACTGTATCCACATATTAATGCACTTTATATTTCATAATTTTCAAAATCTACCATTACCATAGATAATACTATTTAAATAATAATGACTTTTTAATATTAATTAACTCAAGACAGCTCTGCCTTCCTTTGATTTGTAAATTTTATCAGGTACAACTGTGACATGAAAAAGGAATAGATGGTTTTTCTCATGAGTGATAATTAATAGACTAGAAAGAAGTTGACTTGTACTCCTGGCTAAAGGGCAACTAAATATTCCTTATTGAGATGAGCTTAACTATACATGGGTCTGCCTTGGTCATAATCATAGATCAAACATAAAATAAATGATATATAGGTCTTCTTAGTTGCTTTGTGTGGGGAGACCTGTCTAAGTGACAACAGGCCAGTGGAGAGCAAGTGTGTGATTTTTTACTGCTAAAGGTTGGCTGGCACTTCCAGGCTTTGCAGGAGTATCCTATATTATATCAACATATGCCTTGCTGTTGGTATGACAGGCTGGCTGGTGAGATACTGGGATACTAGCCCATAAATGGCTAATAAACGAGGGAATTTAGATGTAATGTTGCATGCAAACACCTTGCCCACTGAGAATTGGATGATACCTAGAAGTTTGTTAGCTAGTCTTCTTAACAATAATTAGCTTCATGCATTGTTGAGGGTGGGTGAGTTTTTTGGGGTATGAAATAAAAAACAATTCACCAGAAAACAGGGATGTCATACAAATTTCACAAAATTATTTAAATCCCTGTCAGATTTCCTCTTGACCCAAGCTGATTTTGGTTATGAGAAATGAAAACATCATGGTTCATGGATGGCTTAGCAGTTAAGGCGCATGCCTGTGAAGCCCAAGGACTCTGGTTTGATGCACATGGTGGCACATGTGTCTGGAGTTCATCTGCAGTGGCTAGCGGCCCTGGCATGCCCATTCTCTCTCTCTCTCCCTCTCTCTCCTCTCTGTCTCTAATAAATAAATAAATAAAAATAAAATCTAAAAATAAACACATACACACACACATATATATGCAGGCTGATCCATCCATGCCTAAGGTCCCCCAACTCTACAAGACGAGGAAGGTGTGAAAAATGAGTTAATCTGAGGCCACCTATGCTACATAATGACTGCCAGCATAAAAAATATTCTTAATCATAATTTTAAAAGTATTAAGTGAAAGTATTTAAAAAAACTGAATTATTTGAAAAAGTTAAGTAAAATCATTGGATAGTGATTGCTAAAAATGTATTCATCCTTTTAATAACTTTATAAGTGATATTGTGTTACTATGTGACTATAGATTTTAAACTGAACAAATCAATAAATATGAATTTGAATTCTGTAAGAAACTCATTTGAAACATTTAAACATTTCCAGATACTGTATAAGTATTAATTCACATATTTACTTATATATTAATTTTCACAAGCTTTTATTTTGTACTTTCTACTATGATAAGCGCTAGAAACTTATATAGAGACAAACAGAAAATATCACAGCTCATACAGGTATGTGTGTAGACACACATGAAATTTGTGCAAAGAAAGTACTATTTGCTATAGAGTAAAAATGAAATAAAATTATTTGTTAGCATATAACTTCTGTTTATATTCTCAATGCCAGTTTGCAACTTAATCTTTTTTTCATCATCAGAAAAGAGACTCTAATATTGTGACACTGAAAAGATGATAATGGCTTAATTATTTGTACAATATGGCAAATACACATTTTCACATATCAGCAGAGATTCTATGTGGTATAAAAATGTTTTCATTATGTATTTGTCTCTGAACAAATGTGCTTACATTTAAAATGAATCTGCTAATCTGAAAGAGAGAGGAAACATGCACATGTGTGCTAAATTGCATGTTTATCTACAAACTTTCCTGTGTGAAGAGCCATACCTACACTTCACAAAACATAGTCATAACATATCTCTGCTACCTATACCTGGTCAGATAGATCCTCTGATTTCTTCTCTCTTGCTACCTGCAAATTTACACTCTTAAATTAAGAACATGACTTTCAACACTTGCCACTTATTCGTTTGATTGTACAGTTCCATATGCATGTATGTTGCAAACTGAAAAATCAACTTTATCTTATGTGCAGGTTTTGTTTTTTTTTTTTCGCTTTTCAAAATTACTAAGGCTTGTTATTTCCCCCATCACCTCCTGTGAAGTTGAAGCTGTTCTATGTATTTGTAATAGGTCCTTATGTTTTATTTTGTCTTACATCAGGTGTCTAGTGTAACACAGTTTATATATGTAATCTTATATACATAAACATTCATTCTTTTTAGATATTTTTAGTCCAACAAGAAATTGGTTCATTTCAACTGAGCTATGAAAAGTGAACACTTAGGTTTATTTGTGGAAATCTACTACTGTGCTTTTTCTGTCCCTGGGCTCCATAGTGTTGATGTGTTTTTCGCCTGCTATTGTTCATTTTTGGTTTTTGTATTCTTTTATTTGGTTATTTTGGTATATTTTGGTTAGATATTTATCAAATGAATTGATATTTTTAGAATCAGCTTTTGGCTTTATTGATTTTCTATCTTACTCTGTTTTCAGTTTTAGTGATTTGTACCTTTTTTTGTGTGTGTGTGTGTTTATATGTGTACTTGTATGTGTAGAGACATTCACAGGCACTCGGAGGCTTGAGGAGAACATTGGGGTTCAATCTTCTATCACACTTCCAAATTGTTTCCTTGAAACAAAGCCTCTCTGTGATCATGAAGCAGAGGTTTCCATGAGCACCAGCGATTCTCTCGTCTCTGTTCCCCAAGACTATGATTACAGTTGTACTTCGTAATGCCTCGCTATTTATGTGGGTACTGAATTCAAGTGTTTTCAAGCCTACTCAGGCCCTCATGCTTGCAACAAGTGCTTAGCTATATCCATAAGCAAACTTAATTTTAATATACTTTAGATTGCTTACATTTAAATTAAAATTGATTCCTAGAAAGGTGTATATAATTGATTTTTCATATTCCTTCTTTTCTATGTTCTGAAACTAGTAATATAAATTTGCTCTCAACAGTGTTTATGCCAATTCCTACACATTTTTTCTATTATATTTTAAGTGTTCATATTATTTAAAAAATTAAGAATGATTTTTTTATTAGAAGGGTGTTGCTTACTAATCAACTGAATATTTTGAGTATTCTTTCATCTATCTTTTAGATACTGGCTTCAATTTTATTCTGAGAACATACTTTACATGATATATAATAATTAATCTTTTATATTTAGTAACATTTCTATTATGGCCCAGAATGTGCTTTTTGATGAGTGTTCCTGTGTTTTTGGTACAGGAAAGTCAAGACAAGTATCTTTGCATGGTAGGCAAGAACTTGAGGAATTGTCTGTATGTTTGAAGTGAATGTAAATTCTATTGTTATATGGAGTGTTCTATAAATATTTATTAGATAAAGTTGAAAGATTATGCTATTAAGGTCAGTTACATCCTTACAAAATTTTTCTTGCATGATCCATGAATTACTGGAACACAGATGTGTGTATCTCTAACTATTAGAGTGAATATGTCTATTTATCATTGTACTTTGGTAATTTTTGCTCAATATAATTTTGATGTTCTGTTGCTAGATGCCATCACATGTAAAACTGTGTTCTATAAAAGAACGGACATGGTTTTTAACACCCATGAAAATGGAAAATACCTTGTTCTAAACTATGACTTTTTGGTAAAATTTGCACACACACACACACACACACACACACACACACACCTTTCTGAATTGTAAGCTTTTAATCTCCCTTTATAGCTTTGAAATGGTAACTATTTTAAAGTATTGGCTTCTATATAATTTATATCATATATTTAATGATTCTTATATATGTTAGCTGATACTCTATCTATTAATCTGTGGTGAAAGTGCTTTAGAAGCATCTATCCAATTTTTTGCTTCATGATTCACCTATTTCTATCTTCTACTTAAATTATAAACTTACTGTACATTGCTATTAGTACATTAAATAGTTATATTTTATACCTAGATAGAGAAAATGCATAACTTTTTCATTGATTTATTCGAACTGTAAACAATTTCTTTCTAAGATTCAGACCTATATAATTTCTTTCTTCCTAAATAGTTACTCAGAGTATATGAATTATCTCATTATATTTTTGTAAAAAACCTTCATTTTTCCTTTGTATTTGAAGCATAATTTCTTCTGACACAATATCCAACGGAGCATATTCATTGCACTGTCTTTTAGCTTGCTGGGTTTCTTGTGCAAACTCTAATTGAATTCTTATCCTATATCTCTACATACAAAAGGCGTTTTCTACTTTTGCATCCTTCACAGATTTTCTTTATTGCTGGTTTTCTGCAGCATGAATATGATGTACCTATGGTTACTTTTAAATGATTGGGTTTTTCTGAACATCCTAAGCCTATGACCTGGGGTTTGCCAATTGTGAAACGTTCTTACTGATTATTAAGCATTTTCTGATAATTTCTGTCCTTTTCTTCCCCTTGGGCTATCCATAATTTTTCTGATACCCTTTATGGAGTTCATCATTCATTTCATTTCTTTCCTTTCCTTTTCTTCCTTTCTTCTCTCTTTCTCTCTTTCTTTGTTTCTTTCTTTCTCTCTTCTTTCCTTACCCTTTCTTTCCTTCCTTACTTTTTCTTCTTTCTTTCTGCTTGCTTTCTTTCTACCATTCATTTCTTTCTACATTTATGTTTTGAACCTTTCAAGTGACTCTTTCAAACTGATTTATTTTCCTCCTGGGTACATCAAAGATGTAATGTTTTCTGTGCTAGTATTCCTTATTTCTTGCATTTCACTTTGACTTTCTGAGAGTTTCCATGTTTCTACTTACATCAACCATCTGTTTTTTCATGCTGCTTACTTTTTTACCATTAGCATACTGAAAATTTTCTTCATAATTAATTCAAATTCCCTGTCTGATCATTCCAAAATCTGCTCCCACTACTTGTCCTGTTTCTGCAGATTCAGCTCATGTTTTCATTATAGCACATCTTCTGAGGTTAGTTGTTGTGCTGCTGGAAGCCAGACATGGTGTATGAACAGGAACTGAGATAATAGCCCGTTTTTTGTCTTATTGTTAATCCACTTAGGTGTTTGACTATGCTTGATTTTTCATTTAGCTTTAGGTACAGTTTTGTCATTTTTGAACATCATTTCTGTATGACTATCAACAATGCTCCTCTTTATTCCAACCACATACAAACTCCCCATCAAGATATGATCACATTTTTCATGAAAGTTAAAGAAACTAGACCATTTCTTTGTGTCCTTACTGAGAAAGAATAGTTTTTGTTATTATAGCAACTAACCTTGGAGGTATTGGCAAAAAACTTAAAAGGTAATAAAGTAGATTTCATATATTTTTTAAATGAAATTTATACACAGTTGAGTCTGAAAAAATACTTTGTCTTAAAATTATCCATTTAGAGTTAACAGTCTTGGGATGTGGAGATGGTTTAATGGTTAAGGTGCTTGCCTGCAAAGCCTAACAACTTGGGTTTGATTCTTCAGTACCCATTTAGAGCCAGATGCACAAAATGGTGCATGCATCTGGAGTTTGTTTGCAGGGGCTAGAAGCTTTAGCATTATCTCTCTCTCCCCCTCTCTTTCTAAAAAACGAGTTAACAAACTTTAGGTCTCTATGATAACAGATTTTTTGTTTTGTTTTGTCTTGTAGGATAATTTTAGCACCTAAGCTTTTGCTATTATTGTTTCTTTTCATTTGGAAGTCTAATAAACAGCCTTCCTAACACACACACACACACATGCGAATATGTACACTCACATGCACACACACACACACACACACACACACACACACAAAATGGAGCTGAGGGAAAATCATATCCATATATAATCTAAACAAGACAGCAGTACATCATAAATTTCCTCACCTGTTCAATGGTGTTAGCTAAAGAAAGCACAATGAGTAAATTGTTCACATTATGGGTAATTTTTATATATATACTTTTGTGAATATATGAAAAATAAATACTAGAAGAAAATGAAGAAATAGATGAAATATAAAATACTTTTTGAAAATGAGTAGTTCAAATATGGTAAATCCTGATTAAAGCACAATAATTAATATACATTGTCTCTATTGTTTTCCTCACTGATCAATGGAGATTTATCTTTTGCTTTCTAAATAAAAGGCATTAGGTAACTCTATAATGCTTTTTCAAAAATTACTTCATACATCATATATGTGCATGTATATATGTATATATATGTATATTTATGTATATATATATATATATATATATTTATGTATATTTATGTATATATATACATAAATTAATAGATACATATGCCTTTATACATATATATGTATATATGCGGTTTATTGTTGCTTCAATGAACTTTATTGTTGAGGGAGAATATCTGTCATATCATCATTCCCTTGACAATTTTTTGGGAAAATCAGCCTGCCATACAACTGATATAATAATTAGTTTCCATTTTTTAAACCCTTGTTCAGCCCAAACTACATGACATAACCCTTTCTATTTGGATATATATATATATATATATATATATATATATATATATATGCACTATGATTGACAGAAAGATAATAGATAGGTAGTAAGGAAGATATATGAAAAGATAGATATATATGTTGATATTCCAAATTAAACAATGGTGATTACTTTGGGTATAAAGGCATTAGCAGGAGGGGGTATTTGCTTCCCATGTATGTATGCAGGACTTCACTTTTCATATTTTAATAAGAATATTTTATTGTCGTTATACATTTCTTAAAATAATCTACTGGAGAGGGAATAATTGATGATGCACGAGAGAGAAAGACACTTGGACCACATCGTTGCACAGTCCAGAGGAGACGAGATTTGGTCCATCAGGGAAGGGTTCGCCTTTGCTGGGAGCACAGACAGCTCATCCATAATAGCAGAGATGGTGGCAGAGGTTTTGGGCACAGCTGTTACTATGGGAGTCCATGTGGCTAGGGAAACTTTCTGAAGGTCTGCTCTCCTTGCTTCTGTTTGCAAAATGAAATAAGAAGCTGATTGAATACCTAAGAATGTAGCAGGAAAGGGAAAACTTCTTTGGCTAAATATTCCTTCACTAGCTTATGCCATAGGAATGATAGGATTTCTTTAAATGAAGCAGGAAATAGATTTGAAAACTACAGAAATGTACTAAAGGTGATTTAGCTAACATATCACATTCAGTTGATATTTAACAAGAGATGGAGGTGAAGAAGAATCTTTCTTCAGAATAAAGTGTTACAACATTAAGTATAGGACATTCCTGGTCTGCTTCCCAATTCTACCATCAACCAACTGCTTTAACACTGAAAGAGCTATTTCATATCCTTCAGTGTTAGTTTCTTTGTCCATAGAGAGGAACCTGGTTCTTAACAGGTGAGTGACAGATATTGTTATGGCAATCATATTTTCTAAAATGATAGCATGAGGATGAACTGCGATCATATGTCTAAAGCACATGAAAAACCACAGGTACCGTGGTTATACTTGTTCTGCTGTTTCCCCCTGCATGGCAGTTGACATATGAATTATGTCACAACAAATATGTGAACATTCCATATGTGGGTGAACAAAACAATTTCTGAAGGAGAACTACGTAAATTCTTGCATTCCTTAAATTTGGGCTCTGCATTTTATAAAAATTCTATAGTAGCAAAAATATATCATAAATATGTCATAAATAAACTACATCAGTTGAAGTTCACATATATAGTGTATAGCTTTAATTTTACCTAATAAAATGTCCATGGTTAATTCAATTTGACTTTTAAATGTCTTATTTTATATTTTTTGTCACTTGCTGGAAAATGAACACAATAGGAGATTACAATATTAAACAAAATAAACCGGACACATAAAGTCAAACATCACATGCATTCTTACATTGTGGTTCCTGGATTCCTCTTTGTCAGAGTAAAGCACCATGCAGATTACAAGAAAACAAAAGAAGCATTATTGATAGGAAGGGAAGAGACTCGTACTAGGGAAGAAGGATAGTGGAGGGTAAAGGGAAGGATTGTCATTGGTGAATATGGTCAAAGTACATAATACATTTGAAAGACAATATATTGATGAAACCAGTGAGTATACACTAATAAAAATGTAAGCCGCATTAAAATTCTGTAATAGTATTATCCAATGCATTAAGTAGTAATCAGAGTCTTGGTATACTAGATACAATCATGAGACTCAAAATATAAGGGAACAGTTAACACTCCACAGTTTGAAGCATGGTTTAGATAATTACATAAATCTGATCCCATCTTTCATTTGCCAAAGGCCTTTTATCACTCCAAAATTACACAAAGGACAAATTTAGAAACATTAAGTCCATATTATAAGAGACTAAATTCGATTTGACTTTGAATCTACTTTGTTGTTTAAATATCCCCATTCAAAGTAAAACTCTAGATTAATATCTACAAAGTGTAACATTCCTATGGTAAACATGCAGTGCTTTACATATAGATTTGAAATCCTAATAAAGATAACAACTTTGATGTTTTATTCATAGGTCAAATTCAAGGACATTCTAGTGTTAATTCAGTGAAAATAATTTCCATATCTCACAGGTCAGGATTGTATCTACATTACCCAATCTAAATCCATTTTTTCATATCCTATTTTGTAGTGATCAATATATTTGTTTCATTTTCATCTAGTGTTTTTCTTATTTTCAAATGATTCCAGAAATACTTTTGGACATACATAGCTCTGGGTAACATAATAAATCACATATATGGTATCATAAAATATATATGACCCAATAAAATGATATTTCTTAATTTGGCAATTTTAGTATTTTTAGAGCTACTTCTTTAAATATAAATATAAATATAACTTTGATTTTTTTTGTTTTTACACAGATAGCAGATGATAAGTGTTGATGCTTGAGATCAAACCCACAGTATTCTTAGTGGGAATAAGCATGTAATTGTAGATTCATCTCCAAAATATGAAAGAAGACTGGAGAAGCATCCCATCATCATCCCACCTAGTGACTTTGACTGTCAATAAGTTGCCATTCCTTAGGTGAAAGGGGATACTTTTCAAAACCTTCCCCATATTTTTAAAGCTAAAATATTACCAAATTGTATATAAGCCATGCTTGTCTCACAGACACATATCTATGTAAAACTTACTTCCTAATTCAGGCACAGTAAAACGTTAACAAAATGAACAACAAAATAAAACAATTAAAATACATTACAAAGTTATGTGAATCTCTCTCTCCTTTGCTCCCACCCTTCTTCCCTTCCCTACTTCCTCCCTCTTCAATCCTAGTGTTTTATATTCATGCCTCTGCCCCTCTTGTGATTACATGGAATAACACATTGCTTATATGATGAGATGAAGTAAGGTGAATGGCATAGATATTGTGACATTTTTTGCTACCAAGAAGGGATTACTTGAACATGGGGATTGGGGTACAGTGACAGTCTATCAGATAACCAAGACAGGAGTCTGGGTAGCTTATAAAGCATGGGCCTACTGAACACAGAGATGGATGATTCATTGCCAGGATAGGATGAATTCAGGGAATGTGAGCTTGAATCACACAAAAAAACATACAACTCTATCAAGTGTTCATTTCCAGAAGTTTTCATTTAACATGTTTGGAGATTCCATAGTGGGCCACTAAAACTTGCAAAATGCAACCATGGATTAAAAAGTGACCTAGAGCATAATTATCATTAACATAATTAAAATAAACATATAATTTGAATAAGTGATCAAAGATTAATATAATATTTTTTCTAGGTCAACATGAAGAGTTACAACAATATAAGATTAGTATTGGGGAGCTAGCTGAATGGGTAAAGTGATTGCCCCCCCCCAAGCATGTATCAATTCTTATTATATAATGTTGGGCTTGGATGCCAATATCTGTTATCCCAGTACTGGCAATTAAGGAAAAGTTAATCCCTGGGTCTATGTGATCATCTAGAATATTCCAGATAATGAGCTCCAAGCCAATGAGAGACCCTGTCTCAAAGAGAAGTAGATGGCTATAACAGTTACTATCTTGTAGCTGGGACAAAGCATCTGACCAGAAACAACTTATGAAAATAAAGGAATAAAGGGTTCATTGCTAGCTGACAGTTGTGAGGGGAAGTTTTTATGTCAGGGAAAGCATATCAATAGAAGACAAGCATGTGCCATTTCTTCATATCAGCATGGAGGACATAGAGAGAGTAAACTGAGTGTTGCAAGCACAGCTGGGTATTGAAACATCCATACTCATTCCCAGTGACACCTTTCCACCAGCAAGAATCTAACACTCAAGGCTCCACAACCCTCCCAAACAGTGATAGCATCTGACAATTATGTCTTACAGCACATGATGCTATGGGAAAAAAATAGTACATTCAAAACATTACATTCAGCCTCTGCTCCACATAGACTGATGGTCATCTCATGATCCATTATGAATTCAATCCAACTTTATAGAGTATTATAGCTTTTAAAAAATTTTCATATCAGTTCCAATACTGCTCAAATGTCCAGTCTTATCTAAAGCCAAAGACAGAAGTCTCTCAACTATAGTGCTATCAACTTACAAGCCCTATAAAATCAAAATACATTATTATATTATTCTAACATATTATGGCACACAGCAAACATTCTTATTAAAAAAGGAAGGAATGAGGGATATAACAAGGGAAGAGAATGGACCAATGCAAGATCAAAATCTTGCAGGCAACTCCTTGTCCTGATACTGGGAATTGTGATGAAATTCCCTGCCTTCAGGAGGGTAGGGAAGCTCTGTTCCCCTAACTATGCTGCTTGTAGCCACTCACTCAAGCATAATATTTTTGGGGTCTTCAGCTTTTCCTGGAAGTTGTTCCATGTTCCTGGAATCTCCAACTTGCCAGCAGGTCTACTGCATCTATAGTTCATCTATGAATTTCACACAATGATCTTACAGGGTCTCTTTGCAGGGACTTCCAAATGCCCTCACATTACCTATGTTCAGCAACTCTCTGGAACTGTGATATAATCTTTGACCTTCTATCTCCTGCTTCTAAAACCAATGTTTTGTGGGAAATACTGAAAGATTTCTGTCAGGTGGAGACAAAGACTGACCTTGAAGAGCAGATAATTCTTTCAGTATTCTAGCATTTTTTATTTAGGGCTTTTTCCTTCCAACGATCTGGCATTCATTCTATTGCAAGTCTTCAATGGATTGGGTGTTGTCCTAAAGGCATCTTTGCTATTGTCCTAGTGCAGAGTAGCTGGCCCATCCTCAATGGTGGTAGCATCTTGAACTATTACAGCATGTGTGGGTGTGTTCTCTGGGCCTAAGACCTGAAACTTCCCATTTCTTCCTGGGCCAAACTACACTATTTTTAATCTCCTTCTCTGTATTTTCTTCTACCAGATACTCCAGTCTATTACTTTTAATGTCATGTTTGTTGATGTTCTCAGGATAGGAGCAAGACTACAGACAGCCTTTTGTTAGAATAGCACATGAACTACTTATACCTCAGTTCCCAATAAAGTTCTTCCCTCCCTCTGAACCTCATAACCAGAGACTCCACATCCACATTTCTTTCAGTCTTTCAAAATGATCTTCCAAACTTCCAGCAGAATGCCTTATGAAGTGCTACTTAGAGCATTGCAAGGCTTCTCTAGGCCAAAGCTCCAAATCCTCACATATTTCTCCCCTCAAAATAGTACCCCAAAACTAAGAAACACATAGCTCAGCAATAGCACCATTTCTTTTTTTTTAATTATTATTTTTTATTGACTTTTAATCTTACATACCAAAAAAAACCCCCACCTGATATTTCCCTCCCCTCCCTCATTCCACTTTATAACTCCAGTCTCCATCATATCCCCTCCCTCTCTCCATTAGTCTCTCTCCTAATTTGGTGACATTATCTTTCTCTTCTATTTTGAGGGTCTTGCAAAGGTATTGCTAGGCAATGCAAGATCATGGATATCGAGGCCAATTTCTGTCTGGGCAGTTGCATTGTAAGAGGTCATATCCTTCCTTTGGTTCTTCCATTCTGTCCGCCCCCTCTTCCGCAATGGTCCCTGAGCCTTGTAGGGTATGACAGAAGTGTTTCAGTGCTAGGCACTCCTCCATCCCTTCTTCTCAGCACTATGTTGCCTTTTGGGTCATCCCAGTGGTCATCACCATCTGAAAAGAGAAGCTTCTCTAGCCAGAAGTGAGAGTAGCGTTAATATGTGAACATGAACATTTACTGTACTGTCCCCAGGGCATCTTGGTGGGAATAATATATACATTTAGTCAGACATGAGCAGGCTTATACCCCCAAGGCTCATGACCTCACCTACCATAGACTTTTACTTAGGTTTTTCAGTACCAGGTATGTATTCCCTCCTGTAGAGAGGGCCTTCAGTCCAATTATGGAGCAGTTGGTTACCCCAAGAGTAGACATGCCACTATTGCACCCGTTCAGTCATTGGGCCTGTCTGGCCAAGCTTGAATATTCAGCATCCATTGTTTTCACTGTTGATGGCTTCTGTCTCCCATACACTGCGTGCAGTGCAGCTTTTTCCAGCTTTCAGTTGGCTGGTCTACAGGGAGAAGGTTTTCTGCCCAGCACCAGCTTGCTTTCTCAGTGACCTTGCCTCTCAGGCATGAGATGTCTTCAGCAATAGGGTCTTACTATCTGTTTCTCTAGGGAAACCAAGGGCTTTGGCAAAAGCCTTAATGTTTTGGAGGCCACCAGGACCTCCTTGGCCAACAACTCACTGGAAGGTATTCCATCCCAGGTACTGAAAATTTTCTAGTAACAGTCTACATCTTCTAGACGTGCCCTTATTCAAAAAAGTAATTTTACATATGTCTTTTTGATAATATATTGAGTTTAGATTGACCCTCCCCCTGCCCTTTTTGTATGCATTCTCTTCCCATGGCCTCACTTAGGCCATTCCCCTCCCTGTACTCAGTTCTTCTACTTACATATGTGCATTACCATACACTTAAGTCCTTCCCTTTCTTCCCTCCCTTATAGCCTTTTACCCGCTTACTGGTTTCTGGTACCTATTTTTGGTTCCAGTTCACACACAAGTCTATACATTGGTAGCTAGGATCCACATATGAGAGAGAACATGTGACGTTTGGCTTTCTGAGCCTGGGTTACCTCACTAAGTATAATCCTTTCCAGATCCATCCATTTCCCTGCAAATTTCATAATTTCATTTTTCTTTACCACTGAATAGAACTCCATTGTGTAAATGTACCATATCTTTATTATCCACTCATCTGTGGAGGGACATCTAGGCTGCTTCCATTTCCTAGCTATTGTGAATAGAGCAGCAATAAACATGGTTTTGCAAGTATCTCTAAGGAAGTGAGAAGAGTCCTCTGGATATATGCCTAGGAGTTCTATAGCTGGATCATATGGTAAATCTATTTCTAGCTGTCTCAAGAACCTCCACACTGAGTTCAACAGTAGCTGGACCAGCTTACATTCCCACCAACAGTGTAGAAGTGTTCCTGTTTTTCCGCATCCACGCCAACACTTATTGTCATTTGTTTTCTTGATGGCAGCCATTCTGACAGGAGTGAAATGGAATCTCAAAGTGGTTTTAATTTGCATTTCCCTGATGGCTAAGGATGTAGAACATTTTTTTAGATGTTTACATGTCATCTGTATTTCATCTTCCGTGAATTCTGTATTTAGTTCCATAGCCCATTTTTTAACTGGGTTGTTTGAATTCTTGTTATTCTGTTTTTTGAGTTATTTGCATATTCTGGATATTAATCCTCTGTCAGATGTATAACTGGCAAAGATTTTCTCCCATTCTGTAGGTTGTCTTTTTGCTCTATTCACAATGTCGTTTGCTGTACAAAAGCTTTGTAATTTCATAAGGTCCCATTGGTTGATTAGTGGTTTTATTCTCTGAGCAATTGGAGTTATCAATTGGAGTTATCAGAAAGTCCTTGCCTATTCCAATATGTTGAAGAGTTTCCCCTACTTTTTCCTCCAGCAGTTTCAGAGTTTCAGGTCTGATATTAAGGTCCCTTATCCATTTGGACTTGACTCCTGTGCAAGGAGAGAGGCAAGGATCTATGTTTATCCTTTTACATACCAATGTCCAATTTTCCCAGCACCACTTGTTAAAGAGGCTATCTTCTCTCCAATGAATATTTTTGGCATTTTTTGTCAAAAATCAGGTAGTTGTAGCTGCCTGGATTAATATTTGGGTCTTCTATTCTGTTCCATTGATCTACCTGTCTGTCCTTGTGCCAGTACCATGCTATTTTTGTTACTATGGCTTTGTAGTATAACTTAAAATCGGGTATGGTTATACCACCAATAAAATACCTTGGAATAAACTTAACCAAGGAAGTGAAGGATCTCTACAATGAGAACTTTAAAAAACTCGAGCGACAAATTGCAGAAGACAAAAGGAAATGGAAAGACATTCCATGCTCCTGGATTGGAAGAATCAATATTGTGAAAATGTCAATCTTACCAAAAGCAATCTACACATTTAATGCGATCCCCATTAAAATCCCAATAGCATTCTTCAAAGAAATAGAAAAAACAATACTAAAATTCATCTGGAAACACAAAAAACCTCGAATAGCCAAAACAATTTAGCAATAGCACCATTTCTTGGTACAGATTTTCTACAGCAGTTACTGGGACATTGCTGGGAAAATACAGTTGACCAAAACAACTATGGGAGGCAAGGATTTATTTTTGACTTGTAGTTTTGAGAGGAATTTTAATCATATTCCTGACCACAACATCTTTACATTAGCAAGGAGGAGTAGAGAGAGTGAAGTAGAGAGAGTGTAAGCTGAATGTGGCAGGCAGGGCTAGGTTTTAACATCCAAAGGCCCACTTCCCATGTCACACCTCTTACAGCACCTCTCCACCTCACAAAGGCCTACCTCCAGTGTCATTTTTCCTCCATCATGTCTCCACCTCACAAAGGATCCACAACCTCCCCAGATTATGCTGCTGTCTGGGGATTAAATATTCAAACATATGAGGCTGTGCAAACATTTTATATTCAAACCACCACATTGGCTTTCCTGAGGCTAACACCTGAGGTTGTCCTCTGGCTTCTATGCACATGTACATACATATGTGCATGCACTCCTGTACACACATGTGTGCAAAAACACATATGAACATACATGAATACTACACAAATCATATATATATATATATATATATATATATATATATATATATATGTATGTATGTATAAATTGTTTGTAGGTCCATTTAGAAGTCACAGGAAAACAACTGTATTCTTAAGTACTTGTATACAGAAAGATAATTTTTCTTACTAACACAATTAGAAATACTAGAGTCCTAACATTTCAAGATATTCAGTTAAAATCTGAATTTTTAAATATTTGTTTTAATTTTTTAAAAATAACTTATTTCAGAGAGCAAGAGGCAGAGAGAAATAAAGAGAGAGAATGGGCAAGCCAGAGCTTCTAGCCACTGCAAACATACTCCAGATACATGTGTCACTTTGTGCATCTGGCTTACGTGGGTCCTTGAAGAATCAAACCCAAGTCATTGGCTTCTTACACAAGTACTTTAACTGTTAAGCCATTGCTCCAGCCCCAAATCAGAAATTCTCTTTTTGAATTTTTTAATATATATTTGATAAATAATAGACAAAAGAGAATGAAAAAAATACCAAATTTAACACTGTATGCAATGGAACACCCCAGAAAAATAATTTTAGAGGCCTTCCCTAAACAACCAAGGAACTAGAGATATTAATAAAAGTCATAGCTTTTCTATTTCTACTTTTATTCTCAATACTACTATTTTAACAAATATATTGATATTTATCCCCCAAATATACATGTACACCTATACATATAACCATATTGTTATATATAAAGGTAGTAGCCTATATTTAAGTATTTATGTATTATCTTCTAAATAAATACTTATTTCTTTAAAAAATTAACTTGAATGTCAGAATCTAAAGTTAGAAAAATGAAGAGAACATGGGGGTTGGACTGAATACAAAATTAATTTTCTGCCTCAGAAAAAATAACAGGTTGACATTTTAAAAACTCATTTTTGAGGGAAGGAGAACAGATTGAGGAAATCTCCACATAATCTCTAAAAGGATATAGTTTTCAATGAACACGAATTACATTTCATTTTATGCAAGGTTCTTACTCCTGCATACTTTCTGATATATTGAGTTGTAACCCCTCCCCATAGAGTCAGCTTTTGATTTGATTTTCATTGCCTTGGGCAAGCATGATTGAGGACCCATAAGACTGTAGAAGATGTTGATTGATTCTTTTGATCCTGGGAGATAATAGAAAGTGTTTAAATTGGTTGTGTTAAAAAATCTGAGGATGAATTGGGACTTTAGGCAAATTGCATAGAAGATTTTTTAATCTTTGATTTGTTCAAATTTGTAATATAGGAAACAGAAAAGATTTGTATCTTTTCTTGTCAAAACCTTTTTACTCCCCATCAATCACTTTTTTTTTCCTCTTTACCTTTTCAGTTCCTATGTGGCTCTTTCAGTTCTAGAATTAGAGATTTAGGTATATTTTTAAATAAAAATTATATCACAGACTTGTATAAAATCCAAACTTCAGCAAGAAGTAGATGAGAAATAGTCTAAAAACTTGAAAAATACAAATATAGTGGCATTTGCAAAATGGAGATATGTGTTTTCCTTTAGGTTTCAACCCCCCCACACCCACCCACCAGGCATTCTTTGATCTCCTTGGGCCTTGTGGCAGAATGGCTCACAACTGAGCTGTTATTGGTAATGTGTAAGATTCCAAAGGTTGAAAATCAATTTCTTTTTTATCTATGAACTAGAGAAAACATAAAATAATGCTGACAGAAATGTTATTTGCATACTAATCAATGCAACAAAGGGACTCAGTGACAATGAAAGTAGTCTTACTGGATTCTGTAATCTAGAACTTAGCACATGTCTGGGGCTGTGTGACTGAAGGACCCTTACTCAAAGCATATTATGGAGCTTGTGTACTTAGAGACTAACACAGTGTTTGTCATTTGCTTCATCAACTCTGTTAAAACTTTGAAAAGCTACTCATTCCCACATACGAGTATTCACATGATGGAAAAGTCCACCAATGTTAGGGTGGGGTCAGTTCTGAATTTATATTTTCATACATATTTTCTCATGAGAGGGGAAAATGTCATGTTGATTGGTTCACAGAATGAAGAATGCAAAAGGCCTAGTGGAGATGACTAAAACATTGTATACATCAAAGATTTGGAAGCATCTATATATAAGGGTGTCTCATTCATAGTTCAACTATACAGTCTCTATTCATGTCTCTCTCTCTCGCCATATATATATATATATATATATATATATATATATATATATATATATACATAATCATGAACATTAACTCATTTTATCTTCCAAAAATGAACCCAACATGGCTAAGGGAAATTTGCCAAAGATGGGGCAGAAAGATTGTTAGAGCAACAAGTTGGGTCATTATGCACAGAGATATTGCCTCTTCCCCATAACTGTTGGCTACCCCCACAATGCACAACCCACATTCCCTGATAAGGAGGGTCCCTTTGGAGGAAGGAGGACAGGAAGGAGGTTATCGAAGGCACCAACATGAATGTAAAATTAAAATAAATAAATAAATAGAAGAATTAGCACAAAGGAAAAAAATTCTCTAAGAGATATACATATATATATATATATATATATATATATATATATATATATATATATATATATATATACACATACACACATTTCAATTTTATGATGACAACAAAGATAAAACAAAGACTGGACTAGCAACTTGTGTAATCACACATACAAAATGATAAGGCAAAATTCACTACTGAACACTTGAGCTCTAGTATCCTATTGTATGCATAATAATAGTTTCCATATAACAAACCTTCAGAAATCTTCACTCAAAGAAAGATTTCTGTCGACCTGTATCTCTAAACCTTTAGAATTGGCTGATATAACCTTGAAATGCCTTCCACTATTCAGTGCACATTGATTTTGTAACACTTCTCCAGGAGACGTAGTTAAAGGGAGATTTTATTTTGTAAGTGAAAATGAGCTACTTAACAGTTAACCTCATCATCACAGTAAGGCTGCAGTAATAACTGTGAATACATGAATCACATCATTTCTTTCAGACTTACACCCTTGTCCAGAGCATTCTTTCTCATTAAAACCTTTATCTCTCCAGTTTCTTGCATCATTATCCAAAGAACAGGCTTACCTTAGAATCTTGGACTTAAAGTATACAGTTTGAATCATGTACAATAAAATTTTCTGTAGCTGGAGGAATAAAAGTTCTCACACACAGGAAAATATGAATAAAAGACCCTTTAAATAAATTAAACACATTTAGATTCCAGTTTCTTGGCAACATCAATTATTTCTCCTCTTAACAACAACTAACTTAAAACATGGGTCCTAGTGAATGTGACTAAAGTCATAGATATGACAAGATCTCATTTCCCCCCTCCATGGAAATATAATACAGGAATTCTGCATAAAAGAACCCAATATACAATATTGAAAGCTAGCAGGTTAAAGTTATACTGCTTCCAATGGGAAAAAATGGCCACTGTAAAACTTTTTACTTTTCACGTGTGGAAGACTTTTTGCAATGTTTTATCACTAGAATAATCTCACATTGCAAAATTTCTTGTTTACTCATCACTTGGAGTCACAAACTTGCCACCAGCAATATCTAAAACAATTTCTACTTTATGATATGATAGGTGTGATGCACATGTAAAAGCTTGCGTGGTTAAGGGCTGACTTGGTCTTTCACTGGGCATTATTCTGAGGGAGCTCGGATGAAGTTCACATTCAAAGAGATTGCCTAGGCAAGTGGGTTTGCTCACCTCCAAGGGGAGTTCCTCATGTGAAAGCCCAAGTGAAACATATCACAATCATGACAAGTGTCCCACCAAGCAGTTGAGAAAACTAGATGAGGTAGTATGAAGAAAAGAAAGCCGAATTATAATCATTATGATACACTGGTTTCATGAGCATGCATTGTGTATATTAACAATGGATATCTCAAAGTTGTATAAGTATTATGTACTAAAAATTTGTAAGTGCTTTGGGAGATGGAAATGCCTACCACTTTGATATAATCGTTATGTATTTCCTAGAGGTAATATGATTATTGCCCATACCATGTATTCATCCAGGAAAATGATAATTTGTAAGTACATTTACTACAAAAAAATCATTATATAAATAGTTGTTTATGTGGACAATTGGCATATTCTATAATGTCCCTTGTAGAAATGATAGCAGCATATCCAGGCTAACCATTGACCCTGAGTCTAAGCATTAGAAAGTGACATTGTCTATAGGCATTTTGAAAGGATAACAGCACCAACTAAATATCACTTATCTCTAATTGCCATGTCCCAGAAGTTCTAAACAGTATTTCTACTGGCATTCATTTTCACTAACACAACTTGGTGCACCATGAATAGAAAACTGCTGGTGTGTTTATGTTTATTTTCTTTTAACTTTAACCTCCTACTCTAGCTTTGTTCATTGAAATTCTCATGAACTTCATATAGTATATTTATTAGGATATAGGCAGTGGTTCAAGTCATTTCTTTTATGAGGAAATTTCAACAATATTTAATATTTAAAATTACTTTCTTTACACACACTGAATTCATTCATTATTAATGGTAACACCATTGTTCTATTGAATTTCAAATTCATTAACAAAAGAAGAATATTTCCTTCTAAGCATAAAAACAATATAACATTGAGAATCCAAAGTTCTAAAGCTGGCAATTCTCCCACCTGGAACTATTCCAAGCTGTTGATATTGCTCCTTCTTGGCAAGAAAGAAATTCAGTATGCAGCTTGTCCCTTTCTTTCTTAATCCTCACTGTTTCTTCCTTAAATATGTATACTATGTCTGACTTTGAACATCTCCCCACTCAAATCCTCTTCACTAAGAAGAAAATGTAGACTATATGCAATGGTTTCAATTAATAACATGACTATATTCTTTGATATAAATGCTGAATGGTAGATCAGTGACATCCCAAGTTCTTATTATTTTTTTAATAACATACATTCAAGCCCTTCTTTTGTAATTTATTGTTATAAAAAGAAATGCCTGCTGAAAACTTTTAAATAGGATGCCAAAACTAGGCATAGCCATTGACGATTTTACTATTTAGCCCTAAATACACCGAAGCAGGACAATATTAAATCACCCTGGAATTACAATGCCATGTGAATATATTGTAGCATTCTGCATGACATTCAGGAAAGAGGAGGAAGCTTTAAATATTTATAAATATCATATTTATAATACAAGGATAATCTACATGAATTGCCATGTCACATGAAGTCTCAATCCTGAGATATTACAATAGTTCAAACTTAAATATCACTATGTTATTGTCTGTAAATCCCTGCCTGAGTCACTTCATTTTCCTCTGTGATTGGGCATATATGGGTCCAAGTTCAAGGAATGAAGAGGCACAGATAATAAATATCAGCTTATACCTATATTACCCTTGTGTTTTGTGTTTTCCCTACGTGATTAATTCTCACCTGTAATTCTCACACCACATTCTCCTGTGATATCAATGAACGCTTATCTAAATGTCTTCCTGTTGACTATGGGTTATTGTCCTCTTGGTCTCATTTGGTCAAAATATATCCACAGGAGAATCTTCAGTCATGAAGTCTGTCTTATTAGCTGAGAGCAAACTTATATTTTATATTTTAACTCTGTTAGAACTTAAACTATCACTGCCTTGGAGCTTTGCTAAAAGGCAGTCTTATGAAAGCATAGGCAGAGTTTTTCAAAAGTAACTGGTTTTTACTTAAAATGTATTTCCACCCACTGACCAAAATTATGGCATGGCTCCAGTGTGTTTTGCCTGGATATTTACAAGCATATACTGACTAGTTAGGAAGTAAGTACATTCTATTTTGAAAAGATATTTATAAATTCAAATTTTTTTTTGCTTTTGTTTTTCATAAACACCATGTGAATCATTATTGTGATGACATGGTAATAATATGTTAATGTAGCAACTTAATGTTCACCTTCACATAAAAATAGACCTATATGAACCTTCTGGAAAGTACAGTGTAAGGAATGCTAGTGAGTAATCTCACCTTAAAGTTAGATGAAGAGCTGTGTTTTCTCTCTCCTTCAGGAAATATCTCCATTGTTTGTCTTTTTTGACCTACTTCAAAATACTCTTTTGGGTTTAGGCTTTCTTGTGGATCCTATGTCTTCATCCTGAGCGCTGGGATGACAGGAGGACTGCTATAACCACCTGGCATATACCTGACTTCTCAGATGAGATGAGCTCCCATCCTCACTCAGTTAAGGCAAGCATTTTACTGACTATGCCATCTCCCTCACCTCAGGCTTCAATTAAAGTATATTTTAATTACTTTATTTTCACAGTAAGAAATTAATGTGGCTCAAAATACAAAAGGCATATGTTTTTAAAAAGACACATGGGAAGTCTATTTCCACCCCTGTTCTCTGCTGGCTTCAGGGATCGTGGCTCACTGATCAGCAGAAAGCCACCTCGGAACAGTTCTCTCTATGCCAACTTATCCCACCTCAATGCAGGGACAAGGGACACTAGTGAGCCAGGGGAAATTTTATTATTTTCAAGGTTAAGTAATATAATGGAAACTCAGCTTTGGATATGCAGCACTGGCTTTATACTCTGCACTGGAAGGAATCAGCCTGGAGAGATTTGGGCAGCCTAGAATAAGGGCCTAAAGGACAGAATCAAGCAGAAGGCAATGGTATAGTAAAGAAAGAATATACCGAAATGTCCCTTAAAGACAAGCAAGTAACTTATGGGAAGAGGGAAAGATAGGGTAATGAAGTATATGTGACAAAAGAGAAGTGGAAGGTTTCTTTCCTTTTCTTAATCTATTAAAGTCTCCCTAAATTTAAAAAAAATAGAAAATAAAGAATAAAGAAGGTGGCACTTCCTGGAAGAAGGAAGGGAACCAGCCAGAGGGCAGGTGGGAGAACAGAGAAGGCCATGGGAAGGTGAAGGAAGAAAAGTATAACATACATGAAAATAACATCATAAAGTCCATTGCTGATTATATTAACCTACAGCAAACTGTTTAGAAGCAAATTGAATAAAGGCTCAATCATGATAAGAAAGTCTATTCTAGGAAGATGTAAATGGAAGGTGAATGGCAGTACAGTAGTTAACAGAAATGAGGCAGCAGACAATTGGTACACAATCGTGATGAGACATGGACTAACACACATGCTGAGATGACGTACTGCCAGGATAATGTTGAGTTCCGAGTCTGGACAAAGAGGCGTAGCTATTCTGAGAAAATCATACTTGTGAAGATTGTTTCCACATTGCTTTGATGAAATGCCTAATAGAAGCAACTTAAGGGGAAAAAAAGGATGCACTTGGGTTCCAGTTTGGGAGGTTACAGTCCATCAAGGCAGAGAAGGCATGACAGTAGATGGTAGAAGAAGGGAGTGGGACAGACGGTTCACATCATAATGTACTGGAAATCCAAGAAGATAGGCCGCAGGTAGCATGAGTCTGACCTTCAAAGTCCCGCTCCTTGTCACACAATTCCTCCAGCATATCCTGTGTGGGGCATTTCAGATTCTAACCGTAACAGAGTTAACAGATTAAGGAGACAGCTGTTAAAGATTGTGCGGTAACATCAAATGTTTATATCTGCTCATACAAGTAGCCGGAATCACTCAACTGAAGCCTAACACAGGTGAAATGACTCTTCAAAGCCACAAAATGGCTTCCTATTTTTATTTTTTTTTTAAGCTAAGTACTTGAAAGTCTGGTAAACCCTCTGAGATCTGACCTCTTGTCTCACTCTTTCATCTTCTCCTACTACTCTCCCATTATGCCCTATTCATTCCTCCAACCTGGCTTCCTTTCCTTGTGGGAAACACGTCAAAATACCTTCCTGACTATGTACCTCCTTGGGAATTTTGTCTCATCTCACCCTCTCCATTTGGTGTATCTTGATATCTGCATCACCACTGTGCTAACCTTGTGGGACTTCTCTCCCCATACTCTCAATCTCCCCATCTCTGTTCTAGTATTTCTTTCTTTCTTTTCCCTACAGTCCTCATCACCTTAAAATATATCATATAATTTATTAGGCTTTCTTCTTATCTCTCTTCCTTTACTAAGGTGTCCTCTCTGAAGACAGAGTGCTTTATCTTCTGTAGTTTTGCAAGGTCAGAAGCAAAAGCATCAAACATCTGGCCCAGAGCAGGTGTTTCAGGAACAACTGCTATATGAAGGGCTAATTAAATAAGTGAGTAAAATGAGAAGAGCTATGTGCTTACTATACAGCTTAATACTCTATTAGAAATATTGTGAATTAAAAGTAATTAAAAATAAATAAATCCCAAAGCTCTACAGAAACCTTAGTAGGTAATAAGCAATAGTACAAACTGAAATTAAACCACTTTATTAAGTGATATTTACCATGATGGCAGTCATAAAATGCATTTCTTGGAGGCTATCGAGTAAATTTAATTTAGTTTTATGCTCAATGGTTTCTCAGTCTATCCTTTTGTTTTCAATAGCTTAAATATCAATAAATGTATTTCCTTATGGATATTATTTCTAACATTTAAATGTCTGACCTCTAAAACAGCAGGAATTGATTAACATTTAACAGCATGGAAATGTGAAGAAATGAGGAAATTAATTATTGCACCTCATAACTCAGAGCTTATGGCTCAGTTTAAATGCATCACATGAAGGCTTTAGACTCCAGATAATCTGTTTAAAATTTGTGTTATTATACACTGAGATGGCAAATAAAGGAAAAGGGTACAAAGAATTCAATTCAAAACAATTCAAAGACTCAGAGACCACTAAAGCTGTATGCAAAATATATGTAACTTGAAAAAAAAATGAAAAAAAGCACACTGGACTTAATTAGACTCATTAAGACTCCAGAAATATAAATCAAGCCAATGGTGTTTAAATGGCATTTACTCTGGACCTTATATTGTCCACATTTATTACTAATAAAGAGAGCATGTGCGACTTGAGAAAAATTTAAAAAATCATTTAAAGGTATAGACAACAAAGTTGGAAATGGTAATATTAGAATGGTTCTTTAAAAACAAACTTGATAAACATGATTATGTCACTACAATGTGGAACATTTTGTAATGGTTTCACTGTACTTATTGTAGTACATGCCAAAAGACTTCACAGTGTTACACATTCTGACCTTCATTAGCTTCAACCTAATTGCTACCACTGCTGTTCTTTCTTGCATTTGTCACACGTATCTCATTGATGTTTCTTCCACATCCCAGACAATAGTGCTCCTACAACACAGTTTTACCTTTTGAAATACGTTTCCTCCCTCCACCCAACAACTATATACAAACCTTATTCCTACCTTTGGTACATATATCATCACTAACATTGACGTTTTATTGACACCTTGAATATACAAACATAAATATTTCGTACTAGCCAGCTTTGTGCTTGTTGAGAAGTATATGATATATGGAAAAAAAAAGAAACAAAAAATGTTCATCATCTGGCACTGTTTTTGCAAATTAATGTGAAAGAGAACATTGATTCAATAAGCTGTGTACAGGCATGGAAGTATATGCATGCAAGTAATGTGTGTATATCTATTTAAATTGTTGTTTTGAAGTTATTGTGTTTTTAAAAAATCTAGGTTTCATTCAGTATATGTCTGGAAATATATTCTTTTAAAGTTAAATCATCAATCATCAGAATTTTCCTATGGCTGATAATACTATTGTGAATTCATACAAATGGGCTTAATACAGCTTTGCAAAGGAAATATTGGTTTTTCATGTAAACACTAAAATAAATTGTATATGTATATTTTTCAGAAACCAAAATAAATTTAAAAAATGAACAGATGAGTATTTCTGATAAACACAGGTGCAGAAATTGTCAACAAAATACCAGCAACCTAAAATCAACAGCAAATTAAAAACATCACACATGATTAGATAATATTTGTCTTTGAGATGTAGGACTGGTTAAAGATATTTGAAAAATATATGACATTTGACACTAAGAAAGTATAAAAATATCATATTGAGTGATGTAGGGAAAGCATGTGAAAAAAATCTATTTGTATAGGAAAACTTCAACAAACTAAATATAGACAGAATTTACTTCAGCAAAAAAATATGATTTAAGTCAAGCTCACAGTTCCCATCACATTAAAGATAAGAACTGAGAGTTTATCATCTAAGAAAAGCAACAAGACAAGGATGTCCACTCTGTGCAATCTATTCAATATATTACTCATGTTCTAGGTAGAAAATCAATATAAATAAGAGCATATAGATCAGAAATGGAGAAATAAAATTGTCCTTAAAAATATGATTTTTGCCAGGTGTGGTGGTGCACGCCTTTAATCCCAGCACTTGGGAGGCAGAGGTAGGAGGATTGTGGTGAGTTCAAGGCCACCCTGAGACTACATAGTTAATTCCAGGTCAGCCTGGACCCTACCTCAAAAAAACAAAAAACAAACATATATATGTGATTTTGTTTTGAGCAAACCCTGGACTCCACCCTCCAAAAGAACTCTAAGAACTACTAAACAAATTCAGTAAAACTGCATAATCCAAAATCAACAATCTAAAAATTACTCTATACTAAGAGCCAATTATCAAAAAATAAAAAAAATTAAGAAAAAAATATATGTGCTGGAGATATTTCTCAGTGGTTAAGTGCACTTTCTGTATAAGAATGAGGGCCTGAGCCCACTAGAGTTCAAATTTCTAGATCCCACAGATTCCATGTAAACTGCTTGATGGTATGGACAAACACACCTGTAACCTCAGTCACACAAGGGAGCAGAGACTATGCAATTGTGGGAACCCCATAAGCTCCAGAAACAGTCAAAGGACTGCAGTTCCAAATGAGACCAAGAGTGGGACATCCGTTGTTCTACTCCAGCCATTGTAGGTGAGTCTTCTCCTTCACTTATAGCACAGCTGAGTGTATAGGGTACTACACTACATACACATCACATTATATACACAAACAAAAAAAAAACTTATTGTATTTTTTTAATATCAAGGTAAACAATGGAATATACAGAAGTATATTTAAGTAGGTAATAACTCTATACAATGAAACTACAAGGCATTAATAAAATAACATGTGAAGATGCAAATAATATAAACTACTAACATGCTCTTAAATGGTAAAATAATATTCTTTAAATGTATACACTATCTAAACCAATTTATAGAGTCAATGAAACCTTAAGCAAAATTATAATCACATTTTTCAAAGAAAAAGAGAAAACAATCTTAAAGTCAATGGAGACACAAGCAGGTAAAGCAATATGAGAGAGCAAAACAAAGCTAAAGGAATCACTTTTATTGAAGCTATTTAAACTATGCTATGAATCTATAGTCACTGATGCATCATAGTACTAACACAAATATGAGTGGAGCAGAATCAATAGCCCAGAAATAAAGCCATGATTAGAGGGTCAACTAGACTTTGACAAGAATGCCAAGGACACATCATAGGGGAAGGAGTCTCTTCAATGAATTGGGAAGAAAAAAACTGGTTATGCATATGCAAGATAGTAATCTTTAAATAATTTTGAGGGATGGAAAGATTGCTTAGCAGTTAAGGCACTTGCCTCCATAGCCTAAGGACCTAGGTTTGATTCCCAATGCTCCACATAAGCCAGATGCACAAGGTTGTTCAGGCATCTGGAATTTTTTCAGTGGCTGGAAGTCCTGGCATGCCCATTCTCTCTCTCTCTCTGTCTCTCTCTCTCTCTGCCTCTTTCTCTCAAATAAATAAATAAATAAATAAATAAATAAATAAATAAATAAATAAAATTATTTTTTTAAAATGATTTTGCAAAGAATTCAAAGTGAAATATAAGTATTAAAGTCATAAAACTTCCAGAGAAATAAGGAAAAATATATTTCACATGGGTCTGGACAATTCTCTGTCCCCCTCCTCCTCCTAGTTCTGTGGTCCCACTGGCTTCCCCTGCTGCTGGTGTGGGCCTGCCTGGATCCTGCGGGACCTGGCTGCAGAACGAGGTTCCTTGCTCTTCCTTCCTGATTGAATGGCCCCTGGCTCCACAACTCCAAAAGTCACTGCTCCAGAGGGTTCACCTGAGGAGTGGCCAGAGCACCAGGTTGGTTCCCCACCTTTCAGTTCCCTGGTCTCAGTATCCCTGCTGCTGCCTTGAGGTGGCCTGATCCCAGAGTGATTGCTGCAGCAGCAATCCTTTTGTTCTATTTTCCTGATTGGCCCCTGGGAGGCCAAATCCCTATTCCCCTAATCCAGAGGGTCCATGGACCACTGTAGGAGCTGACCTCTTGCCCCTGGCTTTCCATCTGTCTCCTGATTCCCCAAACCCTGATCCTGGTGTGCTGAAGAGTAAGTGCAAGTAGGCCAGCATTGCCAGTTCCCCCGATACCTTTATTGTACTTGCAATCTCCACAGTCTGTGCATCTGTGCTTATAACCCCACCATACATCAACGCAGTATACATTTAAAACAGACTACACATGGGAGATCCCATGGGACAAATACTTGCTTCTCCCTCAGTGGAAAACCATTTCCCCAAGATGGGGAGACACTATCCAAAAAAAAAAAAAGAAAAAAACACTAAAGTCAGAAAACTGAGATTTCCACCAAGGATACTTTGTCCCATAATGGCATCCTCCAATGAAATCATAGAGAAACCAACAGAAACTGAACCCAAAATGAAAACACAACAAACATGACACTGATCAAAAATATTGCTGAACTAGAAGAAAGCCATCAAAAATCACCAATAATTTCCTAAATGGAATTGAGTAGAATTGTCTCTTACAGCACTAAGATTTTGACGATAGGATTAACTAAATTGAAGAAAACCTTAGAAGCCTCATAAAGAGATATAAATGAATCGAAGGGGAGTCAACAAATGGAAGATCTCATTACTTATATGATAGGTGTGAAAACAGTGGCACCATTAGGCTTTATTTTAACAAGGTTTATTTCATTGGATAAATATGGTTGCATATTTATCTACCATATGGAAATCTTTTTCTAGAGCATGTAAGTCCTTCCATCTTTCTTCTTTCCCTCACTTATTTCCTTCTTTCACTTCTTTCCTTCCTTTTTTCCTTCCTTCTTTCCTTCCTTCTTCCCTTCCTTCCTCCCTTCCTTCCTTTCTTCCTTCCCCCCTTCCTTCCTCCCTTCCTTATTTTCTTCCTCCCTCCCTCCCTCCCTTCCTTCCTTCCTTCCTTCCTTCCTTCCTTCCTTCCTTCCTTCCTTCCTTCCTTCCTTCCTCCTTTTCACTTTACTTGAACTCCTAGAGGTACTATTTTAATTAAGTTTTCCATATGAGGAAAGGATTATATTTGTGAAAAGAAAGAACAAATATTTTATAATTATAATTGTCAATTATACATGTACTTCTCATTTCTTTTTTGTTTTATATTTATTGATTTATTTAAAACTTTATTGGGATTTTTAATATATGAACATATTGCCAATGTTCATAGTTCCATTGTCTTATTCTCTTATGTCCCCTCTTCTTCTGTCTCATTTCACTAGTGGCCCTTCTCAGTAGTGGTATCAGAAACTCTATGGGGGTCAAGAATGCATCAGTTTTTTGCTATGGGGAAGACAATGCCCACAGTTCGCCTTCCCACCCTATGGTTTTCTGTTCTTTAAAACTCTTCTTCTTCACTGTTCTCTGTGCCTTGGAGAGTGTGTGATAAGTCTCCTTTAGTGATGAGTTTTCATTGGCTTCTGATTTTTTACTTTGATACGTTTTGAGTCACTTCAGTGTCTACCACCATATCCCCAGTGAGGGGTCTGTGACTAGCAGTGAAATTAGCACTCATATTTAATATACCACATCCTTTGTAATGTTCTTGGGCTCTGGTGAATGTGCAAGAGATGGATGATTTCATGATAGACACTTGCCTTTCTCTTCTGGTCATTGTGTTGGATCTTGGTTCTCCTTGGTGTTCACTGCCATTTGTAAAAAGCATATTTTCTAACCAAGAGTGTGAGACAACCATTGATCAAAGAGGAAAATCATAGACATTTAGAAGACTTTTTAAAATGAGTAATACCTCCGTTTAAATAAAAAAACAGTAGAAGCTTCTCTCTAGGGTCTATGACTTTCCAAGCCATAATGGGCTTTTTGGCTTATTTCTCAGTAACAGAGGTGAATTTGCGCCCACTGATAAGGCCTCATATCCAGACAGAGCATAAAGGAATTTGCTTGCAAAGCCTGTTGTTCTGGGTTCAAGTCACCAGTCACCTACATAAAGCCTAGTTCAAAAAAAAAAAAAAAAATGGTGGAGCTGGGTGTAATGGCTCATGCCTTTAGTCCCAGAACTTGGGAGAAAGAAGTAGGAGGATCAGTGAGAGTTCAAGACCACATAGAGACTACAAAGTGAATTCCAGCTCAGCCTGGGGTAGAGTGAGAACTACCTCAAAAAGAAAGTGGTACAAATATCTGTCCTTCCATTTGCAGTGGTAAGAGACCCCAGAATACCCAAACACACATATGGAAATAATTAAATAAACAATATAGGATCTAGTTGTAAAGAGGAAGGATTTAGTGGAAGGGGGATGGGAGGGATGGCAAAAGAAATTAATAAGAGGAAATTATGATCGAAATGCATTAGGGTCATGTACAAATACTGCCAACAGAAACAATAAAAATTAGAAATACCTATTACAAGTACAGTATTAAATGTCTCCAGAGTAATTTGCAATCTCAAATTGAAATAGGAAAATGTAATGCTTCTGAAGTTCATGTTATTTTCAAATGTGACCAGAAAGTAAACCAGATGAACAAAATGTCTGAAAATAAGTTTCCACTGAAAACCTAGCACTAATAACCTAAAACACGTGCAACATAGCACTTCAGTAGTTTCACAGGTGGAAAAATATGAGGAGTGTTTACACTGTTTTCCATAAGCCAATTTTATCTGCATCAAGCCATATGGCTTGGGAAGCTGGGATTTTCAGGAGAAATCAATGTGAAATTTAACAGCAGTGTCTGAAAACAGTTTATGTAGAGTTTACAAGCCATTTGAAGACACATCAGGGACATTATTCCTTTCCTCTCTTTTTAAAAAGCAGAATCTACAATCATACCGATATTTTATACATCTATACAAATTAAAAAAAAATTTATGGAAATCACTGTATTGCTGTCCTAATTTGCACAAAAACTTTTGTTTTAAATCAGAGGCTGTAAGACTACTATTTTTCTTTTAATGTATAAAGTTGGAAGATACTCATGTGGTACAATCATTTTAAAATGTCAACTGTATTGATTATACTTGGGAGTCATTCAGAGAAATACATGAGAAAATTTTGCAAAAATTATTTTAATTAATTTTCAAATAAGTCAATGTCCTTTTAGATAAAGACAAATTTGAGAGACATTTTAAAATTTTGTCTTTTTCTTAGTGTTTTAACTTATGAAATGTTCTGTAAATTATCAAATGCAATGCTTTCGATGACAGGATGTTTATGTTTGTGATTACTTGGTTTTTAATTTTATGTAAATTAAATAATTATTTAAAATTAAAAATGTGCATTATTTGAACCATAATTTCAAGAGATTAGCATATATACTAAAATGGAATTTGAGTATATTAATTCCCAAAGGAAAATTCCTATAACATAGTTCCAATAATAAAGCAAAAAAAAAAAAATACTTGTATTCCTCCTGAAAATATAATATTGTTATCCTATGGCCTTTGGTAGAATTTTTGAAGTTGAAAGGTAGGCTAAAAGAAAAAAAAAGTCAAATTTACACCAAATTGATTAGTTTGGAGACAATCACCCCTGTAATTACAACAGGTCAAGAAAAGTTTCTTTATAAATAATTTATCAGAAACTACTCTATAAAAACCCAGGGAAATGTCAAGCCAGGTGCAATCTTTTTAAACTATTTCTGTATAAATCAATTAAGGTGCTTTATTTTGACATCTAGTGTCAGTATTTACCAAACGGGGACAGACAAGTCCATCCCTGCAGCACGCATTTGCAAATAACTTTACTCATTAATGTTTAATTAAGACAGAGGAAAACTGTCCTTGATATTTTGCTGCAATTAGTGCCCTCTATACCCCACTGACTTCTCATGATGAATTACTTTTCAAATGAAAAGTGAAGTGATTAAAACCGGAGACACTCCATCTACTATTCATTGCCCATACCACGTGTTAAAGAGAAAAATCAAATAATGCCAGGCATAGTAGAAAGGTGAGTGCAATTATTTAATATTGTCAATTTCAACAGTGAAGCTTCTTTGATTTATGATTATAAAATAATATAATATAAAATATAAATTCCAATTTACTCCTTTGAAGCTGTAAAATTTTATCATAAATACCAGAACTTTAAGGGATTTAAGTCTCTTTCAATTTAAAATATTCCACAAAACCAATACAAAAGTAAATATAATTTCTAAAATAGCATCCTAGACAATTTATCTACAATATATGAAAACATCCTTTTCAATGGCAACAAAAATTTCAAGTTTGAGAGATTAATTGGATAAAAAGTATTGAAGAATTGGCAGACAACACAGCTGCTCTTACTCCAAAATCCTTTCTCTTACTTTCTTGTAAGTATTTTGCATTCATTTTATAGCTGATGGACACATAGTATGGGAACTATTTATGAAGTTTTTGGTGTTTGGATACTTATATATCATCAAGATTGAAACAATCTTGAAATAGCATTTTGTTACCATCTGCTTTACATTATGTCTAATTTTAACAAAGCAACTAAAAGTTTTGTTACCAATTGTTTATAGCTCTTTATCCAGTTTCTTTTAAAAGTCACTGTTTATCATTATTTTCTGAGGTCTAGCATCTTTCTTCATATATATGAAATTTTCACAATTTACAGTTAACAGTCTGAGAACTACGCTCCCCAATAGTTGTGTTATGCTTATTCAATACAGCAAATGATTTGTTAGTCTGATAAAAATGAAACGTCACATCTGGAGTGATGGCATAGCAGTTATGGCACTTGCCTGTGAAGCCTAACGACCCAGGTTTTATTCCCCAGAACTCGTGTAAACTAGACACACAAGGTGACACATGTTCACAAGGTCATGCATGCACACAAGGCGGCACATGAGTCTGGAGTTCGATTATAGTGGCTGGAGGCCCTGGTGCGCCAATTGTCTATCTCTCTCACTCTCATAAAAATAAAAAAAATGGAAAATCAGATATAAGTACAAGTTTTCAAACTATATAAAACTGTAAATCTTGCCAATGTGAGCTTATTTGATAATCACGTGACTCCAGTCCTCCAAGATGAGTAAAGCTGCACCACTTTGAACAGGGCAGATAGTCTGCTCTTCTCTTAGTCTTTTATCCTTCCTACTTGTTGCCAATTTTTTTGTTTGTGTGTTTTGGTTTTTTGTTTTTCAAAGTAGAATTGTGTTGTAGTAGGCTGACCAGGAACTTACTATGTATTCTCAGAGTGAACCCAAGGCTAATCCTCCTACCTCCACCATCCTGAGTGTCTGTACTGCTTCTTCGTAACACTTGCCCTTGTCTCTCATGTGCTTTACCCGCGTAGTTGATAAGACAGAAGGAAAGTGAGTGTGAGGCTGGTTCTATGAGAGGCACACAGAGGAATTATGTGTTTAGAATCAGAACTTTGTAAGGAGAGTTGTAGCACCCTACAATGTTACGTGTAGGATGGGGAGAAAGAAAATGAGAGAGAAGAGGAGAGGGGAAGGGAGGAGAGATGAGGGGAGGGAGAGGAGAGGGAAAGGAAAGAAGAGAAGGTGGTTCTCAACATGTAAGCAACTACGGACGATGAGAAGCTTCAAGGCAAGCTTAATGACAAGGACGCCCCAAACATTCGTGATATGGATAACAAGCAGACTGCCAAACAATAAGAATTTAAAAACCAGTAGAAAGAATTGGAAAAGGTTGCAAATTCCATCATTACCAAGTGGTACCAGTTAGCTGGAGGCATGCCAGGAGGAATGCCTGCGGGCTTTGCCGCTGGGGGAGGTGGTCCTTCTTCAGTGCTTCTTTGAAGCCCACCATGGAAGAGGTTGAGTCAATCCAAACCCACATGACATTGTTCCACAGGAAAATATTTGAAGGACAAAAGTAGCAAATTCTGTGGCAATTTAAACATACAACTGTTATAGTTTTAATGAGCATTTTAAGTACTTGAATATAGAATATGTGTTTCCAGGGAAACATTACACTTATATGTACTGTATATAAATGAAAAATGCAAAGTCTTAAAGATGTTTGAAATTGGCAGTGAGAAAAAATATAGATAGATAGATAGATAGATAGATAGATAGATAGATAGAGAGACTGGTGACTGACTCTGGAATTTCAAAGGACAAAGGAAGTTTCTGTTTTTCCTTTATTTCCAAGGGACAGGTTAAACATTTCATGCCACTTGATTCAGCCTGTGTGCTAGGAGTCAAGGGTCACTGGAGAGTGCAGCGTGGGAGATGAAGGTCTCTGATCTCATGCAGTCTAAGGGAAAGGACTTGTCTACACTATCCTGCTGACCAGCTGCACTGTGGGCTGGGGTTTGTTTGGAAGAGGAAGGACGGACAGCACTAGGTGAGACCCAAGGCTTAACACAGATGGTCTTTTGGGTTTCCCTGGCAACAAGGGCTGGTCTTGCTTTCCCTTTTGGCCTTGTCCTTGAGCACAGGTAAATTCTCAAAGTGAGGACATCAATGCTCCTGCATTGGGTGCCAAGGGACTTTTGCATTTGTGACTATGACATAATTGTTCTCCGTGGCCAAAATACTAAATGAAAAAGTAATTAACCACAGACACATATGAAAAAGATTCTGAAACCTCAGAGCTCGAGCTTATTTAAAATGGAATTTAGAACTGGGGGAGATGGCTTAGCAGTTGAAGGCACTTTTTTTACAAAGCTTGACAACTCCAGGTATGAATCCCAAGTACCCACTTAAAGCCAGCCATATAAAGTGGTGCTGCATCTGGAGTTTGCAATGGCAAGAGTCCCTGATGTGCATACACGGGCATGTGCATACACACACACACACACACACACACACACACACACACTTTATCATTCAAATAAATATAATATTTTAAATAAATAAAATTGGGGCTGGAGACATGATTCAGTGGTTAAAAGTATTTGCTTGCAAAACCTGATGGCTTGGGCTTAATTCTCCAGTACCCATACAAAGCCAGGTGCACAAAGCAGCACATGCATCTGGAGTTTGTTTGCAGGGGCATGTTCATTCCTACATTGCTTTTCTCTGTGTCTGTTTCTCTTTGCTTTCAAATAAAGAAATAAATTATTTAACAAATAAATAAAATGGAATTTTTAATATCTTTTGGATATATATTATTGTCATCTATTGATTAAATTAATTTGGAAATTATTCAATTGATCTAATTTAAATTTGAAATGTTTCAAAATTATGAAGCTAGTGAAAAAAGGATGCTTTAACTTTACTCTAAATTGCAGAGACATTTTATAATATTAGTTCATGGAAAAATTAAGAATAAACATTTTCATTAAGTAGTTCTGAAGAATATAATGATATGGATTAAATTAAGGTCATTGGCATTTGGTAGAACGTGCCACCATGAGCTTTCTAACCAAACCAGAAGCACAGTCCAGAAAGAATCCAAGTAAGGAGTAGGTGGCAGGTTAATTTGGCTGGTGTTGAGACTAGGCCAAGACAAAGTTAAAAAGGCAACTTTAGTTGAGACTACTGAGAACCTAGTGTCAGTGATTTGATCGTAATCACTCGATCACATAAGGGCAAGTGCTGTGTTACAGTTACCTAGTATGAATGGGAATAGAAACCCTCCAAATGCCTCCCATTCTAACCGCACACATTATTCAAACTGGAAAACTGGTTTCTATGCTCCCTGCACATGAGATTTCTTGTTCTCCTTCATTATAGGAGAACAAGCATACTACCATTCTGACCATTGGCATGTTTAGGTTTAAACTCCAACATAAACTCACATGTCTAAAACAGAATAAACCCACGCAAAACTAACAAAATGAACACTGGGGGACCATGCACAGACTCTCAATATCAGCCTTACTCCTGGTGCCAGTAACGACAACAATTCAAAGACTTTGACCTATCAAGCAAGTTTACTGATGGAGAACTCTTATCGGAGGCCCTGCTGTTAGCTCTGACAGATTTACCACACACGGTTGCACATGGCTACTCCCGTGACCACTCAAGTGTGTAAAAGGCGTCTAGAGCTGAGCCACTGAGAATTCGCCTCAGTAATGTTTTAATTGCAGCACTACCCTTAACCAACGAAGTCAGGCCAAAGAGGCAAATTTGCCCATAGTATTATTTTCACTTTCTTTAAAGCAAAAAAAGAATGTTTTGTGAATACGCTTACATAATTCCATGTGTCTCATTATGTATGAAAATACTAGGCAATTTCCTTGAATTTTTGAGGTTCTTTACTTCCTTTTGACATGAAGGATATAAACACATATGTTATTTTAAAGGCTGCATGACATTTGATATAGGAAATATTCATATATATTTTCCATGTACTTGATTTTTGTTTTGTTTTGGTTTTGTTTTTTTTCTTTTAGAGGTAGGGTCTCACTGTAGCCCAAGCTGATCTGGAAATCACTCTAATCTCAGACAGGTCTTGAACTCACTCCCACCTCTGTTAGGATTAAAGGTGTGTGCCATCACACCCAGATTTCCATATACTTAAGAAAGCAAACTGGATGGAAGCACACCTTTAATCCCACCATTTAGGAAGCAGAGGTAGGAGGATCACCATGAGTTTTAAGGCCACCCTGAGACAACATAGTGAATTCCAGGTCAGTCTGGGCTAGAGTGAGACCCTATGTTGAAAAAACAAACAAACAAACAAACAAACAAACAAACAAACAAAAGCAAACAAGCAACAAATTCTACCTGGGTGTGGTGGTGCACGCTTTTAATCTTTAATCCCAGCACTCAGTAGGTCAGCCTGAGCTACAGTAAGACCATACCTCTAAAAACCAAAAAACAAAAAAACAAAAAAAGAAACCAGGACAGCATATATAGAGGAAAAGGCTAGGGCTTGAAAGTTAGGCAATACTCCAACAGATAATAATTAGAAATCTTAAACAGGGGTTCTCAAGATAATTCAAGAAACAAGATTTTACAGTTTTACAACAATTTCATAATCCCACTTTAAAGTCTGATTATTAGAATACTGAAACAATAGCTGTTTTACAACTTTAGCATCCTTCACTACTCAAATCACTCATAACAGAAAGAATGGAATACTCACTAGCTAGACACTTGGAACAATGATACATATATATAATTCTTTGTAAAGATGAAATAATATGATATATAAACCTCAGCATAGATTCTGGCTCTTAAGTATATGTATGCAAGAAACTGTGTTAGATATAAATGTGTAAATGTATAAACTATATTAGAAAGTGAATATGTAATTTGCCATTGCAGAGTTTTTAATAAAAGCACAATAATGTGCATGTGTGTATAATAAGCCATTTAAAATAATTTCTTTTTTAAGATTATTTTATTTGTATTTATTTATTTATTTATTTATTTATTTATTTATTTATTATTTAATTATTTATTTGAGACAGAGAGAAGGGAAGAGAGAGGGAGAGTGATAATGGCCTTGCCAGGGCCTCTAGCCACTGCAAATGAACTCCAGATGCGTATGCCCACTTGTGCATCTGGCTTATGTGGGACCTGTAGAATCGAACTGAGGTTCTTGGGCTTTGCAGGCATATGCCTTAATCGCTAAGCTATCTCTATAGCCCTAAAATATTTTTTATCAGAGATCAAATTTAAAGGTAAGTACTGGAGAGATGGCTTAGCAGTTAAGGCACTCGCTTGCAAAGCCCAAGTACCAAGGTTTGATTATCCAGTAACCATATAAGCCAGATATACAAGTTGGCACATCCACCTGGAGTTTGTTTGCAGTGGCTAGAGGCCCTAGCTTATCTATTCTCTATCTCTCCCCTGCCCTCTATCTCACACTCTCTCTCAAATAAATAAATGAAATATCTTGGGCTGGAGAGATGGCTTACTGGTTAAGGCGCCTGCCTCCTAAGCCTAAGAACACCGGTTCTAATCTCCAGGTCCCATGTTTAGCCAGATGCAAAGTGACGCAAGGGCGCAATGCCACACTTGACCACAAGGGGGCACAAGCATCTGGATTTCGTTCACAGCAGCTGAGAGGCTGCTGACAGGCCCATCTCTGTCTCCCTCTCCCTCTCTCTGTGTGTCTCTCCAAAAATAAAAAAAAATGAAATATTTTAAAAATAAAATTGTAAAGTTAAATTATTTATAATCAGGCTAGTAATATTTGTGTATAGGGATATTCAAGTATATGTATGCATATATATGTATAAATAAAATTAAGTAACCACAGTCTAGTGAATTCTGAACAATTTTTATGTTTATTCTCTTAAGAAATGATAGCTATACTCCTAAAATTTAAGGCATTAAGCCTATAATTAATCTAACTATGAAAAAGGCAGAAGAGAATAATTAGGATGTAAAACTACAATGTTGAACATTATTTTTAAAACTGTCTGTATGGTTGGTTATAATCTCACAGTATGTATGGCTTCTGTATACAAAAAGATCATTTAAATCGAAGTTCCATTCCATTTTACAAAGTATACTGTTTAGAACTGCAACAACACTGCATGTGAAAAGTATTATGGAGAACTGGAGAAATAGAGCTTTGTTGAACTTTAGAAGGCAAGCTCAAGGTGGAGGAGACAAGTCTCTATCCTCAAAACATGACTAAATAGTTTGGTTGTTCATATCAACACATTTGAAAAATGCTAAAAATACTCTTAGATCTACTGACTCTTCTTTTTTTTATATATATTTTTTAATTTTTAACTTTTTTGGAGGGAGACAGAGAAAGAGAGGCAGAGAGAGAGAGAGAGAGAGAGAGAGAGAGAGAGAGAGAGAGAGAGGGAGGGAGGGAGGGAGGGAGGGAGGGAGGGAGGGAGGGAGGGAGGGGAAGACAGATGGGCGCGTCAGCAGTATCTCAGCTGCTGAGAACAAAATCCAGATGTCTGCACCCCCTTGTGGTCAAGTGCGGCATTGCGCCCTTGCGTCACTGCATCTGGCTAAATGTGGGACCTGGAGATTGGAACGCTGGAGATTGGAACCAGCGTTCTTAGGCTTAGGAGCAGGCACCTTAGCCACTAAGCGATCTCTCCAGCCCCTGACTCTTTTCTAATAAAGTTCTTGATCTAAGCTTCCCTACATTTCTATTTACTTGAGTGAACTTTTCAAGGAAATTATTAGGGCCTCCACAATGAGGTTCAAGGCCAAGATTCTTTTGTAGTAAGAGACATATTTGGGGGCTAAGGAGATGTCTTAGCACTTTAGGGAAATTGCTTGCAAAGCTTTCCATCCTGGGGTTCCATTCCCAAGAAACCCATGTAAAGTGGCACAAGCATCTGGCATTTGTTTATAGTGACCAGAGACCTTGACACAGCCATAAACACACAGATAAGCACACACAGGGATACATGTGAACAAATGTTTATAAATACATTTAATTATGAGAAAAAGAGAGGGAGAAAGAGAAGAGAGAGAGAGAGAGAGAGAGAGAGAGAGAGAGGGGGAGAGAGAGAATATCTGTGTCAGGGCTCCTAGCCACTGCAAACAAGCTCCAGGTAGATGTGTCACTTTGTGCCTCTGGCTCTATGTGTGTACTGGGAAACTGAACCAGGGCCTACAGGCTTTGAAGCAAGTGCCTTTAACATCTGAGCCATCTCTCCAGCCCTATTTTAAGAGATTTATCTGGTGTATCTACTTTTAAAATCTTTCAAGTCCTCTCGCTCCTCTTTCCTTTAGAACAGCACTCTGAGGCTCCATCCACCACTCTTATCTTCTAGAAATCTTTACCTCCCCGGTTCCCACTCACAGAACCATCATTTGTTTACTCATGCCGACAGGAAATGGGGGGAAACAGGAAGTCCACAACTGGCTTCCCTTGTATCATTCTATAAGGTGTCATGACATGATAGAAGCTCTTCTCTCAGTCGGTACCTGAAACCAAGAACATTTATTTTTTTCTCCTCTTGAGGTAGGGGGTCATATGTAAAGTCACACTTTTGTACTTGTAACCACAGTCCCATAGTGTGTCTCCCTTCTCTCATTTGGCATGCTGGGATTACAGACACACAGCACAGATTTCTTTTTTATTTTATTGTATTGACAATTTCGTACACATACATAATGTATTTTGATCATAACCCCCTGCCATTATCCCCTCATGTGCCCCCTTCCCATCCCTATTTCACAGAACTCCTTCCCAACTGATCCCTCTTCTATACTGCCAGCTAGTTTGTTTCTTCGGTATTTGTGTGATCCACTGAGTTTAATTAGGGTTGCCTGCATGGGTTAGGTTTATTGATCAGAACACATGGAATTTATCAGTGGCTACACCACTGCTGAAAATATCTCCTGCTCCCTAAGCAAGCATGAACTGCCAATAATTCCTCAAGGAAGACTAGAGACCATATACCTTCCTTCTTCACCCATGATGGGATGTTAGATTTATGACATCACAGTAATTGTTACTATCTGCACAGTAGTGGACGTCAGGCATTTGTAGGGACTTCAACTCCAGGTAGTCATATTTTCAGGGACAACACTATCTATTGAACCATCTCCCTAGACACTTTGTTTTTCTTTTCTTTTCTTTTTTTTCACTTTATTATACTTAAATTTAGTCATTTATTAGATATTGAATTTTCCACATGCAATCACATAAATGCTATCTTTCAAAGAAATCTGACATTTTCAAGCATGGTAACATATTAATATGTTAATTACTATATTATTATAATATAGTAGAATATAGCAATCTAATAAATTGTTCACATGTTCATTCTCTGTCTGTATTGCACATTTTTCTTACTATTATGAACCCAAGAGTAACTTAATTTTAGATGGGATTTAATGACAAGCAGATCAAAGAAACTTAAACATCAACTTTAAAATTTTCACATGGTCTGGAGTAGTATTTTACCCAAAACTTATCTGAAATTAGGTGTATAGTCACTTTCTTGACATATATGGATAGTAGAATGAATGAATGAATGAATTGGCCAAGTTGATTCACTGAAATAGGATTCATGTAACCTATTTAAATAAGAGTAACCTTCACTGGGTGACTGAAAGGAATACAACGTGGCATGCGTCCACCTCCTAACCTGTCCAGGTTCTAGCCCACAGGATTAGTGTACTTAATACCTGAATGATCTCCTCTTATAGGAGTTGCCTTTGTTCGGCTCTACTTTCAAGTGGAAGAAATTGGGACCCCTTCTTCTATTGACGGCAAGGCGTTTTCTGTTTGAGTTTCCCCTTGCTCGTGCGATTTGTTTGCTTTATTTATTTATTTACGGTCAGGATCAGAAGTGGAAGGTATTGGCCCTTTGAAGAATGACTGCTGCTGTCACCCTCCATTTCCTGTGAGATGTCACAGCTGTGACAAGGAAGGGTTTATAATGGCACAGTTCGGTGCCTTCATAATTTATTCTCTCTGATTTTATGCTCTTTTAGTCTCCTGCTCAACCATCCACTAACAAGCAGTGATATTAGCCAATAAATCAAAGACGTCTGCTTGTCACCACCAGATGCTTGGCCACATCGCTGCCGATTATGAGACGTACAAAAGGACAATTTCATGTAGAGAGCTCAGCAGAGGTGTTCCACTGATATTCTGTTTGATAGGAACCCAGCGTGAGGTGAATGTAGTAAGATTCAATAACTTTTATGCCTTGTAGCAATGAAGAACTAGGTTGGAATAAAACCGGGAAGTAAATTAGGACCTAACCTTCACGGCTGTTCTTTTTATGATCCTAAATCTCTTTCTTTATCACTTCTGCACAGAAATATTCTCATGCACTTAGTTTATTTTGCTCATCTAAAAATTTATCTTCCATTTCTTAAAACACCAAATGACACATTTATATCAACCTCTCAAATGAATCTACTAGAACATACACAATTTCTATGCTATATAACAAGCATGTGATAATTATTTTATGGTAGTTAGTATACGTGAATATGATTTCATTTTCCCTGCTATTAAAAATCACTGTCCACTAATAAAATCATTCATTACATATTAATTGTATTTATTTTCTTTTATCTCAATCAAATTAATGATAACCATCATGTAGACATACGTTTTCTATGATCTAATGAAATATAATATCAAACAGAGACTATAGATATAAAACAACAATGTACAGTGTATTCTGTAATGCTCCCCAATATTATTGTGAATCTAAAAGGGAGTATACATTTTTTAAAATATAGGAAGATAAAGAAAAACAAATATAATGTTTTTATTTTACCAAGTTAATAACTTTTTATCCCCTGAGGAGATAAACATATTTATACATCATTTTTTTAAATGTATCATTGTTTCTATATTGGAAACCATAGAACAATTAAACAGATCTTAAGCTATAAAGCACATGTTAGTAACTACGTACAAAGGACTATGCAGTTTGACTTTCTTTCTAGTTAATATAAGATGCCCTTGATTTTTGTCTATTTTCTCTAAATTTCTGGATTAATCACAACATTGTAAAGAAGTAAAAGATAGTTGAAAGCTCCATAGTATCCCAGGGTTAGTTACAAACTCTCAAAGGTTAATAAAAATATTTGTTGTTTAGTTTTTCACTATTATTTCAACATTTTTCTTGTTACAGATATTTTCAGCTTAATGTTTTCACATATTATATATAATTTAACCCTAAATATAACAGTTTTAACTCTCAAAAGTGTATGAAATGAACACAAGAGCTTTACAAATTTTACAAATTGTGAATATAAGAACCTTTACATTAATATGCCTGTAGTGTATATTCACATAATAAACACATATTTCACTGTTTTATCACTGTTCTGTTACACTGTTGCTGTTGTTATTTATATCATGACTTTTACATTGATATTTCATGTTCGTTTTATTTCTCTCTAGCCTAATGGGAATTAAAAGGTGTCATCTATTTTAAAAGCATAGACAAGTAAGATAATTCAATTGGAAATATGTACTTAAAGTCCTTTTTTTATTGGAGTGAGATATAGAATTACTAATTATTATTGGGTATCTAAATGTCATTCTATATTCTGCAAAGTTTCCATAACTATTTTTATGTTTTATATTCCTATGAAGCCTAAGAGCACATTTTATGTTATATAAAGCATCAGATACTAAGGAAGAAGACTAAAGGCATACTAACACATGAAGAAAGGAAAGAGAAGCCTCAGGAATATTAGATGACAAATTAAGCATAAATGATTTTACTCCTGCATGACTGCCATATAAAATAAGGGACCCCCCACTTTCGACTAAACTAGTGCCTTAGTCTGTACTGCCATAGATTAAAAAGTCAATGGAAACAAAATGTGAAGAACTGTGAAGATACAGAAAATGAGCAGCTGATTAAAGATTTATACAATATTTGCCTTTGATGAGACATTATCAATACTAAGCTTATCCAGCTGAGGAGACCAATGAGTTTAAGTGGATTTGATTGAGTTTCTCAAAACCATTGAAAATTGTCAGATATTTTAGAAGGAATGTAGCATAAATTCAGCTTATTAATTCCAAGGATTGGTTTCACTTCTTTTACATCTGGCCTCAGTAGTTTTCTTTATCTGTAGCTTCTATGGTACTGAGTTGGTCATCTACTACCTATTTTCTTAAGTATAAACTCAGAGATGACATTTAGGAAACTTTAAAAATTTATGAAGAATAAATGATCAAATTTTTTCAACCACAATTGCACTTCTATACTAACCCTCAAGGTCTCTGAAGCTGTTACTAAGAGTACCACCATACATCAAGATAGGAAAGGCCTGTCCCTTCCTCCTTGCACCAGGGAATACTGGATTGTTCATGATGCAAGGGTCAAGGACCTGACCCAAAACAGCTAGAGGGAAAAAAAAAGTTTTGGCTTACAGTCTTAAAGGGGAAGCCTCATGAAGGCAGGGAAAAGATGGTAGAGCAGAGTTTGGATATCATTCCTTGCTCATAGCAAGTGGAAGCTAGCAAGAGAGTGAGCTAAACTCTAGTGAGGGGGAAGATGGTTTATAAATTCATCATAGCTCCACCCCAGAAACACAGCTCCTGCAGGAAAGATCTACATCCAAAAATGCCACCAGCTGGGGACCAAGCATTGGAAACATGAGTTTATGGGGACACCTGATTGAAACCACTACATGGACAATATCTTTATTAGCCTACTCATTGTCATGCCAAAATATGTTAAGATGATTTTATGGCTTCAAACAAAGTCCAACACACAGTTTCTTCTTAAGGTGGTTATAATTGTCCTAGGAAATAACTTTTCTTAGAATAATTTTGTCTTATGTCTTAAAATCATATCAATTCACCATTCTATAAATGTTTCTAACGATCTTACTGAAATGATCATTTATGGATATGTTACTTTACTCAAAGCTCAGCAGCACACATGTACTTTTACCTGAATTCTAAGATACATGGATTCTGAAAATTGCAGAAAAAGTCATGAACATTTTCTTCATCTGCTCCACACCTATAAACCACTAATACAGCCTTGATGCTACTCTTACTTTGTCTTCTACAGAGCATTTTGTGTAGATTTCTAATTATAATGAGATGGGGAATGGGCTTTCTTGGTTTCTAAGCTTTTTCTTTATCTATTTAACCAACTAATACATAGCAAATACCTCAAATGTTGAAGTGGAAATTAAATGAGAAAATTTGGTAGATATAAACTATTAAGCTAGGTCTGCAAGTATACCCATACACTGCTGGATGAATATGGGTGTTATTAAGACACTTTTTTCCTTAGAATGTTGTGTTTATTTATAATGTATTGAAAAAAAGTAAGCCAAAAATTTACCTATTAATTTTAATTCAAAAATAAACTTAGATGTTTAAAATAAATTGAAGTACATTTAACTCCATTTATGTCAGTACAAGTGTCTTACTTTTCTGTGTCTGGGAAGCCCATGATACAAACCACATGGTAAACAAATTTATGCAAGTTTTATTGAGCCACATAGTTGAGGAAAGTATCATTTGGGATACTAAAACAATTCAATTGAAAGTGTTCCCATAATTATGTTGAAAGATTTCTGGTTACACATTTCAAGAGAGAGTCATACAAAGATGATGAATATAATGAATATTTAATTAACATAAGACATTTAGCTTATAAAATTTGAACACAGTTGATAGGAAAAGTAGAAACTGTTGTCAGGGAAAATAAGATGCAAAGTGTCTGAAATATCAGGATTTAGTTCTTACTTTCTACAAACATAAAATATATCACAATATTTCAATAAATATTTCTAGGTTATTTTAATCTGCTTATTCCATTAGAGTATTTAAGAGTAAATGAGAAATTGTTATTCATCCATTCATTCATTTAGTACTTGTTTATTAATTTACTCATTTCTACCAATATCTCCCTGACATCAACATGAGTGCCTAGTAATAATCTTTACATTAATGAACACTAAATAAACTAATTTTTCTCATCTTTGGGGTGATGAGATTATAGTATAGTAAATACAATTTATGATAGATAATTTAAAAATGTTAGTACAATACTTAAAATATATAATCAATAATTAATATGTACAATAACTACAAACTCATTGTTGCCCTTCCATTCTTTTTATAAAATATATTTTATTTATTTATTTATTTATTTATTTGAGAGAGAGAAAGAGGGAGAGAGAGAGAGAGAATGGGAGTGCCAGGAATTCCAGCCACTGCAAACCAATTCATGATGCATGTGCCCCCTTTTGCACCTGGCTTACATGGGTCCTAAAAAATCAAACCAGGATCCTTTGGCCTTGCAGGCAAAGCCTTAACCACTAAGCCATCTATCCAGCCCTGCTCTTCCATTCTTACTCCAAAAAGATATTTAATGTTACAAGGAGAAAGATTTAAGTTTATCTGACATACAGAGTCAAATAGAGATGGAACTAAATTTGATGCAAATAATTTTAATTAATGGATTAATTCAAAATTTAGCTGTATAGCAAAGGTACCTGTGATGGTTAAGTTTGTGTCAACTTGATTTGTTTAGGAATCCACAGACATTCCTCATAAGTGTGTTTCTGAGGCTGCCTCTAGGAAGGATTAACTAAAGGAAGAATCCTCAGGGGTAAGCCTTCCCCCAGAGTTGGGCGGCCCCTCTTGGAGGAGGGGGCTGGTTGATAAAAAGGAGCTCTGGGAAGAAAGGCTCTCTCTCCCACCTGGCTGCCGGTGCTACTAGCTGCTTGGTGTTTTCTGCTTGGTACCTGCTGCTTGGTGTTGCTGCTCTCCAGTGTGGACTGAAGACCAGGGTGGACTGAAGAGCAGCGTCTCTCCAGGAAGCCTCCAGGCCTTCAGTGCCGGATTGGGACTGCTGAGGCCTCCAGCCTCGTGCACTGAGCAGCTACCGGGTTTCTTCACTCTCGGACCTGCAACCTGCTATTGCTGGACTGTGTAAGCTAATCCAATAAATCCCCTTTTAATACAATTCATTCTGTCCATTCTGTTCCTCTAGAGAACCCTGACTAATACAGTACCCTAATCATCATTGTTGCCATTAAAAGTCTAAGTTACAGTTTATTCCTAAAGGCCAAATACTTTCCATGTGTCTTATGTAAGTCAACTCATTAATCCTTGCAAAGAGCATTTAACACTAGAATAGCGATTTCTAATTTTGAATTCTGGGTACAGGATTAGAAATAACTTGTCCAAGACGTATATACTGTTGGTAGCACTCAGGATCCTAATCCAAATTGCTTTGAGGTTTTGTTCATTATCTTTAGAAATCGCTAATATTGATCATGCTCCTGTTCACAGTATTAGAACCTCACTTTGCATTTACGTTACCATCTCTGTGACTCACTCTAAATACACAGCAACATAATGAGAATACAAACTCATAGAAGTCCTGGAACACATTTGAAACTTTCTCTACTTGCTTACCAACATGGAGGAAAAATTATTGCTTAACAAAATGTTCAAAAACACAATGACTAAACTGAAGAAACTCTATGTTTGAATTGAGAATCATATGTCTGTTTGGAAATTACTTTTTTTGGAATTTATTGTAAATGTTTAACATTTCAGCACACAGTTAACTAAAATACATTTTGTTCTCATCAAGCCAAGTGGGTCTATTTTGTTCTTGAAGTGTGTTTTATTTTTAAAAAATTATTTTATTTTATTTTATTTTTCATTTATTTGCAAGAAGACACACACACACACACACACACACACACACACACACACACAGAGGGAGGGAGAGAGAGAACAGGCACACTAGGGTCTCTAGCCACTGCAAACAAACTCCAGATGCATACACCACTTTGTGCATCCATCTTTACATGACTACTAGGGTATTGACCCCAGGTCTGTATGAATTGCAGGGTAGGGCTTTAACCACTGAGCTGAGCCATCTCTCTTGTTCATGTGTTTTATTTAAGAGTCATCCCCTTCGTTTTACTTTTGTATCCTGCCCATCATTTACATGTCACTTTTAAACTTATCCAAGAGAGCATTTTTTTAAGTCCTGCCATTCAAGTACTAATCTTGTTTGATTCTTTGAAGATTTATTCTGGAGAAGCAAACCTCAGGTTGGCTTAGTTCAAATACTGGAAAGTGACCGCAGCTGGTGTTAGCGATAGCCAAGTCAAGTCTGAATAAAACTAGCTCTGGTTATCTGCACAGTATCTGAACATGATGGAGCCTATCTGCATGGTGATAGGTAAGGTAGAGGCTTTGGTGGTTTCTCCCCTCCCTAATGAGCTCCTACAGGATGCTAGGGCAGGGAAAGCCACACAAACACTGGTAAGTGGAGAGAAGTATTACTTTCCAAAATGAACACTTGACTATTTCAACAATCAAAGTAAGTAGTACCATGTCTCTGATTCATGTCTCTGATTTCCTACTTTAGCATTCTTTGTATTATATCTTCAATAGAAAATTGTGAGAGTTTCTCCATTTTCACTAATAAATATTGTGGAATAACAATCAATAGTCTTAATTGCACCCATTCATTATACTTTTAATACTTTGAATATTTACATTTTGTTATTAAGGTAGCAACAGAGATGAAAGTATATTTCATACATATCTTTGAAATGCCATTATGAAACCACTTACTTTGTATTATAACCTAAACAATTATTTTAAAATATATAAAAATAAATTTAAAATTCTAAAGTAAAATGTGTAAGATCACAAAAATAGCATTGGTAAGATTTTGGATAGTAATGTTTTTGTAATAACCCACTTACATAGACATTTGCTTTAAATAATGGTTTTCACTTTATCTGATACTTCATGATCTACATAAAATATATTGTGTAAATTCTCTGAGTAGTAAACAGCTTAATATGTTTTGAAATTTTAAGTATTTTTTTCCCATGGCATAGTCACTTCTGTGCCATTAAGTATATGTACGTTGTTTTTTGGATGTTAAATAAGCTCACAGCTAAGACATTGCCTGAATATCAGAAAAGACTCTGAGGTACACCCTTAAATAGCATTGTGACTGTTAAAGACTGTGAAGACCTTTGAAAGTAGACTGAATACATTTTGCCTTTCAAGATGATCATGAACCTATGGAGACAAGGAGAGGAAGGTTATGGCTTCAATAGGATAACACTAGGTGTCAACTGACAAGAGGTGGACTTGTGATGGTTTAACAGATTGTCAACCTGACAGCTTTAGAGTCACTTGTGAAGGATTATCTTGATTTTGTTAATTTAGTGAAGTAGACACACCATAACTATGGGGAGGATAGTGAACTATATAAAAAGGAGAGAACTGAGAGTGGAGAGAGAGCTCAGTAGGGAAGGCCCTTTCCTGCAAAACCTAATGATTTCAGTTCATTTTCTCAGTACCCAAAATAGAGCCAGTTGTACAAAATGGTGCATGCATGTGGAGTTTGCAGTGGCTGGAGGCCCAGTCATGCCCATTCTCTCTCTTTATCTATCTCTCTCCACTGGCAAATAAATGCTTTTGTTTTGTTTTGTTTTGTTTTTCGAGGTAGGGTCTCACTCTAGCTCAGGCTGACCTGAAATTCACTAGGTAGTCTCAGGGTGGCCTTGAACTCACGGTGATCCTCCTACCTCTGCCTCCCGAGTGCTGGGATTAAAAGCATGCGCCACCACGCCTGGCTTTTTAAAATGCATTTATTTATTTTCAGGAGAAAGCTGGCTGAGCAGGAGCATTCACTGCTCTCTGTTTGCTCAGCTTTGGACTGAACGTGACCAGCGCCTGTCAACACACCTTCCCAGCCATGATGGACTGTAACCTGGAACTATAAGATGAAATAAAGCTTTCCTTCCTCAAATTGATTTGTGTCATATATTTTGACTCAGTTACAAGAAGTCGATGCAGAGTTCCAAGAAGTAGTGGCATTCCAATAGCACAGACATTCTTACTGTCTAAATCTCAGCTTCTCATGCCATTGTTGTAAAAAAGGAAGCAGATCCTTTCTGAAATTGTTGATTTTCAGATGTAGGAGAAAATGTGTAACAATGGTCCATTTTATCCTCTAGAGCAAATAGAAAATTTTATAAATAAAGAACAAATGAGAGCCACAGTGACAGGAGTTGATCAAAGAACACAGGAATCAATATTGAAAAAAAAAAAAATCCCATTGGCTAAAAGTGAAGTAATTTGTCCCAAAATATTGCAGTGGGTCCTAAGTCAAAGTAAAATAAATGTCTGTCAGTACATATATATTTCTATATTTAATATTTTTAAATAGATAAGTATAACATATAGAATAGTTCCAGATAATTGATATAAATATTCATTGCTTTAGAGGTAGAATACAAATACTTAGTTTAGGTTAAATGCACACAGTGAACTTCTCTCCAAACAATATAATATAAACAGGAAGAAAAGGATAATTCTATGATATAAAAAATGTGACCAGTTTTTTAGGTGTTTAAGGTTAATGTCAACAGTCATTCATTATGTACCTTTCATGTGCAGCAATGACCAATATTCTTCACAGTGTTCCTGTCAAAACTTCATCATCCTGGCCTCATCATGAAAACACAGCAGGAAAAAATCAAAAAATGTTTTACAAAATTACTGATCAGTCTTTTAAACCATCAAATTTAAGAATAAAAAAGAGTTTGAGAAATGTTCACCACCAATAGAAATGAAAAGAAAAAGGATTGTAGGTAAAAATTAAATAAATTTAAATAAATTATGTATTTCAGGTAATAATGTTATAATAAAGGTCCGTTAATTGTAACAAATGTACCACATTAAAATAAAATGTTGTTAATAAGAGAAACTGGCTGAATAGTATATTAGAACTCTGTCTTACTGTAATAAATTTCTGCAAATCCAATACTCTTCATTAGAAGGTAATTTAAAAAAAGAGGTCAAAATTATTAATTTCAAACTCAGGTAATACACATGCTTATAAACGTTAGATATATGCAATGCTAACTTAATCATAATGCTAATATCATGTGGCTCAATTTAGAATTATTAGTGGAACTTTCAAAGGAAAGAATGTCCTTGTAGAAAACATTTGAAATTATTAACCCAATCACATGGAAGTTAGCAGTTGGAATGCAGTTGAATGTGCATGTTCATATGTGTGCTATTGGAAAGCAAAGGAAGCCTGGGAAAGGAATTCCACGGAACCTGGGATTGACTTTGTTTCCATTGGAGTTCGGAGATGAGGAAAAAAATAGTGTACCTGCTCTGTCCATCAGAAGAGGTGGTTCTGCAAGTCATGCTAGTAAAGTAGAAGCCATCCATTTCTCTTGCGTTACACTATGTTCTTCAGGTCTACTTCTGTGACATTTCAATGAAGCCACAAAGGCTTCAGATTTGTCTCATGCTATGGTGTGAGATGTCTATGAAGGTATACTTTTTATATCAATTCTTTTCTCCTCCTTCTCCTTTTCCTCTTCTTCTTCCTTAAAGATGTGGTCTCATGTAGTCCAGGTTAACCTGGAATTCACTGTATAGCTGAGGTGAATTTTGAGCTCTTAATCCTCCTGCCTCTATTTTCCAAGTGTTGGTATTAGAGGTGAATTTCACTCATCTGTCTATCCTCTTTATGAATTTTAATATATAGTCACTGTTTTGCATCAAGTCAGTTTATTTGAATCCATTAATATAAAGGTACACTTAAGAAATAATCTTAAAGAGAAAAGAAAACCTGTCAGTACCTGAATTCAATCATCTTTAAGACTGGACCTGAGACTTCTCATGAACATACATCTTTACTGGACTTTTTTTTACTTGTTATTACAATGACTATTATTGTTGCTTAACATAATTCACACTATTACCATCCAATGACTAATTGGATTGAGTTTGGCTATATAGTAGTAATTCCATTTCAAATTTAAATAATACAAAGTCAAAAGATTAAGAACTTTTGTACATGTTAAAATAGCTACAATAAACACGACGGTAAATCCATACCAAAGGAGTGTTGTTTCCAGATCTCGAGTTTATTACAGTAGCCAGCTGCTGTTTCTGAGAGCTATAAACTAAGCCATAGTACTATGAGATTATCTTCATCTTAAAATGGCTACAGAGCAGGAGTGTATATTTGAGATAACATTTCATTTATAAGGATAGAAATTTGGGGTATAGTCACTTTTAAACAATGGCTAAATAAGGTTAAGATAAAATAAATCAGAGAAGTGAGATGGTTTAATGGCTTTTTAATGAGCCTAATGTTTTCTGTTTTAATGAGCCCTCTTACATCAGCTTTAATCATTATATGAGAATGAGAAATGATTGAGAAATGGCTTGCATTAATTCAATTTTCTGTTCAGTCTTCCCACAAGCCATTATGGCACAGTGGCTAATGGGAGTCAACTTGGATAAGTGGGAACTTATATAAAAGGACAAGTCTCAGCTAAATTTAGTTAGACACTTGATATGTTAACTGGTGATAAGGTTATATTTCCTCATTCTGCAGAGAGAGCTTACCAAATGCCCATACACTATTTAACAGGATAGCACATGCAAAAGTTAATTAGGAAACTTGAAAATAACTATAATTTGTCCTAATAAGTCTACAATTTATGTTAAAGATCATGTTTTTAAAAAGTTTTTAAAAAATTAATTAATTAATTTATTTATTTGGAAGCAGAGAGAGAGAGAGAGGAGATAGACAAAGAGAGAATGGGTGCACCAGGGCTTCCAGCCACTGCAATCGAACTCCAAATGCATGTGTCCCTTTGGGCATCTGGCTTATGTGGGTCCTGGAGAGTCAAACCAGGATCCTTTGGCTTTACAGGCAAACACCTTAACCACTAAGCCATCTCTCCAGCCCAAGATCAGCTTTTTATCAGCGATACACTAAGATGGCTACAAAAGTAACCAAAAATTTAAGTGAATACTTTGTTATACTCTGTATTCAAAACCATGTAAAGTTTTTGTATTATATTGCATAAAAGCACACAATTTCCTTGCTAACTATAATCAATATCATGAATTCATAGGTAATGATCAGAAAGAGCAAGTCTTATTGACAGAAAGCAAATAAAATAAATTTGATTCCAGATTCTGATATGTCAATCTGAGTTAATTAAATAAACATAAAACCAAATCTTGCCAGGCATGGTAGTGTACACCTTTAATCCCAGCAATCAGAACGTAGAGGTAGGAAGATTCACCTAGTGAATTCCAGGTCAGCCTGCACATTAGAGCATGACCATACCTCAGGAAAAAAAAACAAAAAACAAAACAAAAAAAAAAACTTAATAGAAACAAATCTTAACAGTTTAGGATAAAATGTTAGGATAAATGTTATTTAATAACATAAAAATCAAATTCAGGCTGAAGAGATGGCTTAGCAGTTAACAGCTTGCCTATGAAGCCTAAAGACTCAGGTTCTGAGCTCGATTTCCCAGTACCCAAGTAAGCCAGATTCACAAGATGGCACATGCGTCTGGAGTTCGTTTGCAGTGGTGGGAGGCCCTGCTGTGCCCATTCTCTTTCTATCTGACTCTTTCTCTCTCTGTCTGTTACTAATAAGAAATAAACAAACATAAACAAAAAAAATTTAAAAAAATTCCCTGCTGGAGAGATGGCTAATGGTTAAGGCACATGCCTGCGATGCCTAAGGACCCTGGTTTGATTCTCCAGGTCCCATGTAAGCCAGATGCACAAGATGGCACAGGCATCTGGAGTTCATTTGTAGTGGCTGGAGGCCTTGGTGTGCCCATTCTCACTTTCTCTCTGTGTCTCTCCCTCTCTAATAAATAAATAAAAATAAATCTTAAGAAAAAAACTAATTCATATGTAACTGTCAGAAAAATTCAACAACCAATTATTGACAGTAATATTAAACTTTATATAATTTTATGTTTGTGTGTATGTGTGTGTGTGTATATACATAACCAAAAGAAACGATTTTGAATGTGTTAACCAAAGTGCTAATCATTTCTAATTCTACTAGATAGAAAATATTCACTTAATCCTTCTCAATAAGTATTGTGCTTCAAGGATATGAAAACCATGTTGGAAAATAAAATAAGTAGATAAATTAAAAAAATACTTTATAATATAATATGTTCTAATTCCCATAAGCACACAAAAAAGAAAGACGTATATGACAAGCAGATGATTAATTTACATGTTTTGGGGACTTATAAGGAAATAGTAATAGAAATAGTATAGAAATAGTAATATCCAAGAGAAAATGAAGATGTGAAAACCATAATAAGAAAATCTTACTTTTTACAGAGATTTAAAAATTATTAATTATACATGTTTCATACTTTATGTAAACTTAATCTCCTCTAATAAGAACACTTTCCCACGCTTCTCTTTTATATATGCATACCTACATTTACATATTTATATAGTACTTGGCTTAATTCCATGTGGAACCTAGCCAAGACAGTCAAGAAGAAAGAGGAGAACAAGAAGAACCTCAAATATCACTAAATTAGTAAATATCAAAGCACAAAAGTGAAATGAAGATAAAATACTAAAGCAGAATAAAGATTTGTTTCTAAACTGGAAGCAACATGAATCATCAAGAATTAATCAGCTACAGAGAAAACTTCAGAAGAGGGGGCTGAAGACTTCAAGAGCCACAGGGTGGGAAGGAAGATCCTGAGACATTGCCCACTGCCCTCGACCAATTAGTTCATTCATGACTTCACAGTGAATACCAATAACTCCACTGAGGATGGTCTTCAGTGGAAAGGGGACAGGAGAGAGGGAACATAGAAATATAACCTGATAGAGGGGCTGGAGAGATGGCTTAGTGGTTAAGTGCTTGCCTGTGAAGCCTAAGGACCCTGCTTCGAGGCTCAATTCCCCAGTACCCACGTAAGCCAGATGTACAAGGTGGTGCATGCATCTGGAATTCATTTGCAGTGGCTGGAAACCCTGCTGTACCCGTTCTCTCTCTCTGCCTCTTTCTCTGTTTGTCTGTCTGTCACTCACAAATAAATAAATAAAAATAAAAATAAAAGAACTATAACCTGATGGAAATATGACCAATACACAGTATATAAAAAAAATATATATATTTTTTTTTTTTGGTTTTTTGAGGTAGGGTGTCACTCTGGCTCAGGCTGACCTGGAAGTAACTGTGTAGTCTCAGGGTGGCCTTGAACTCTCGGCGATCCTCCTACCTCTGCCTCCCGAGTGCTGGGATTAAAGGCGTGCACCACCACGCCCGGCTAAAAATATTTTTTTAAAACAATGAATTAACCAGCTAAAATGTTATGTACCATTTTACTCAGCAATAAACTTGAATGTTCATTACTCTTTCTCTCAGATTCCTCAATCTCAATGCAAATTAAGAAAATTAATCCCAAAATGTCACTTGCCTCTTCCATTCCTTTACCCTATACTCAAAAACCTAATACATCCACATATATTAACCCCATTCCTTCTTAATTCTGCAGCACTCATTATTCTATGTCACATTTATTATACAAATCACCATTCTATTGTCAGTTACTTGTGACAAAGCATTCTCCATTATTATGTAAATATATTGACTTATGCACAAAAATGTAAGGTTCTTGGAGTATGGAGAAAACCTGAATTTGAAATCATTGTGCATGTGCCATATAATCTCTATGATGTCTGTTTAAAAACTTCTGAAATAGGGATGGAGAGATGGCTTAATGGTTAAGTTACTTGCCTGCAAAGGCTAAGGACACAGGTTTGATCCCCCATTACCCATGTAAGCCAAACACACAAGGTGGTGTATGATCTGGGGTTTATTTGCATTTACTAGAGACCCTGGCCTGCCCATTCTCCCTCCCTTCTCCCTCTCTCCCTCCCTCCCTCTTTCTCTCTCCGTCTTCCTCTGTCTCTCAAATAAATAAATGAAATATTTAAATAACTTCTGAAATATGTATAATTAATATCTCTAAGAACTGCTATATAGGAAATGGGATAAATTAGTAAGATGACCAAGAAAAGCTGAAATATTTATCATTATTAAAATGTGAGCCAGGTGTGGTGGTACACACCTTTAATCCCAGCACTTGGGAGGCAGAGGTAGGAGGATAGCTGTGAGTTCCAGGCCACCCTGAGACTACATAGTTAATTCCAGGTCAGCCTGGGCCAGAGTGAGACCCTACCTCAAAAAAAAAAAACAAAAATAAATAAATAAATAAATAAATAAATAAATAAATAAATAAAATGTGAGATCTAAAAGAATCTGAAAAATCTCCTATTCGGATTCATGTAATCTAGACTAAATTCCATATTCTCAATATAATAGATTGAACTATAGCTTCCTTGTAGAATACAGACACTGCAGTTTTAAAAAGAATGTGATGGATTTCAGAAAATGGCAAGTGTGTATTTCTGAATTCATGTTTAATGTCTCAGGCCGTTCTTCATTTTAACCTGATAAAACAATTTCCTAGCATATCCAGGAAGCTTAAATATATATAGAAAGTTCTCACCTTGGTGAAGCTGGCTTCTATATTTCAGTGTATATTAACATTTACTAAGTGACCTACACCTAAGACTCTACATGTGCTTCTACCACTTTGGTGGAATGGAAAAGAATGTTCCAGAACACAGATGTTCTCTTAAAAAATAGACATTTTTTTAAAACATAGTAAAGTTAGCCCTTTGCATTATGCTCTCCACATTAATGGATTTAACCAAACGCAGATGAAAATTGTTCAAAACATCATGTCCGTACTGACCACATGTAGATTATTTTCTTCTCATCTGTACCTAAACAGAGCTGTAAACATATTTGCATAGAATTTCACTGTAGTAGCTATTACAAGTAGTCCAGATATCATTTCCAGTTCATAGTCAAGCTTGTGCAGATACATGCAATATGCAAACATTAATGAGTCCTTTTATCTGTGGGATGTGATAATCTGTGGGTTTTGTTATTTGCAGTGGCTCATGGAAAAAAAAAATATCCCATGTACCTCAAGAAGTACCAGTAGGTTTGGGAAGATGGCTCAGCAATTAAACGTGCTTTGTTGCAAAGACTGGTGACTCAGGTTTGATTCCTTAGCACCCATGTAAAGCCAGATACACAGTGTTACATGCATCTGCAGTATGTTAGCAGATGCAAGAGGCCCTGGTACATTCATTCTCTTGTTCTTTTCGCTCTCTGCCCCATATCTCTGTCTCCCTCTGTCCCAAATAAATAAATTAAAATGTTGAAAAAGAAGTTCCGGCATTATTTTTCAACCTTTAAAATTTTCACAAAATAATATATTAATGTTGTAAAATGTGAAACCACACCTCAATGTTTCCAAATTATATTGTGAATGTGTTCATTTAACTTATTGTTTATTTAGATTTGAGTCGATACAGTTCATGAGCTTCTAGTGCTTGATGGGTCACTTAGTTTTCTCAATTGGTAATTGATTTTGCCTTTTCTATATTCCTTTGTTCTTGTTTTAAGAAACAAAATTATTCAACTTATGCTGGCATCCCACACTGGCCACTGAGCCCCCTCGTGCAGCCCTTGGCACCCACGCAGGGCCCTCGGCCCCTGGCAAGGTGAGCTGGCTGGGGGGGCCTGAGGGTGACCATGGGGATTTATAGTTTGTCTCATGGTTTTAATGAGTACTTATGGTTTCTTAAAGCATATGTACATTTCTGGTGTCTTACCAGCTTCACAGTCAAAAGCTTCTATGACCAATAATGTATTTCTAAAACTGCTTTGCCAAGGTTATTACACTGCTGTGTTGTGAAGATAATTTCCTTGCTATAAATCACTTATGTCATATATGTATTAACCAAACCTTTTCTTCAAAGAGAAAATATCTTATATTCCAAATGCCCCAATCACAAGATAAATAAATAATTTTGGTATATTTACACATAATGATACCAAAAAGATTTCTTCATGTGGAAGTAAGGAGAATTTTTTTTACAAAGTGATTTTTTTTGGAGGGGTGACTCAAAGTCACCATAGTTCTGAGAAGTGACAGTGGAGTGTTAAGCACTAAGACATCTCTACCACACACTCAAGGCTCTGGGTCCATTGTGGAAGAGATGGCAGAAAGAATGTAAGAGCAAAAGGAAAGGGTAGTACTGCTTTCAATACAGTCTTCCAGAAACAAAATGGTCTTGATATTCATGACCTCTCAGTATCTGTATAAGAACTATATAACAACTTATGTATACCTGTGCAGGAACTTCATAATAGGAGGGAAAGATGAGGACATCAAAATAGAAGAGATACTAATTAGAAGGGGGAAAGGATTGGACAGAGGGTGGCTTTGAGAGGGTGGAATGTGAGTAAGAAGAGGGAATTGTCATGGTTTTATTGCCTATACTTATACAAGCTGTCAATAAAAAGCTTAAAAAAGGGCTGGAGAGATGGCTTAGCGGTTAAGGTGCCTGCCTCCTAAGCCTAAGAACTCTGGTTCCAATCTCCAGCGGTTCCAATCTCCAGGTCCCACGTTTAGCCAGATGCAGTGATGCAAAGGTTCAATGCCACACTTGACCACAAGTGGGAGGTGCACGCATATGGATTTCGTTCACAGCAGCTGAGAGGCTGCTGGTGCGCCCATCTCTATCTGTCTTCCTCTCCCTCTCTCTTTCTCTGTCTCTCTCCAAAAAAGAAAAAAGTTTTAAAAAGCCTGGAGAGATGGCTTAGTGGTTAAGGGGCTTGCTTGCAAAGCCAAAAGACCCACGTTTGATTCCTTGGTACCCATGTAAAGTCAGATGTACAAGGAGGCACATATGTTTGGAGTGGCTGGAATCCCTGGATGCCCATTCTCACTCTCGGTCTGCCTCTCTATATAAATAAATAAATAAATAAATAAATAAATAAATAAATAAATAAATAATGGCTGTAGAGATGGCTTAGCGGCTAAGGCGCCTGCCTGCTAAGCCTAAGAACGCTGGTTCCAATGTCCAGCTGTTCCAATCTCCAGGTCCCATGTTTAGCCAGATGCAGTGACGCAAGGGCACAATGCCACACTTGCCCACAAGGGGGCGCACGCATCTGGATTTCATTCACAGCAGCTGAGAGACTGCTGGCGTGCCCATCTCTGTCGCCCTCTCCCTCTCTGTCTATCTCTCTCTGTCTCTCTCTCCAAAAATAAATAAAAAATAATAAAAAAATAAAAATAAAATAAATAAATAAAATTAAGTTTAAAAGAGAAAAAAGAAACATGATTTTAAAGTCCTTAGATTTAAATATGCCTGCTATTATAACAGTTACCTTCTTTTCTGTGACAAAACACCTGTGCAGAAGCAGTAAGAATGGATTAATTTCAGATTTACAGTTTTGAGGAAACTTTTGACAGCATGGACAAATCATGGTGATCGCTCACATTTTTATACTTCAGAGGAAGGGTAGGACAAATCTAAACACTCAGTAGACTAGAGTAACCAGCCCCAAGGTTTGTCCCCAGCAATAGACTCCCTCTTGCAGAGCTCCACCTCCCAAAGGCTATCCTAACTGGGGACTAAGGAGGAGGTTTAGTCAAAACATTCAGGGCTTTGGGAGAAATTTCCCATTCATCCCACCACACCAGTTCACATGAACTACATGCTACCTACGGGAAAAAAAAGAAAGAAAAAAGAAAGAAAAATCAGAACAGTGTACACAGTAACCTGCCTCATCATCTCCTCAAATGAAGATAAGCCTGGAAGAAGCAAGCATGTAGGGTTTACCTCTACAGTTCCCCCCCCCCCAATCATTTTCCCTTGGTGTTACTCTGGGAAAATATTCATGTCAATCCTGAATGACTCCTAGTATGTATGATGTGCCTCATAACTGAAGACATTACAGATCCATAAGAACCAAGAGATTCTACAGAGTAGCTCACATTCTGAACCCCATCTGACCGTTAACTGAGAGTGACCACATCCCATTCTATCATATTCAGTCCTCCCGTAATCTGCTACCACAAGTTTAGCCCCAATTCTTAAGGCACGTATATTTGGCTAAGGGATGACAGAAGTTAGAGTGAAGCTTCAGGAAGCAGTGTTTGTGGAGAAAAACTATCTCAACTCTTCCTACAATAAACTATGTGGGATTGGGGTGAAAATCACTTAAAATGATTGGGAAAGCTGAGAATAGAAGGTCACTATTTGATTTCTACATTTGTCAGCTTACACAATCATCTTGATCTGCTAATTTGAAGACCATATGGTCAAGAAAGAAGGGATTTGAAAGATGGTATCAAGGGAGAGGAAGAAAAGGGTATGATGACATCAGCATGTTTCCCACTGTTTGTTATGATCCTAGGAATCAAAAGGACCCCATACAGGAAGCAGGTTGAAGTCACCTCTCCAGTGTTCCACATGTGACCACTGGATACTGGTCCCAAGGGTCCTAGTGACAAGAAAGCAATGAGGGTAAAGTTCGATGACTGCTGTGCACCTGTTGTGACACAGGGACAGGAGAAGGAGTACTGTGCAATTAGCTGATTTCACCCTTCCTAGCCAGAAAAAGAGAAAGTACTAACAAATAATTTGATTATACAGCATCCAAATCCCCCCCCCCCCGGTGCCTCCTTCCTGTTCTCTCCAGCTCATTAGCATGGGCAGCCATGAGGGAAAGGAGACTTTTCTGAGACAGAAGATGTCTCTGCTGTCTTCATCCGCCTACACTTCTACAGGAGATCACTCCAAGCTGTAGTTCACATGAGATGGTATTTATGTGTGAAACATAAAATTTTTACATTGACGTGGAGTTTAACTAACCAGTGATTGAAAAGTTGTGAAGTCTGTCGGCATTGTCAATAAGAACATTTTGACAGATTGCAGTCAGAATCAGCGACTGTAGAAACACAAATGGCTTTGTGTTTATACCACCACTGAGTTCAGACGACTCAAGAAACCAGTTTTATGTGATTTTCCTACCACATGGTCCCTAAACACAAGTTAATTCCTTCTGGGGCGTAAGCACAGAAAGAGCATCTGTTGTAGCTGTTGGAGAAAAACTGTCAGTGTGAGACTGCCTGAGAGACACCATGTCTGTCTCCAACCTGGAACCTTCCTAAGGAATTTTCCAGAGCAATTTTGACCCACACAATATTATTCTTCATGCCTTGGTATGTGACACCTTTCAAAACTAACATTTCATTTGTTCATACTGTTATAAGACCCACTACAAATTGGTTTGTTTCTTTCATTTTAATGTACAGATACAACTCCTTTTTATTTAGAAATTTGAACTGAACTACAAAACCAACTAAATGTAGGAATTTCTAGGGTATGAACTCTCAGTCGTAACAAGAAGGTCCTGAAGAAACCAGAAAAAAAAAAAAATAGACAAACTTCTAGTTTCTAATTGTCCTTGAAAAGGTGTCTGAAGTGTCATGTGTCTCTTCTTTTAAGACTACAGAGCACAGGTACATTCCGGTCCTGATGTATTATTTAGTTACTGTTAAAAGTACAATAGAGGGTTGGAGAGATGGCTTAGTGGTTAAAGCATTTGACTACAAAGCCAAAGGATCCTGGTTCGACTCCCCAGGACCCACGTAAGCCAGCTGCACAAGGGGGCACATGCATCTGGAGTTCTTTTGCAGGGGTTGGAGGCCCTGGCATCTCCCCCCCCCGCCTCTTTCTCTCTCTCAAATAAATAAATAAATACAATATTGCAGTCTAAGATACCCAGCAGGAAACAACCTGATGTAATGCTCAAACAAGTGCATTAGTGGCACACAGCCATGGTGGGCAACCAACTGCTCTTGATTTGGCTAATAGATCCACTCAGTGGAATGGAACTCATTGCTGGAACTGGGAAATAAGTCAAAACCAAGTACAAAAAATGAGCACAGTCTCCAATCAAGATACCACCAAATGTGGGCTAGAAGAGGGTCTACCCATATAAAATTCCCTCCAAGATATCTATGGCCATCCCCTCTATCTAGTACTAACTTCTCTCTCCGTTGGATAATTTGCTTATCTTTTTCAGATGGACAACGAACCTGAAAGGAGGATCAGCCAATCACACCTCACCATGGCCCCAGCTGAAACATAGAGTAATGCGGGGGAAGGTCAAGAGTACACCGTTCTTGGTGAACACTACACCAGAAAAAGGCCGAAGGAGACAAACACAGAGGACATCCAACTCCTACTAAGCCAGATACCCAGAGACACAGAGGCTCCCAAAACCTCATCACTGAAGTAGAACTAAAATGACCCCAATGTGGCTCAGGGAAATTTGCGGAAGAGGGGGCAGAAAGAATATTAGAGCCACAAGTTGGGGCATTATGCACAGAGACTTGGCCTATCCCCCATAGCCCTTGACTAACCCCACAATGCATGACCCACATTCCCCATTGATGAGGGTCCCTTTGGAAGAGGGAGGACAGGGAGAAGGATAATGGAGTCACCATTATGAATCTAAAATTAGAATAATATAAAAGAAAATAAAAAATAAAAATAAAGAAATACAATATTTTTAAAAAGTAAAATACAATAGCTAGTGCTGGACAGATAGTCCAATGGTTAAAGCACTTGCCTGCATAGCCTATGGACCCAGATTTCATTACCCAGAACCAATGTATGCCAGGTGCACATGGTGGCACATTCGTCTGGAGATTATTTGTACTGGCTAGAGATCCTGGCATGTCCATTCTCTCTCCTTCTCTCTCTCTCTTTCTCCATCAATTAAATAAGTAAATAAATAAAAGTACAATACAATAGCTAAATTTTGTATGTTAAACATGCTGGTTTCCTATGACTGTGTAATAAATGTCTGCAAAGTTACTGCATTTTAAATAAAATATGGTATTTTTAGTATAGTTTTAAGGGTTAGAAATCCTAAATGGGTCGACTAAGCTCACCCTGACACTGATACAGTGTAGTCAGCCAATAAACAACACATGATTCTCAGCCTTTAAGTTTGAGTTCAACGAGGAATAAAGTCACAGAAAACACAGTGTATACACCATAACTGGAAGGTAAACCTCTCGGGAAACTTGTTTTTCTTTATTCTCGAGAACATCTTATTGGAACGGAGGTCACTCTGCATATAATCATATTGTTATTATTTCTGAGTGTTTTTTTTTTTCTGTCTAAATAATCTAAGTAATCAAAATCATATTGTCTTACAATTGTATTCTTGGCACACTATGATTGTTTTGATATGATCTTATGAAGGGAATAAAAGCAAACTCTGAAAATCAATACAGCTATAATCTTTCTCAGGCTCTAAGGAAGAATTCAGGCCTTTGCTTTTCTTGGCATTTAAAACTTTTGCATTCCTTGTTTCATGGCTCTACATCACTGAAATGTACTGCCACCCTTATAGTTTCTCCATCTTGGGCTTTTTTCCTTTTTAATGCATAAAGGTATGGTGGTCCTACACAGAAAGTCCAGGTGGATCTCCCCCATCTGGGGTTCCTCATTGTCTCCTGAACAATTTTTGACATGAGCATAATAATTATTTCCATACTCCAGGTTAGGGGATGTTAGTGGGCAATTATTTCACCACCTAGTTTAAGTATTAAGGAACTGTCTCAAGAAGTATTAATTTTATCTGCAGCACTTTTTTCTCACTTTCCTCCTACATAGAAATTGTTTTTAACATTTTATGAGTTTAGCTTACCAGAAACAAGATATACAGGATGGCATTTTACATAAATGCTATTTGCTTAACATTGTGTCAAATATATGTATTTCTAGGGCTGGAGAGATGGGTTATCAGTTAAGGCCTACAAAGCCTAAGCACCCAGGTTTGATTCCCCAGGACCCACATAACCCAGATGTACAAGGTGGTGCATGTGTCTGGAGTTCGTTTGCAGTGGGTAGAGGCCCCGGAGTACCCATTCTCTCCATCTCTCTCTCTCTCTCTCTCTCTCTCTCTCACACACACACACACACACACACACACACACACACACACACCCACACACACGTGTGTGTGTGTATTTCTGACTAAGGGCTATTCTTATATCTCATAAGAATGTGGAGAAGATCCTATCCTTGATTCTTGAGTGTTTAGGAGGACTGACTTATAAACTCTGATCCTTACTTGTCTTAATCACAGAATTTCAAAAAAAAAAAAAAATTCCACAAAGTACTCACAATAACATTATGTTAAAACCCAGAAACCAGCCGGGCGTGGTGGCTCATGTTTATAATTCCAGCATTAGGGAAGCTGAGGCAGAAGGACTACACATCGGAGGCCAGCAAGATGCTTGTCACAACAACAAAAAGCATGTTTGCTATCGCAATTCCATATGAATATATCAAGCTTTACTTCCATCTACTTGGTAGATTATTTGTCTTTTCTGATAAAAATAGTTGTAATTCATTTTTCCAAGCACATATTATCCCTTCAAATCAAAGATAATCTTCTTACCAATTTCTAAAGTTTTCTGGTTTGTTTCTCTAGCTTTCCTGTGTTCAAACTTAAATTGGAGTTTATAGGAACTTTGGCAAAGGACTCAATAAAATAGTAACTAATCTTGCAACCCTGGGAGTGACCCAAAGACAAATGAGGGGAATATCAAATTCAACGTACTTCATCACTTTCCCATCCTCGCCCTTCTTAGCCAGTGTTGCTAAATCAGAACTAGACACTATACCGAAAACATTTTGTGAAGGGCATGAGACATTATTTATCTTTGGGATCTAAACATACCATCTAGAAGCAAAATAACTTACAATTTGTATTATGGAATTATGCCATAATGAATGCCATTACATCTCCCTTGAAGGACCTCAGTGTAGCTAGTTTCCTATTCATAATTGAATATAACTCTTGCAAATTATTAAACATATAAAAAGTGTTACACTTGATCTTATCCCAAAGACTGAAAAAAATCAATCATTGATTAATAAAAGCCATTGATAAACTGAGACTGCATAACTGTATATATATTCTCAGTGTTATAAAACATTTCAGTATTTCAAGCATGAGGAAAATCTGAGTATATATCTCGAGTATCTTCAGTGAATCTTCAGACATCATGTCCTGTTTAATGGTCCTTAGAACGTCTCTGTGGTTTCCTGAAATTCCTTACATTCTCAATCAAATCAAGCTAACTGAATCGTGGGTGTCTGCAATTAGAGAGAAAACAATAATATAAGGCTATATCTACTAACGTTATAGATATAAATGTTTTCAATATGACCGAGCAGATCTCTACTTTGGGCAATAGCAAGGCTCTCACATACAGATTAACAGAAGGAACATTAAGTGTGGACTTAATATAGGCTCATATCAGGAGACATTCAAGGACCAGCCTAGGACAGTAAACCTTGGGCAGAACTAGGGAAGGAGCCAGTGAAAGAAGCATGACATAGACTTTGTTTTGTATTTCTCTAGTTTTCTTCATTTCCCCTCCCCCTCCCTCACTATACCCATTTCAGTATTTGGGCAGTGTCATTGAGAACTTCCGGCTGTGTTGGTCTTTTCTGCTCCCAGTCAATGCCTATGAGGCTGCATGTTTTCCTTGCTTTGCCCAACTTCTTTTTGACATAACTGTCTGAAGTGAACTGTTCTGGAAGGAGACAAATGCTTAAAGATTCTTAAGTACTAGGCTTAAGCAGAGTGATTCATCACTTGGACTTCTTATTCTGCCACCATAGGCTACACCTTATGGGAAGGTGGAATGTTCCATACAGAGTACAGATTCTTCAGATAACTTTCTTTTGAGATTTTAATGAAGATTACACAATCTTATTTTTATTTTATTTATTTATTTGAGAGAGAGAAAATGGGTGTGCCAGGGCCTCCAGTCACTGCAAAAGAACTCCACATGCATGCACCACCTTGTGCATCTGACATACGTGGGTCCTGGAGAATGGAACCGAGGTCTTTATGCTTTGCAGACAAGCACCTTAACAGTTAAGCCGTCCCATCTCTCCAGCCCTAATCTTAGTTTTATTAGCAAAACTAATAGCAACTAATAACTCTCTTCATATTTGTTCTTCCTTATTCCACAGAGTAGAATACAAACCTAATAAATACTTCTTTAATGTCTCATTTTTACTAAACCCACATCTTTTAAGATGCCTAATGAATCAAAAAAGTCATCAAATTAACTTACATAATTTAACATCTCTATAAGTAGAATGTTTCTTGCTGGGTAGTAATTCTTAGCAATGAATGATATCATTGGATAAAGATAATTGCTTTAATCCATATATAAGAAAGATGTTATGTCAGTAGACACAGAACAGCTGAAGAGAAGCCGAGGGGACAGAGACCCACGTTGTGAAAATGTAGCCTCCAAGTCATGTACAGTGCAGAGAAGCAGTGTATTTATCTCAGCATGCCCAGACCCACACTCCATATTTGTGGATAAAATTTAGGCTACAGTTGTGATAATGAGAGCTAGCAGAGTCAACCTCACAAAGGATGAACTAGAATTGTAAATGAAAGAATCCAGAACTTGATAGAGACAAAGGCTTCATATGTCTCTGCTGAAGCTTCTGTCATGGTGCCTGAGTTTTAAACACATCCACTTCATATGTTGGGTACATGGATCCCTCCCTCAGAAGAAATTCTAGAATCAAGATACTGCAGCATTAACATCTCAAGATTGGTGACTTCCATATTGTGGATGGCCTTCACAGATATGGTAGCAAATACTTTGTTTTCCTACCTGACATAAGTTGTCAGTGAGAAATATCAAACTCTAATCCCCCAAATAGAAATTAAAGTCAATGTCCAAGAGACTGAAGTATAAGTATCTTTCTTGAAATACCCAGCAAGAGAAGCGTTTTAGAAAATTCTTTGTAATATTCTAATATCATGGATAGTTTTCCTAACCAAATAACTCCTCAATAAAACACATAAATACCACTATACACACATATTCACGTTTGTAATCTCCTACCATAATTGGGATTATTGGGATTTTTTTTCCATTGCAACTATATCCTAGATTCCAAGAATAAAGAGTAAACAGAAATATACTTCCATTCTAAACTTCAGTATGTACCATCATTTTATTCCTTTCTTAAAAGGGCTAATTATTTGTCTCCTTATACCTGTAAAATGAAGTTTTTATACAGAGTTCATAAAGAATCAGTCGATATGATATTCAGGTATTGCAAGAATGCAAGCCTCTCTTCATGTCTCATACATGTGGGCAAAAATGACAAGTGTGCGGAGCGATTCAGTTAATGGCCCATGGCCTTAAAATTTGTGAAATGTAATCACCTCATTCATCATTTGCAAAAATAAAATTTTTTATCTTCTGTAACAGGAAATTAGGTGGCTAAAGGCTGGAAGTACAAATCCATCTTCAACTAATAAGGTATTAAGCAGCACTAGCAAACAGTTCACTAACTTCCCCCAGACTAGGGACACGGAGAAGTGATGAGCCCCCTGAAATATTCACCGCCAGGACTCCCGAGGTAGGCAGATTCCCAGCAACAGCACACAAGCTTTGTCGGGACTTGTGGAGAGATTGAAGGCATACTTAAAGGATTTATTAAAGCAACAGAGGCAACCCGGGCTCCAGGTACTGTGATTGTAGGGATTTTTATGGCCATGCATTTAATCTTCCTGCACAGTAACAGATAAGTTATGCTTTCCGCTGATTTGTGTACAAAGACTTTTCTCAATCTTTTCTAGTACTGTATAGTACTGAGGTATCTTTTTTTTTTTTTTTTTTTTTTTAACTTGCTAAGTGAAGCATTAATAGGAATGTCAGCAGCAAGAAAGAGCATGCAATGAATGTTAAGGTTTAGTGGACCAGTGATTTATGCTCCAGGGAACATTGTCCTCGACTGTAAGGTATGATTATTTCCTTCATAAGAACATATGGTGGGAGAAGTAGAATCAGGGAAATCTTTCTTATAGAAATATATTGGAGGCCAGATCTCAATTTTACAAGGAGTAAAGGTGATTGAAATAGGTGCTTACTAAAATATAGTTGTTCGTGTACAGGAATTAAAAAAAACACTATTGTTTTGGTATTTGACCATTTTATTCACTCAAATGATGTAAATAATGTGAAAAACATTTTGAAGATTGTTTATGAATGAAATAATGGATGTATAAAATGCTTGGGGGAGGGCGGGCTGGAGAGATGGCTCAGCAGTTAACATGCATTCCTGTAAAGCCCAACAACCCAGGCTCTATTCCCCAGTGTCCACGTAAAGCCAGATGCACAGAGTTGTGCCTGCAGATGGAATTCATTTGCAGTGGTGAAGGCCCTGGTATGATCATTCTCTCTGTCTGCCTCTCTTCTCTTTGTCACTCTCTATCTGCTGGCAAATAAATATTTTAAAAATATAGGGATGGGCTGGAGAGATGGCTTAGCGGTTAAGGAGCCTGCCTCCTAAGCCTAAGAATGCTGGTTCCAATCTCCAGTGGTTCCAATCTCCAGGTTCCACATTTAGCCATATGCAAAGTGACACAACAGCACAATGCCGCACTTGACCACAAGGGGGTGGACACATCTGGATTTCCTTCTCAGCAGCAGCTGAGAGGCTGCTGGTGTGCCCATCTCTATCTGTCTTCCGCTCCCTCTGTCTCCCTCTGTCTCTCTCTGTGTCTCTCTCCAAAAATATAAAATAAAATAAAATAAAATAAAATAAAATAAAATAAAATTAAAATTAAATTAAATTAAATTAAAATTAAAATATAGTGAATGGGGATTAGCATAACTGACCAATAGGACTACTCAAGTTTATGGACATTAAGATGGTAGATGTTTGTTTTATATTCTTATGTAAAGTTCTAGCCTTCCTGTGTTTGAATATTTACATAGTGCCTAAAGCAGTAATTACATGCTGCAGTGAAATAAATTCTAGCATTTTAAGATTTAGTGTTAACATATGTGTGTGTTCATGCATACATGTGAGCGTATATGTTGTATATGTTAAGGATGGTCCATAAGACAAATACTGATAAGAGACAGAGACAGGTCAAGAGGGAGAGCTGCCTAGGCATAGTGGTGCACACCTTTAATTTCAGCACTCACAAGGCAGAGGTAGGAAGATTGCTGTATGAGGCCAGCCTGAGACTACATAGTGAATTCCAGGTCAGCCTGGGCTAGAGTGAGACCCTACCTCAAAAATTCTGTGGGTATAAAATTCAATTCAGTTTTCTTTCCTTAGTGAAAGAATCTGAGAGAGAGAGTATGCCAGAAAAGCCATGAAGGGTACCAACTCTTTATTTAATCCAATTTTGGAAGTGACATCTGGTGACATCTATAGAATTATATTGATCTGAAAAAAAACCCTGTGATTAAGTGCTCTTCAGTCCATCCTTAGAAGGAAGAGATTGTGAATGCTAGCATGTGGTGATCAGTTATGGCAAGTTAAATCCAATCTACCACTCAAACCATCCAGTGTCTTGTGGGGTTCACCCTGCGTATCTGGCTAATTGAGTTCATAGTATACAGTCTATGAAGTCACCTGAATCTGCTTTACCTAACCGTCCATTCCAACTTATTTGACACTAAGAAAAAAAAAAAAATGACTCAGGGAATTTTGTGGAAGAGGGTACAGAAACATTGCTAGGGCCACAAGTTGGGACATAATGCCTAGAGGCATTGCCTCTCCCCAATAACTGACTTCTGCTCCCATAGTGCACAACCCACAATCTCCATGGGGTAACCTGTGACCCCAATGAGGAGGGCCCCTCTGGGAAAGGATGGTACCAACATGTGAAGTTTCCATATTAACTATGTCCATAACTAATAAAAAAAAAAACCTTCCATTATAGTTTCCTTCAACTTTGAGAACAGCATCTTTAAATGACTAAGAAAAAAATCCACTTTGTTCTCGATACTGCAATTTGCCACGGTGCTTGCAGTTTTTTAAGCTTTGTTGAGTTATTCACTTCTGTGTGAGTGTGAGCATGCCAATGCTGTATGTGGAAGTCAGGAGACAACTTAAGAGTCCATGGTCACTGTTGCATCTCATCTGAAGTAGACTTTCTCTGAGCCTCACATAGCTTTTGTTCTTTTTGCTATACTCGCAAAAAAGTAAAACAGCATTCTGAAAACTCTTTGGTCTCTGCCTCCCATCCCATCTTGTATGTGTGCTGGGATTACAAAAGCCTGACGCAAGCTTCAGGCATTTAAAAAAAATATTTATTTATTTTTGTTTATTTTTTTAGAGACAAGGCAAGACAGAAAGAGGAGAGATAGAGAACAATCATGAGGAGAGCTAGAGAACAATCATGCCAGGGCCTCAGCCACTACAACTGAACTCCAGTCGTTCCCACCACCTAGTGGGCATGTGTGACCTTGTGCTTACCTCACCTTTGTGCATCTGTCTTACATGGGATCTGGAGAGTCAAACATGGGTCCTTAGGCTTCCCAGGCAAGAGCCTTAACCCCTAAGCCATCTCTCCACCCCTGTTTTTTATTTATTTATTGCTTTATTGTGGTGTCTGAGGCTCAAACTCAGGCATGAGTGGTGAGCATTTTGTCCATTGAGCCTTCTCCCAGGCCCAAGATGTTTACCATTGGTAATCATTGGATGCCAACATATTCAGTATAGTTATTCTTTAGGAATAACATCCAAATATATAATTTGAAAAATAAAAGTACCCAATTAGAAGAGGAGAGAATTAGTATGTTGAGGAATTACATTAATAGCTATGGAACATAATGATTGTTTAGTAAATATTCAATCAAATGGCAGCTTTCTTTCCATCTTGAATGGTCACAGAGCAAAGGATTAATAGCTTCCAAAATGGCATTGAACAAGACAGAAGAACAAACATAAGGAAGAAATATAACTTTTTATTCTTTTATCTCAACTTTTTTATATAACACATATCTATCAACTATGAAGCACTTATTTATTTATTTTATTTTTGTAATTTTTTTGGCATGTGTAAATAGTATGTGTGGTATATGAATGTATAGTGTATACACATGTGTGTGCAAATGAATTAATGCATATGTTCATACATGCTGAGGTAGAGTAAAATGTGGAGTGTCCTTCTCTCTTGCTCTTTTGCATTGGCTTCTGGAGATGAAGCCCCTTGCTGAATCTGAAGTGTGGCGTTTTTGATCAGAATGACTGACCAGTGAGCCTAGTGATTCTCCTGCTTCTGCCTCCCCCTCCTCCATGACTGGGGTTACATGTGTGTGGCTGTTTTAGTCAATCCCATGTTCTTACGATGAATTTACAAAGCTGTCACAATTTAGGGGAGGAAGGGCTTTATTGCAGCAGAGAGATACCATCACCAGTCAGAACCACAAGCAAGCACAAAACTGGCAGTAAAACAGCAGGGAACCAGGCAGAACTCAGACTGCTCTGCATACCTTTGGGCTAGAAACCAGATCTGCCCTCAGTGACATCTCCTCTCACCAGGCAGTTGTAAACAATAAAACACCTGAGTCTATTGCATTCAAAGGACCACAGTCGTCAAACCCAGCTGTGTACTTTACTTGTTTATTTATTTATTTATTTATTTATTTTTATTCATTCATTTATTTTTTACATGGAAGATAAGGATGCCCTCTCTGCCCTCCTGCTTGAGTGGCAAGCTCTCTTACTCACTAAGCCATCTCCTCAGCCACAACTCTGGGGAACTTTTTGTTTGTGTATATGTTTATTACTTTATTCTCCTGGTGTCACTAAGATACATATCAAAAAATTAACAAAATATATTCTGTTAATTTGTTTATGCAATTTAGTAATTCCATAATTTGTACAACAATGTGGTTCAAGATTTAGTATTTTCCTGTTACATTTTTCCTTTCAGTGTAAACTGGAGAAAAAAATGTATTAGAAGAAGAAAAAAATAACTACTTGTAGTTTACAGAGAGCAATCTATTTACCTTTACTTACTAAAAAGTTAATGAAACTGGTGAGCACTATGATAATTGCTCTTAGAAAAAAAATTCATGCAAATATTTATTATCTATTGCTACTAGACATAAAATATAAATATAAATTTATGTAGAAATGTATGTTTTTTCTCTTGCTAGCAAGGACCTAGAATATCATTAAGACATGTAAAATATATAAAATGATAAAATCTCACTGGAGAGTAAAGATGGAAGCTTAAGAGAGCTTTTTGAAATAAGCGAACATTTCTATCTTGTACTTGAAGCCATATGTTGATCAGTTTTACATCAAAACGGAAATTCTGTACCTAGAAAAGACACAGCAACATAAAGGCAAGTTTTCATGCTAGATGAATAATAAATTATAGGTTATATGTTGCTTTGATTGGAGAAGATGCATAATTTAAAATGATAAATAATTAACATATCAAAGCATTCTAATTTAATGGATGTGTGAGAAGCTAAGACATAGTCAGCCTGCTGCTTACACCACATCTTCAGAACATAGAAATGGGGCAGCTTTATTGCTAATGATTATGCTTTCCAAAGGATAATTTCAGTTTACCACTTTAAAATATTAGGAGATGTCAAAAAAGTTCCATTTCTTATACTAGATTTCTAAGTGAGTAATGGCGGGAGACAGAAGTGAAGTGTAATTAGCAGTGTGCTATTTAAACCCAACATTTCATTTGGCCTACTTTGCTAAACCATGTTTCCTGAGTGGCTTTCTCCTTTTCATCTTCACATAGATTCCTCCTTCAGTCTATGACTATTCTGTAAACACACAAAAACATAATCCTTGCTTTGTAATCTTCAATTTCATAGGTACTGAAAAAGTGCTTGTGATGTACACCGTTGATATCAACAATGTGTTTATAAGCAAGCTCTTAACAATTGTAAGAGTGCTATGTGCTTTTGTAAACTGGATTGGCAAGCTGCTTGTTAGAATCAAAGAGATTTCTCAAAATTTTTAGTTTACAGGTAAAAACTTACATAAATATGCTTAAACTTTTCTAATATAGAAAATGCTTTATTATCATTTCATATTTATTTTCCCATTAAAAGCAAGAAATATTAACTTATACACTTTTTTTTTTTTTTGTGTGGGGGGGTGTGGGGGTTGTAGGTAGAGTTTCTCTGTAGCGTATTCTGACCTGGAATTCACGATGTATTCTCAAGGTGGCCTTGAACTCATAGAGATCCTCCTACTTGTTGCAGCCCAAGTGCTGGGATTAAAGGTGTGCACTGTCACACCTGGCTATATACTTTATTTATGCTGTAATGCTGGGAGTTCCCTATATGTTAAACAAAGAGAAGGCATAGTAAAATAATAAATAATTTAAGGTCTTTACTGAAAATAATCTTATAGGTCATGGTGTGAAGTTCATAAACAGAATATGAAATAATTTAAAATAGTCATGAAATTCAGACTAAATGTTAAAAATTATTTGTTGGTTTTGTATAAAACAATATTTTGGAGTATTGTTTTTCCTGGAATATTAGCAAAAATATTATATCTTCTAGAATGGTGCTAGGAGCTAATTCTGAATAAATACATTAGATTGGACAAGGAGCACATGCCAGTTTAGATATGGAGAATCAGAAGTACAGATTTTAATTTAATAAAAATGACACCCACAAAGCATGATGTCAGAAGACAAAGATCATGAACCTGAATTTAGATTAAAACCTTTGATCCTTTTCCTTTGAAATTCAGAATGGTCCTTGAGATTAAAAAGAAAAAAATATAATAAAACAACTAGGTAAGAGGAATACCCTTACCAGCCACTTACAGAATAAACCAGTCTATAATTCTGCTGCTCTGTCCTGAACAAAACCAACAAGGGCACTGAGGTTAAGTACATGATTTGCTCTTATAATAATGGAATAGTATAAGAACAATACAAATTTCACCAATTTAAAATTAAACCTAGGCCTTCTTAATAACTTACATCAACTTACCCTAAATTCTTGAAATTATAAACAATATTTTTACAGAATTTGAAAATGTTATGTGTGTAACTTCCCCAAAACTCAAGTCAAATCTTCACTCATTTATAAACTTGTAGTATTAAATATACCTAAATTTAAAAAAAAAAAGATGATTATAGGGAGAACAAAACACATACAAAATGAAATAAGGAAGAAAAGTTAGGAATTATAAGAAAGCAATGTTTTATCAAAAACAAAAACATTTCTAGATATAATTAAGAAAAGCAGAAGAAAACATACATACATTTTAAAAATAAAAATAGAAACTATCTAAGAAAATAATAAGAAACATTACTTGCTTATTGATGATATTATATCAGAAAAAACATATACAGATGGAAAAGATGACCAAAATTTCTAAAACTCATCCAAAGTTAATAGATTGAGAAAGATTGACAGTGCTATGGGCTGGAGAGATGGCTTAGTGGTTAAGGCACCTGGCTCCTAAGCCTAAGAATGCTGGTTCCAATCTCCAGGTCCCACGTTTAGCCAGATGCAAAGTGACACAAGGGCGCAATGCTGCACTTGACCACAAGGGGGCGCACACATTTGGATTTCGTTCGCAGCAGCTGAGAGGTTGCTGGCGCGCCCATCTCTATCTGTCTTTCTCTCCCTCTCTCTCTGTCTCTGTCTATCTCTCCAAAAATAAATTTAAAAAATAATCAAAAATTTAAAACAAAGATTGACAGTGGTATCATTGTGGGATTTAAATAAATATTATTCAAACGTGCACAGCTTTACAGGTAGTCTCAGAGAAAATGTCCAATGATAATTTTATTGCTACATTGTATATACTGTTTCAAAGTACATAAAAATAATGATGGCAAGATTCCATGCTTTAAAGGTGGCACTGCCCCTCATATACTTTGGGCTGTTCATTCTGCACAAGAATGCAAATAAATGTCATGCTTTGATATAGTTCTGCAACTCAAAGGCAAAAAACTTAAATAATTTCTTTGAGATAAATTCATTAGCACACTAAATACACAAAATATGATCAAGTATGTTTACCCCAGGAAATCATGAATGTTGCAATGGTTCTGTTAATTAAGAGTGTATGTTTGGTGTTTTTATCACATCAAAACTTTAAGTGACACTTTTTATGGGAGAGGTTCTATATAGGTATAACATACGGAACAATATTAAATAAACACATGATTTTGGAAATAGCAGGAAAACACTTTACTCAGAAATAGAAAGATCTTTTTTAAATGAAAAAGCCATTACTAGCATTGTATCTGCACCTTAAGGGCCCATTACCACAAACTGTGAAGTTTTGCAAACTTTATGTATCTTTTACAAAGCAGATTTTAAAATTCATGATATCTAGAATATCAATTATGTCTTTCATGTGTTTTGTTTTTGGAGCTGTCGCTAAACAGTTACTGCCATACCCAAGTTATCTAGATATTTCTACAAGTTTTATAGTTTTGCAGGTTATGTTTTAGATATATTATTCAGGCTAAAGAAGGACTTTTAAGAGTTTATTATACTGAGTTTCCTATGATCATCTCCATTCAACTGCATAATGTACATTGAACATGAGAACATTATTCTGTGAAATGTGTTAGTCCTGTGTCTAGATTTATTTTTATGTGAATGTTCAATTTTTGCCTGCACCATTTATTAAAGTACCACTAAATTGCCTTTGTTTCTCTGTGATAAATCAGTTGACTATTTATAATGGTGAAGGTGTTGTCAACTTGATCTGTTTAGTAATCCATAGACATCCCTTTCCAATGGGTCCCTCAGGTTGCTTCCAGGAAGGATTAACTGAAGGAGGAAGTCCTTCCCCCAGAGCAGGCAGCCTCTCTCACAGGGGGACTTCATATAAGGAAGCTCTGGGTGCAAAGAGCCCCTTCCTTCCACTTGGCTGCTGGAGCTGCTTGCTGCCTTCCAGTGTGGATTGAAAACCAGCGTGGACTGAAGACCAGCATCAACTGAAGACCCACGTGGATTGAAACTCAGCAGCTCCACAGGAAGCCTCCAGACTTTCAGTGCCACGTTGGGACTACTGAAGTATCTGGCCACGTGGCCTGAGCAGCTACCCGGTTCCTTGATTCTCAGGCCTGCAACTGCTATTGGACAAACATAATCTAATCCAATAAATTCCCTTTTAATATGATTCATTCTAGTAGTTCTGTTCCTCTAGAGAACCCTGACTAATACACTTATGAAATTATATTGGAGGGTTTGTATTCCAATTCATCAGTATATTTATTCTTTCATTAGGAACAGCTTTTCTCTCCTAATATATCTTTATCGCTAATAAAGCTTATTTTATACTACTCTGTATTTTTTTTCCCTTCTGAGAATAAACTTTCAAATGATTGTCACTATGAAGCATTTTGTCTACAGGTCTTTTTATCTTTGAACATAGGACATATAGTCATTTGCTTAATTCCTCTTTAAAGTCTTGTAAAAGATGTTTGGGGGGCTGGAGAGATGGCTTAGCGGTTAAGGCACCTGCCTGCGAAGCCTAAGAATGCCGGTTCCAGTTCCCACTTTAGCCAGATGCAAAGTGAGGCAAGGGCGCAATGCCACACTTGCCCACAAGGGGGAAGAGACATCTGGAGTTCATTCACAGCAGATGAGAGGCCGCTGGTGTGCCCATCTCTATCTGTCTTCCTCTCTCTGTATGTCTTTCCAAAAAAAAAAAAAAAAAAAAGATGTTTGGGATTGTCCTCAGATAGGTCTTATACACATTTTTCTAGATTTAAAAAACTATGTATTATTGTACCCAATTAGTAAGGCTTTATGTGACATTAGACTACCTCCATATAGCAGATATATAATCCAGTTTCTCCTAATCTAACCTCTCCGCATCTAATACCCTTCTACAATTCTAGTAATCAACGTTCTTCTATTATAATAACTGTTCAGATCCCACACATGAAAGAAACAATACAATATATGAAATTAGTGTCTGGTTTATTTCATTTAATGTACTCTGGTATCATCTAGGTTCCTATAAATGAGAGAATTTTACTCTTTATGGCTGAATAATATTCAGTTGTTCAATTTGGTCATACTCTTTTTACCTATGAATTTAGTTGGGGCAGCCAGGGAATTATCCAATTTTTAACTAGTCTATTACACTAGTCCATAGATTTTAAAACTCTGACAGAAGGGCTGGAGGCATGGCTTATCAGTTAAGAAGTTTGCCTACAAAGCCAAAGGACCCAGGTTCGCCACATGCACAAGGGGGTGCACTCATCTGGAGTTCTTTTGCAGTGGCTGGAGGCCCTGCCACATCTATTCTCTCTCTTTTTCCCTCCCTCTTTCTTTGTCAAATAAATAAATCAAATTAAAATATTACAAAAAATAACTAAAAAATCTGAGAGTACAGCAATGCTTGACTGATCAAAAGGTTTCTCAATACTGAGTGGATTCCCTTTGTAAAAGAAATAAAAGTCTTAATTTTTTACATATTTTATTTATTGATTTGATAGGGAGAGAGAGAAATAGAGAGAGAATGGGCATACCAGGGTCTGTAGCCACTGCAAACAAACTCCAGAGGCATGTACCACCTTGTGCCTCTGGCTGATGCGGATCCTGGGGAATCAAGCCCTTAACTGCTAAGCCATCTCTCCAGCCCCCAACCCCCAAAAGTCTTAATTTTTTTTTTTTTTTTTTTTGGTTTTTTCGAGGTAGGGGCTCACTCTAGCCCAGGCTGACCTGGAATTCACTATGTAGTCTCAGGGTGGCCTCGAACTCTCAGTGATCCTCCTACCTCTGCCTCCCAAGTGCTGGGATTAAAGGTGTGTGCCACCACACCTGGCTAAAATTCTGAATTTTTATCATAGGATAAAAACTCTATGTGATCTTTCCATCACTCACTTCAGTTGTTCACAATATTCTAGACATACTGGCCTGTTTCTGGTTATTGAATGCAGTAAGTCCATTCTGAGATCCATCAACATATAATTACCTCTGCATGCAATGAGTTTCTCCTGCTTTCATTCTGGCTTCACTTTTCCTGCCTCTCTTTAAAAATGGCCCTGTGCATGATCTCATGATGGAAATGGCAGATCCTAGGGTCCAGCCCTAAGGTGTTATTGAGGGCAGATCTGAATTCCAGCCTAAATGTTTGAAGAGTGCTTGAGCTCTGGCTGGGGGTCCTGGAGTGTGCTTACTTACAGTGATTCAGCTGGTGGCATTTCTGTCTGCATGGACCTGTGAAAGGGTGCCAGCTTCTCCACAATTATGGAACTTCCCTGGATCTTTAAGCTCAATAAATCCTTTCTTCCTCACATCAACTGTTCATGTTTTAGTAGTTCATCCCAGCAACCTGAAGCTGACTGTGACAGATGTCAAGTCAGAAGCATGTGCTCTATATGGAGATAACGCAGTTGACATGCTCTGCCACCAATCATGTGTTCATTTGAGGAAGTTACTTAGCCTTTCTGTAACCCATTTCCACAATTTGTATACTGGATGTGCTAATGTCACTTCACAGGCTTGCCATTAGCCATAAAATATGATAATGTATGTAAGTGTCCAAACAGGTACTTAGAGGAGGAGGAAACTAATAATGCTTATTTATTAGTGTCTTAGCATTATATAAATCCCCTATTACTACAGGGATTTCTTTTCCACCTGACCTTTTTCTAAAGAATGTGCTAAATTTTAAGATTTCTGAGAGTGAGGATATGCTGCATCTTTGGTTTCTCAAATAGTATATGTGTAGTATTCAATGACCGAGTAATAGATACTTGAGGGCATGCATGAACTAGAGAGTCTATCCTTTTCTTCCCTTCACCAGAAAAACTTTCCTCCTAGGAAGTGGCACCCTCACCCTTTCAAATAAACACCCTTACTAACTCTTGACTAAAGCACTTGCTTTCATAAAGGAACACACATTTTCCATGGCCTGTTTGCATGTTTCCTAGTCCCTGTAGGAATGGCCTCTTTAAAATAATGCTTCTAAAAGAAATGGTGAAAGCTGTCTTCAGAGCCAAAGAATCTTTACTGAAAATGTCACTGTATAGAGCTAACAATTGCCTTTGCAAGACGAAGTGACTCCAATAGCAATTTAACAAGTGAAACCAGCCGAACCACAGCCCTAAATGGTAGGGCTTATGTTAGCTTTCACTAGTCCTCCTCTGGCCAATTATCATTAAGTTGTTTGAACAGAAAAATTTAGACTGTAGCAAATGATTCTGAAAGCACAGATGGAAGGAAGTGTTGTTGTCTGCACTTACCCTGCAATCAATGCTGGCTACACATCCTGAAGACAGGAATGCTTCTAGACTGAAAGGCACCTGGTTTGCTCTCAGAACTGTTGTGGTACAAAGCTTGCTTTTAGTGTGTGCTTTGCCAGGAGGTAAACAAGGTAGCTAGCCTTCTACCAAGGTGTGGCCTTTCCCAGGGCTGTCATTGTCACTTAATTAACATAGAAGCTTAATACTGAAGCTTTTCATTTAATGGTTAATATTCAGGATACAGGAAGCAAAAAAGTGATTATAATCTATGAAAGCACAGATCTTGGAAAAGGAAGTTAATAACAAGTGGGTTAAAATGACTTTATTAAAAAAATATATTTTGTTTGTGGTTATTCAACCAAGGAATTAACTGGAAGAAAACAGACTGGAACTTTACTAAGTCATTAAAATAAAATGTTTTCAAAGGAAGAAAACAGAAAAGAAGAGAGCATAAGCCTGGGTGAGGTGAACCTGTACAAAAGCAAACCGTTAGCCCAAATCTGTGCCCACCAGGAAAGGTGCTATCCACTCCTAGCAAGACCTTCTCCAAAGAGAGCCCTGAATGACCAGAGATATGAGTCCCAGGAAACCTAGAACTAAAGCTGAAGCCAGAATGGAGACTTTTTTAAGAACAGGTAGTCAGCACTGTACTATTGTGACCGTGAACATTTGCTCATTTTAAAGTACTGTTATTTTCTAAACAGTATTTTGTCACGATACATGATTCCCATGGCATCATCATTTGGTGGAATAACTACTTTATTATTTTATATTTTCTGCTTTTTATATATTCTTTCTAATTTTGACATCTCCATACATGACTATAATGTATTTTGATCTTATCCTTGCCCTGAAAAACTACTTTCCATAGATCATTAGACAGAGAGACGTAGCACTTTTATAGTGTAAATCTTAAATGTCCGCTAAGACACAAAGTGATAAAGGCTTGGTCACTTTTCTATGGAAGTGTTGAGAGGTGGGAGTCCCTTTGGGGTGTGGGGTCAAGTTGAAAGAAGTTAGTTCCCCAGCGATATCCCTGAATGGGCTATTAGGGTTCATTCCATCCATCTCCTCTCAGGGCTTCCTAGTATTATCATCCAAGGGATCTCCTGAGCCACCCATTTTCACTGTAATGTACTTAACTTACCATATCCCCTAAGGCAGCAGAGCCCAGTGGCCAGGGAACTAAATCTCTAGAACTCTTGAACAAATAAGCCTTCTCTCAATTTCAACATTTTATTGCAGGAATCTTGTCACAGCAGTGGAAAGCCAGCTAACACAGAAATCCATCTCAAATAGGAATGATCCCACACATACTCATGCCCTTGAATCAGTACATGACTTAGTAACTGAAATTGTAGGTAGTTAGCTGTGTGTATGTGTGTGTGTGTGTGTGTGTGTGTGTGTGTGTATACACACATATATATGTATGTATATATATATATAATTTTTTGAGGTTTGAATATGAAATGTCTTCCATAGGCTCATGGGTAAATACTTGGTTGTAAGTTGGTGGTGCTGTTTCGGAAGTTTGTGTGTTTCAGGAGGGGCAGGCTTGCAAAAGGAAGTGACTTAGGGTGGTTTTATAGCCTGGCCGAGCTTCTTGTTTGCTGTCATTTTCTGCATCTCACTGAAATGTGATGAGCCATTTTACTAGGACTGCCCACTAATAATGCACTATGTTCCCTTGAAATGTAAGCCAAAATAAACCTTTTCTTGCTTTTAATCACTTTTGATCAGTTTTTGTTCACAGCTGTGTGAGGCCAATTAATGCATATCTTTCTATCTCTCTCTCTATATATATCTTTCTTTATATATGAATTTGTATGCATATATATGGATGAATGGCTGGAGATTATATAGTTCAATGAGCTTTCCAAAGAATTTCTTTAAAGAGAATTCCTCTACTGAAATTTATCCTGTTTACATTGTGTCTCTTCCTAAGAGTCCAGAATGTGGTTGAAATCACATCAATGTCTCATAGCCAGGAAGCAACATTGCAGGAGACAGTAAATCATAAGGATAAAGGAGGAAAAAGTATAAGCCAATCTTCTAGTGGTACTTCATTCTGGATTTCAGGTTTTTGAAATAAAAGCTTTACTTTTTCTAGTACTTTTCCAAGTTGGGAAAGAAATGACAAACATAAAATATTATCATCACACATCTGAAGAAATTCACATATGTAGCATAATATTTATAGTAATCATTCTTGTTGACCATATATATATATATAAGTAATATTATTTCATTAACTATAATATAGTAACTATCATAATAATAATTGTGAATGATCATACTTTTAGAATAAATCCTGGACTTCTAGGTTATAATTTAATAAATGAGTATATAACTCTGAATACATTGGTTTACATACACACATGTACCTACAGACATATACTTATAGGTCAAACCATGTAGCTCTGGACAAGGTTGAGTGTACATATAAAGTTATAGTGTTTGAACTCAATTTTTAGTGCAATTTTCTAAGCCCCAGGATGTTGCAAATTACATAAACATATTTGGCCATTGCAACATTCATTTCTAAAGCAGTGACAGGCTTGATTAGTAAGTGTGCCCTTTCTCTGTAAGGTGCTTATTTGTCTACCATTTCACAGAAAAAAAAGTCTGATGAATAGTGCAATTAACATTCCCATTATTAAAACAATTAATTGCAAAAAATTAAAGACATGACAGGGACAAAATATTAATGCATAAATTATTAGGTTCAGAAATTATAATTACTAATCCATGTACATTAATTGTGGCATAAACAATGATGAAATTATATGCTAAAACTTATGATAAAATGCTTTGCTTTTCATTTCTTTTATGGACAAAAGGGTGAATAATTTACATTGGACTTGATGTCTCAAAAAGAGAATTGGTTTCAGCTCAGTGCTGTCATATACAGTATGAAAAGAAGAATTAGAACTGATTAGCTGCTAAATATTAGAAAATCTATACACACAAGTGTGCACCTTTTCCAAAATAAACATTTTAAGAATGCTTTTTAAAATTATTTATTTATTTGCAAGGAGAGAGGGAAGGGGAAGGGGGGGTGATGAAAGATAGACAGAGAATCAGTGTGCCAGGCCATCTTGACGCTGCAAACAAACTCCAGAAGCATTTACCATTTTTTGCATCTGGCTCTATGTGAGTATTGGGGAATTGAACCCAGATTATTGGGTTTTCCAGTTGAGTACCTTAACCACTGAGAATCTCTCCAGCCCCCTTTTAAGAGTCTTGAGAAACAATGTTTCTCAAATATCTAATGATTATCAAAAAGAAGGAATTTTTCCCTCTTTTAATCTACATATGTGAGGATGTGGAATAGTTAAAAGAAATCTGTCACCTCTGATTCAGCACTGAAGATCTAACTGAGTTCCTAATTTTGACTTGCTGCACGTAGAATGAACTTCTTTGAACATCAAATCTTAGAGAGCTAAATATAATTGTAAGACTCTCTTCTCATCAATTCTATAATTAATGTATAATAAACAAGAAGAAACATATAAAATGAATCTATTAGATAAATGTGGGCCCAAAGCATTTGGGTTTGAAGAAATGTGGTATTCTGCTCTGCTGCTGCACAGCCATTCCTCTGGACTGAAATGTTCCATCTTACAGGAAGAAAAGAAGCACACAGACTTAGGAAACTGACCAGACTCACAGGATTCAGTGCTGTTACCTCTCCCTGCCAACACTACCCCAACCTTCTTATGTAATCCCCCTTTGCCTTTTCCAGAGTCCCAGCCACTGAAATTTGAAGTTTCCCTCTACAACTCACCACCAATAAAGCCAAATTTATTTGTCGTAGGTATTACTACTTATCCGTAAGATTTTCTAAAAAGCATCTTAATTGTTTGAGCCATCTATCCAGCCCCAAAAGTAAAATCATAAGTTAGGAAGAGTTACACACAGTATCAAGAAGGAATAACATTATGATTCCACGAAAAGTAGAAAAATAACTATTGATAAAATGAATATTTGTGATAGAACCATTCAAATACTCTATAGGCCAGTCATGGCAAATTTTGGTATTTTTCAAAATGAGGAGATGATTGTGCAATAATAGTGTTTGATGGTTTATTTTGTCAAAGCAAAATATGAAAGCATTTTTGGGATGGGGTGGAAAACACAATGGGCAATAGAATAACTATTTTAATAGGCAAAAAAACGAAACATACTGCTCGAATATCTGGGCACATAAACAGCTAGTTAGATACACAGATAAATTGTGATTTCATTGTTTCTTTCAGAGAAATTACCATATTGTATATGAAATTACCGTTCTGTAATGGGTTAGGGAAAATTAGTTGATGAGAATATTAGATGACTGCATTTTGTGCTAGTTTCAAAGCTGAAGCTCAATATGTGCATAGAGGAAGGAAATTATTCACTTATTTTTAACGATTCTCACATGTCCCTTTCTTATTTTTCCAGTAGTCAATTTGCAGAATACACAGGGCCATTCATGAAGTGGATGAAGAATAAAGAGTGTATTCCATAGTCACTAAGTGTCAAGTGCACATTCAACTATTTTATATCAGACAGGAACTATTATTTTACTTGTGATGCCCTTTTAGATGTATGATCATCTTACAGATGGCAGACAATAATGGTGATATCCAAGACCCATAAATATGAGAAAAGACAGCCGAATGCACCCAATGAGATCTGTCATCTCTACCACATTGACTGGACAGAAGAAAATGTGGAGAAATCAGTGACGTTAGAATAGCTCCCAGTACTAGCCCAACTTCCACACCCAGGAACATAGCATCAAATGCTGAAGTGAACCAAAACCCATCATAACAGAAATACAGAGGCTATAGAGAAATCCAAACCAAGCCATAACACACCTGCCAAGGCTCAGGGATGTTGCAGAAGAAGGGCTGGTGGGAAGATTGTAAAAGCTACGAGGTGGTTAGAAACACCCTGAGGTATAGCTCCTCCAAAGACAGAGATCCTAATTGCCACACAGTGAATCCCAATAATCCTACAGAGGGGGTTCAGGGAAATGGGGACCAAGGGAGGGGACATACTTCAACTTATGCTAAAAACTAATTAATTAATTTAAAAAGTCAGTGGTTATTCATTGCTCTATTCCAGGTAAGGTTTGGGGGAGGAACAGTTTGATGGTGTGTGTGTAGTTGGGTCTGAAAGTCAGAAAAACATTGATTGTTCCCTGAGAAGAATACTTGAGTTTTCCATGTAAGTTGGATACATTGACCTGATGTTTATAAAAATGACAGAATTCAAGGATAAATGAATTGCATCATTTCTTCTAAAATAAGCTTTGAAAGAGGAAATAAGATTTAAAAATCACATATCTAGTTATAAAAATTACAAAGTTATAAAAACTACAAAATTTATTTCCTCCATGCAATTAAAATTCTATTTAGTTTTGGGTTTTATTTTTAGCCTTGTAGCAATTTAGAACTAGGGTTAAATATGGTAATTACTACTGGTGTCCTTCTCTGTCATGTCCCCTTATGAAATATAACTATATATCCATATAAAAATTCACAATTCAGCAGGAGAGATGGCTCAGTGATTGGAGTGCTTGTTTGCAAAGCCTAATGGACTATGTTCGATTCCATAGTTTCCACATGAAGCCAGGTGAACAAAGTGGCACATGCACTTGAAATTCTTTTGCAGTGACAAGGTACCTGGCATACAGAATCTCCCTCTTCCTCTCTCTCTCTCTCTCTCTCTCTCTTCATGCCAATAAATAAATATATTTTTTAAAAATCACCCTCTCTCTTCATGCCAATAAATAAATAAAAATTTAAAAAACATTCACCATTCTGTAAGTAAACTGAACTTTTTCAGAAATCACTCCTATTTAAAGTCCTAGCTCATTTTCTTTTCAGGAAATGTGATTAGTCATGGTGAAAGGATTAACGTCTTCCTGCTCCTGCCTTATGCGGTGCTAACAGTGAAATGGTCAAGCAAGTTTTGTAGAATACAACCGTGTCATCTCAAACGCATAGTGACTTAGTTATTGTTCTATCCAGACACCAAGTCAACAAAATAAACACATATTGTATATGACTTTTTGATTTTTTTTTTTTTTTTTTTTTTTTTTACTTATGTGAATGCAGAAGTAGAGTTAGTCTGGGCGCATTCAAAATATTTATGAATGGCTAGGAGACTGCACACCCTGAGAAGGATCATGCTCATGACTACCATGTCTCCTGGCAGAAATCCTTCCTTTTCAAGTAGGGTCATCTTGTTTCTCTAAAGACCTAACTGATTTAATCAGGCTCACCAATATGATATCAAGTAATCAGCTTTACTCAAAATCTAACTACATTAAATATTTATCTTAAAATTCATTTTGTGGCTTGCATACAGGTGTTGAGAATGGGTAGTATGATCTGTATATGCTGTATGTACATGTGTGTGAAGATGGATGAATCCTGTGTGCATGTGTGTGGAGGTGCAAGCATCCTGTATGCATATGTGTGGAGACTACAGGGACATATTGGGTGTCCTCTATCACTCGTGTGTATCTTTCAGTGGAATTCTCTCACTCAACTGGAGCTGGCATTTTCCATCGGCATACCCCAATGATTCCATGGCATCTGCATCCCTCCCCACTGGGGTTTCAGATGTGTGTGGCCATGCCCAGCTTTTTACATAGATAGTGGGGCAGTGGAGAACCAAACTCTGTTAGTGTTCTAACCAGTAATAGTAAGTGTTCTAACCCAGTACATCATCTCCCCAGGACCCTCCATTACGTTTCTGAAGCATAGGTCATTTGTTCATACATCTGATTGACAATTCCAACATTGCTTCTATGTTGTAATTTAATATAGTTTCATCTCAAAACAGTTCCTCCTTACGCATTCTCTTCTTGTTAACTTTGCCATGATTGACCCAATGTTGCTTTTGATATATCAGAGTTACACCTCAACTAAATGACTGTGCTTTATTAATGTAAGATTATTTTCACTGAAATGTTATAGTAAATTTCCAAACAAAAATTCATATGTATTATTTTTTTATTGCATTATGACTGTAACATTGTATCATCTATTTGTAAAGGAAATGTCAGGCACATACATTTAAGAAGTTAAAATATGGGGTCTCTAATGGGGGAAAAAACAGTAAATATTCTAAAGGAGAATGTGTGTTGTTTTTTTAAATTTTTTAATTATTTTATTTATTTTTGGAGTGAGACACAGAGAGAGACAGACAGAGAGAGAGGGAGAAAGAGATGGGCTCGCCAGCAGTGTCTCAGCTGCTGTGAACGAAATCCAGATGCATGCACCCCCTTGTGGTCAAGAGCGGCATTGCATCCTTACATCACCTGCATCTGGCTAAACGTGGGACCTGGAGATTGGAACCGGGTTCTTAGGCTTAGAGGGCAGGCGCCTTAACTGCTAAGCCATCTCTCCAGCCCAAGAAGGTGTGTTATTATCAGCAGTAGTTGAGAAGTATACCTTGGCTAACATTCTACAGATACATGGTCTTCTTGTTGCCCCATGAAATGCTACAATATTGTGCCCTTTTACCAGAGCATGGCAGGAAGACCAAACTCTGCAAAAGGCAATTTATAATAAAGTTTCTTTTCTTATTTTCAAATTTATTTCACATGTGATCTGATCTTCATCATAATATGTCATGCCCCACACCGTTATGGACAGAAAATTTAATTGTCATGCTTTATTGCACTCATCTATATAATTGTTTTTTCTTGACTAGTAATAAAAAATTAATTTATGATTTTCGAGCTGTTAACTGAAATAATTGAAGTCCTTACCCATATTTTTCTCTGCGCCTACTTAAACCTTTCTAAATATAATCTTTTTAACAAACGTGCCATTTAAACTGTCTCCAAGTATATTCTAGTTAGTGTATGTCCCTCTATTTTGTGTTTTCAGGCATTGGTGGAGAGGATTTCTCTGATTAATGGTAACATCTGTGCTTCATGTGAAAATGTTCTTTGCTCTTCCAGTTGTCAGACTGAAGTACTTGGACACTGTGCATCATGTAATTTTACATACAACTAAAAACACATTATTTAAATGCTCATTTGAACAAAGTCATTTATATCTGGTGCTCAATTAATTTAAAAGACAAGTTTTATTAAATTCTGAAAGTTCCAATATGTTTGTGCAGTTTTTTTGAGAGCTTCCATGTGACTTTTCTCTAAATATTTACTATTTCAATCACTTTGTTTCAATTTTCTCATATCGTGAAGGATTTTTATGTCATCCTAGAAAAAAATGAGATACTGAAATATGATGTGTAATTATTGAGGAGAGTATAATACTATTGGTATCTGTGTTCATAGAATGGTTGCTTTTGGAGCTGCAGGTCAGGGTTGGAATACTACCTAGCCTGCTCAAGGACATGGGTTTGATTCCAACCACCTCAAAATCAGTAGAGAAAGTGATATTTCATTAATAGACTTGTCAGAAATTTAAAAAATCAGGTACTGCATTATTACTTATGTTTACCTGCAACTTAGGCCTTAGTAAATAAGTTTATTCAACATTTATAGAAGTACATATTACTTGTTAAAGGTTCATGGTAAATAAGTGTACAGGAGTGGAAAATCAAAAGGCATTGATAGTAATACATGATGCTTTCATTAACAAAATATATATAGTAGACCTGCGTTATGCCTGCATAATGTTCAACCAATAAAGCATTGAATAAAGCTAGTTTAGTTCTGCTCAAAAGCTCTTGGAAAATCCTCAGCAGAGATAGCAAACAAATGTCATAAAAATCAGAGCCTGGTGGCTGGTGACATGCTAAGTTATTATAGGTGTTTTCTTGCAAAGCTGGCTGGTCCCATCTTAATTCTCCAGTACCCACATAAATCCAGATGCACAAAGTGGCATATGCATCTGGAGTCTGTGTGCAGTGGCAAGAGGCCCGAGCATGCTCGTTCTCTCTCCCTCCATCTCTCCTTTTATCTCTCTGTTTAAAAATAAATAAATTAAATTAAATATATAAAAAAGAATCAGAGACTGATATTAGAAAAGGTAGAAAATCAAACACAAAACTAAATATCAAATAGATTTCTTTAGAATTATTTTAGATAAAAATATAGTCTCAGCTGGAGAGATGGCTTAGCAGTTAAGGCGCCTGCCTGCTAAGCCTAAGAACCGGGTTCCAATCTCCAGGTCCCACGTTTAGCTGGATGCAAAGTGATGCAAGGGTGCAATGCTGCACTTGCCCACAAGGGGGTACATGCATCTGGATTTCGTTCACAGCAGCTGAGAGACTGCTGGCGGACCCATCTCTGTCTTTCTCTCCCTCTCTGTCTGTCTCTCTCTGTGTCTCTCTCCAAAAAAATAAATAAAATAATTTAAAAATTAAATATATATATGGTCTCCTACAATGTGTAATCCAATAGCAATAGAAACATAAAGAGTTTTCATATTGATTTTCTATTCTGATTGAAACAAGGGTTAAATACAGCACTTTCCCCCTCCATTTATTTTATGTTTACCTCCTTTCTGCAGAAGGCCATTACAAGACCTCTCCCTATATATCATCATGCTAGACCACACTTCCCATTATGCTGCTTTTGACATTTGTGGACTGTTTAGCAACTATGAGAAGAAGTGCTAATCTTTTATTTTTTTCTCTTGCCTTTTAACGTTTGCTTTAATATCCACTACTGATCCTAAATGTGGGTGGTGGTTCTATTCTTAATTTGCTTACACTGAAAACAATAGATCCCCAAATCCCCTTCCCTGCATGGTTCCCAACCTGTGAAGGAAGTGAATAAAGCTATTAATAATCTGAACCAGGCAAGTACAGCCACAGCCATGATGTCCTAAAGGTCATCCTGGGCAGAGCGGTGGTGGCTTGAATTTTTCTGTGCGCCTTGCTATTCCCAAAGACAGACCAAAGTGCCAAATAAACACCTCAGGCCCACAGCACCCACTACTTCCTGGCTTACTCAAGGAAGGCCGTCAGCCTTTGCTAGACCTCCTATGGTCACTTTTTCCCCAACCACATTTTTTTTTTTTCCCAACCACATTTTTATGGTCAAAAATCAAGGAAAAGGTTAATGTGAAAACATAGAAAAGTAGTTGAATTCTTTCTGAGCCTTACAAAAACATGGATGGAAACTGCTCTCTGAAATTATTAAGTTAGAAGTTTTGGGTAACTAGCTGAGTCACCACAAGGCAGAATGAAGTTGCTGATGGGAAACATCTACGAGCAAGAAAAGTCCTAATTCAATTTATCTTGAGCCTAAAATGAGGGAATTGCAGAACATCCTAACAAGGCTGGGGAAACACCACAGGGTTAATTCTACACAGCTCTCCAAGATCCACTGTCCCTCTGCGTGAAATGATATACCATGGTTATTAATTACAGATGTAAGGTTTAAGAAGCTAAGAGTTCCATTTTAACTATGGTAAGGTACCACCATAGCCTTGAGCAATAGAGTTTAAGTACACCAACCTCTCACAGAGTTAAATACAGCAAGCTTGAGATGGTTTCAGAAGCCTTTTGATAAGTGTCCCTATGTGTCTCTTTTATCCACTCTGAGTAACAAATTCTAATTTCTGTCAAGAAAGAAAAAACTCATAAAAGTTGAATTTTGCATTACACAAATCTATGTAAAGGTTCCTGGTTCTGAGTCAGACGTGGTCTCAGAAGGTAACTTGATTCCCATGAGATGGAGAAATGACATGAGGATAATTGTACTTTTTAAGCTTCCATAGCAAGTTGGGGTTCAATTTTGTTTGGAATTTGACTCAGCAGGACCTTATGAGACTATGGACATGGAATGTTTGAAGAGGAACAATCTTGTGAGTGGGAAAATCTTCTACACACGATTGTAAATAATGAAGACTTTGAATCTTAGTATCCTTTGCCCTTCACAAGACCACACTGAAAAATTTTGCTGGAGAATCAGAGATATTGTAAGAAATAGGCATATGAGTTTGAAGAAAAGACTCTGATATTTCTGAGGACACTTCTGCTGTGTCCCAAGCAGTACCAGTTTTGTAAGTTTTCTCTAGGTAACAATAAATCAAATGTCTAAACAAAATGAGAAGCGAGGACTTCTCTATCTACATTGTTTGGCCCTACCCATGTGCCTTTTCTGTGTTCAAATGGAAAGCAGCCCTTGCAATGGCAGACCACAATAAAACATGAGTGTTATTATAGGGAGAGTTCAGCCTCTCCAGCCCTTATATAACTTGAATAATTTCATCTCAAAATGGTCTTTGTTGACTAGGAGGCAGGGACACATTTCTTTCTGCTATTATGTAGTAACACTCAGTTCTTTGCGAGCTTTCATTCTTTAGGGGATGCATGTTCTCACAGGAACGGCACCTTCTTTTGTTAATCCTGTGAACACTCCACTGTATAATGCAGAGTGTACACCATGACGAGGCACAGGATCTGTAGATGCTGTGGTAGGCATGCTGTTGTGCATATTCACTCATTCAGTAACAGATGTCCCTGTGAGTTGCCTACATTAGAGCGAAGGACAGCATAAAACTATTAAACTTAGAGCCGGATGTGGTGGCGCATGCCTTTAATCTCAGCACTTGGGAGGCAGAGGTAGGAGGATCGCCATGAGTTCAACGCCACCCTGAGAATACAGAGTGAATTCCAGGTCAGCCTGGGCTAGAGTGAGACCCTACCTTGAAAAACGAAAAACCAAAAAAAAAAAAAAAAAAAAAAAAAAAAAAAAAACAAACAAACTATTAAACTTTACACTTGTGTAATGTAATAACACGATTTTTATATTCCGAGCACTCTGTCTAGAAAATCAGTCCCTGCTAACCTGCCTATGATTTGGTAAATTATGAATAAGTTGAGATTACAACTGCCATCTTCATCTCCTGCACTGGCAGAAGATTCATATGTCAAATCCAGACTTCTTTGAATACAACTGGGTATTAAAGAGTTATATTGCATTGCCACCTACTAACTAATCATGATTTGGAAAATGATGAGGCATCCAAAAACAAATATGCGTTTTCCTCTTATCACTAGAGCACGGATCATATCTATAGAGTTAAGGCAGCATCAACATTTCCAGTATAAACTCCTGATGTCAAGAGGTGATACATATGAAAAAAAAAAAATTCACTGTGAAAGAAAATTTGTCAAATGAACATTTTTTTTGGAATAATTCATCAAATAAAACTATAATAAAATTTTCAGTCTTGAGAAGTGGCTTCTAACTACATTATTGTTACTGAAAATTCTGTAAATTATTTCAATTTTATGCATGGTCCTGATTTATTCTGAAGAAAATTATGAAAAAAAAGTTTGAAAAGTATCTTGGGATTAACTAAACACAATTGATGAACAGCAGATCAAAATTAGGCATTCTCTCTCTTAATGTCATTGGTATAAACGTATCATGACCCAAATATTATCAATGAAATATGTCCTCCTGATCCATAAGAGAGGGATCATCTCAGTATAAGACTAAGGTCATACTGGCCAAGCCAAATGATGCCAAAGACTTGGGGATGAGTTCAATACAGCAACTCGTCTTTCTTATAGACTTGAACATTGGTAAAGTTATGCTGGAGTGTACAGACAACTTTCTATCCTAGAAAGATTCTGGAATTCACAGTTACAACACGGTGGAACTATTGAGGTAGAACACTGCAAAATTACTCAGACAATAATTTAAGAAAATTCTTATTGTCTGGATTCAGCTGTGCACATGGATGTCTACATCCTGGTATATTTTGATTGTTTTTTTTCTACCGTCTTATATCTGTCTCCATTCACTTGCTCTTGCTTGAAGTTGGAGTTAGGTTTTCCTATTATTTAAATTTAAAATATCTTAACTGACACATTTCTTATCCCCACCCCCGGCACCTGCCCCAGTGCATTACCTGCACCTTTGATCTAGGTCTATCCTCTTTAATCAACAATGAACTTTTTACCAGACTAGTCATCTGAAAAAAATGATCTATCCTTTCATTGTCCATTTTAAAAGTGGAACACGTACCATCTCCTTATTCAAATTGAAATTAGGATAAAGCATTGAATACTTTTGAAAATGAGAATGACATAAATGGTTAAAGCTGGAATTTTTTTTTTCAAAATATTCTTTTTGGAAAAATATTACAATATCTTCCAATCAAAAGAGTAATAAGGACAGAATTGACTATTGAAAAAGACACAGGCTGGAGAGATGGCTTAGCAGTTAAGGCACCTGCCTCCTAAGCCTAAGTATGCTGGTTCCAATCTCCAGCAGTTTCAATCTCCAGGTCCCACGTTTAGCCAGATACAAAGTGACGCAAGGGCGTAATGCTGCACTTGGCTATAAGGGGGCGCACACATCTGGATTTCGTTCGCAGCAGCTGAGAGGCTGCTGGCACACCCATCTCTATCTGTCTTCCTCTCCCTCTCTCTCTCTGTCTCTCTCTCCAAAAAAAAAAAAAAAAAAAGACACAAAACATAAAATAGAACATATTAAAAAGTAACAATTATCTAGAGTTCAAGACACTGGACAGCCTATAGTAGAGCTCCATGATTCTAAAGAAAAAGGAAGCAAAGATAGTGAGTAAGCTGACACTGTATCAACTCATGTATGCAGGGAGTAAACCTGACACTCTTACCAGCTCATGTATGTAGTAAGCCTGACACTGTATCAACTCGCATACACAGGGAGTAAGTCTGACACTATATCAGCTCATGTATGTACTAAGCCTGACACTGTATCAGCTCATGTTTATAGTAAGCCTGACACTGTATCAGCTCATGCATGTAGCAAGTCTGGTATTGTATGAACTCACATATGTAGTGAGTAAATAAGCCTGACTCTGGCTCAGGTCATATATGTAGTGAGTAATCCTGACACTGGATTAGCTCACACATGTAGTAAATAAATAAACCTGACACTGTATCAGTTTATGTATGACCCAACTCTACAGGCAGCAAACAGGAAACATGAAAGGGAAGAAGATATGGAACTGAGGGTTTGAGATGTCAGGGCAGGTCCAGTTCTCAAGCAGGATCCAGACAGACAGAACTGACAGAGAGAACTCTGGCAGGAAGTAGCACTCATGCTATTAGAAAGATGGCAGAGTATCTGAACACACAGTGTGATGGAAGAGGAATCCCGCCCCAATATAACTTAATGGATTTAAACGGGTGCAGTTCTACAATGTATAGTCTCTGACCACTCCCCAATTCAATCATAAATCAGTACTGAAAAGAGATCATGAACATTCCCAGACTGTCTCTACTAAACAACACAACACCTCTTTATAAGCTGTGAGACAAAGACATCAGAAGAGATTGGAAAACTGTCCTATGTCACAATAAACTAAGAAGCAGCTGTTTTGTTGTTGTTGTTGTTGTTTTTTTTCGTACTATAGATAAAAGTATTTAGCAAAGAGAAAAAAACTGATAGGACTTCCTATCTATGTTGAAAAGAAAAAGAATGGGAGTCCAAAACAGAAGGTTTACTTGAAAATAGATGTCACACCAACCAAGAGAAACATGGACTAGGTGAATGCCAGACATTGCTGTGAAATGCCTGAGCATCAGCCAGATCACAAAGTATTTTGCAAGAGCAGGAAAAGTAAGAGCTCAGTGGAATGAGAACACACACCAGAAATTTCGGGGTAATAAGAATGTGCTATAAAAAATGTAAAAAAAAAAGTTGTAATTTGATATCATTGTTAACACGATCTCATTCAAATTCATTAGGAAAATAATAAGAAATATAAGGAAGAAAAGTTGTAGAATAAGAGAAAGTAGTATATTACCTTACATGTGGAAATGTGTGCTTCTTCCATTTCCTGGAGAGATTTTAGACTATGGTTTCTCATACTAAAGCCACATGTATCTTGCACTTAAAACTAGACATGAAGGGGCTATATGGCCCACAGTAAATACAGCTTTATAAGCAAAATAGTCACCATATTGCACAAATGTCAAACCTTTAAGTAATAATTTTTGAAAAGTAAGGGCACAGATTTTTCATATAAATTCTTTTTTAAAATCTTTTTTATATTTTTTATTTTAGAGAGAGAAAGACAGAGAAAGACACAGAGAGAGAGACAGAATTGGTGTGCCAGGGCCTCAGCCACTAACATCAAATTCCAGTCACTTGTGCCACCTAGTGGGCATGTGCAATCTTACGCTTGCCTCACCTTTGTGTGTCTGGATTACATGGGATCTGCAGAGTAGACCATGGCTCCTTAGGCTTTGCAGACAAGTGCCTTAAATGCTTAGCCATCTCTCCAGCCTTCATATAAATTCTTAATTTACAATCCTCACTTTAAAGAGCATATATTTATTAATTCTCTTACTGTAAAAATATGACATTAAATTATGTTAAAATACAAACATTACATGAAAAAAATGTAAGTTGTAATGGAATCATGATATTTTAACTTATGAAAACCTTCAAATGTTTCCTTTCTAAAGTTTTCAGCTACATGTATAAAATAGTTAAAATTATGATCATATTAAGTACACATATTAGAATATTGATTTTCTTTAAGATAAGCTTCTATATGACCATAAACATTCTTGGAATAAATTTTATAATTGTAACCAACTATAGATACAAAATAAAATATACATTTACATTATATTTAGCTTACAGTTTGAAAAACAGTGCTATTGAATATTAGAATTTTTATAGGATAATATATTTATTTACTTTAAGAAATGTGATAAATTTTAGTTCAAACATGTTAAGGACACAAAAAGACTAAACTAACATCTACCTAGTTGATACCACCTAATAGCTAATTCATATTCAAGTCATAAGAAAATAAAATTTTCCATTAAAAGTATGTATATTTTATCCACCATGTGAGTATATTTAAAGCAAGATCTATGAATGTATTTTTCATATATGGACAAATTCTTGTTCATTCATAGAACTCCAAATCTCATGATGTCTTTAATCCTCTGTTATAAACTCCCCTAAAATATTGCATGTTTGTTGGAGGCTTGTTGTCTGTGGGAGAGAAAGAGAATGCCCTGTGGCAAGTTCTTCATATTTCTAGATTAAGATACTGTCTTTTAAATTTAGTATTATGATATTAATGATTACATGGTTGAGGATTTTTTAATAAAATTCATTCTTTCTCTTTGTCAGAAAAACTTATAAGAAATTCTTTTTTAGGCCTGGAGAGATAGCTCAGCTCTAAAGGTGCTTGCCTGCAAAGCCTAACGAACCTGGTTCAGTTTCCCATTTCCAACATAAAGCCAGATACTCAATGAGGCCTATGCATCTATAATTCAGGTGCAGCAGCTAGAGGCCCTGGCATGCCTATTCACTCTCACTCTTCCTGCCTCTCTCTCTCTCATGTGTGTGTGTGTGTGTGTTTCTCTGTCTGCCTCTGCTTGGAAATACATAAATTAAAATATTTATAAATACCTTTTTTCAGTTTTTAAATCATAGTTTTAATGTTTACATTTGTTCTGTTTTTGTGATTTTTATACATGCATGTCACATTTTTTGCCTTATTCCACTTCAATCCCCTCTTGATTCCCTATATTTGCCCATCCTCCACTCATGCCTTTCTTTCTTTTTAATCCAGAGTTAATTTTGTATTTAAGCCTCTAGGTCTATGGACATTTTTAATCACCCAGGTGGTTGGAAGAACTTGGGATCAGAAGAGAGATTTTACATGTAAAACAACCCGTGAAATATTTTAATATTAAATCAATAATGTTTGTTTTGAATATCCTACTGATTGTTCTTTTCCTTGAACAGCCATCTACATTCCTTTCCTATTAGCCTAGTTATTTGCTCATTTTATATTCTTACATCAGGGCATATATAAGTTGTCAATAATCTTTTTATTGTGTATTTCTAAATATTTCTCCTGGTTTTATAATAATATTTATATTGGTATCTTCAAATTATTAAAATTGTAAATTTTGAAAATATTTAAAAACATTTATCCTTAACAACTTAATGTGTTTCCTATATGGTCTACACCACACCCTTTTATATAAGGGCAAAAGCAGAGAGGGTCTGATAGAAACAGATGGTGAAAAACATGATAGACCTTCATCTCCTCTTTTGAGGTTGAGCAGGAATTCTGAAGAACCATTCAGATTTGCAAATGATGTACTTTTAAAAATGATTTATTCTATTGTTAGAACTGTGTATAACATCTTGATTTTGTTACAAAGTTATTTAATATTATCTGTCAAGGTTTTTAAAATGTCTAACCCAATGTACACTACCTCTGATGCTTAGTAGTTCTAACACATACAATGTAGTCAAAACCCTTGATCATGGGAACAGCCTCCTTGATAGACCAATAGAAAACTGCAGATCTGGTCAAGGCTCCTTGATTCTCTTGTGAAGACAAACTAATTCACTGGAGCAGAGAATCACTCTACAGACTTCTGCTTGGAGATCATATATTCTTAGTACTTATTTGTTTTAAATAACAACACAATAGATTTTCCTGTTATAAAACAACTGAAAATTAACATAGATACAGCTTTGAATTTTTTTTTCATGAAAATCTCTGGTGCTGAGAAGTCTGAACTCCTTTGATCTGACCATAACTAAAGACATAGAAGGAGGGTCTAAAAAGTGCACATCTGTCCTGCAACAAAAGCTGTCTATCTGTCTGACTGAACAGAAGATGAATGAATATTATAAAAATAATTGTCATAGGAGACATATTCAGGTGACAAGAGAGCAGAACAATGGAATTTAGAGATTAAGAAGAAACATGATAATTAACAATAATCCAAGTAAACATATGTAATGTAATTCCACTATTTCGTAAGGACACGAGTGAGAAAAGGAAAATATTTAATGTAAGATATGTCAGTAATTTCCTTTCAGCAATAGTATTATAGCTTCTTTCATGAAATAAATCAAATGTATGTTGTGGAAGATAAAGTTGAGTTAAAATATTTAAGTAAAAGCTGAGCATGGTAGCGCACGCCTTTAATCCCAGCAGTTGAGAGGCAGAGGTAGGGGATCTCTGAGAGTTCAAGGCCACCCCCAAGACTACATAGTAAGACCCTACTTCGAAACCCCTCCCCAAAATTAAATAAAGAAAAAGAAAAACAACTACAAAAAGGTGGGTGATGAAGATTATTCATAACTTTCCCTACCCCCATTGCAGGAGATGGCTCAGTTTCAGTTAGAAATAAGTTCTTATTGAAAAAGCCAAGAGTGAGAAGAACCTGGAAGTTTGATCTGGACACAGGTTTTTAGTTAAGGGAAGATAAAGGAGAGGGAATAAAGTTTAAAACAGGACCATTTCATAAAATTGTGCACAGAAAGTACCAACATGATAAACAATAAAAATTGATGTATGAAGGAAACTTGTCAATTCTTAAAAGTATAAAGACAGAAGTAGGGAGGGGCAATGAAGTGAGGGAGTGAAGGAAGGACAGAAGCAGGGATGGAGCAAAGGAAAGAAGGAAGGCAGAAGGAAGGGAACGAAGTGGACAGAGAGGGAAGGAAATAAGGAGGGAGGGGGTGTAAGCAGAGAAGAAAGGGAGGAAGAGTAATGTGAACAAAAGTTCTGAAAATGACCTCAATAAATCATCCATCCTAATTTGCTCCTTCTGAGAAGTCCTGGTGTCCAAAGTGAATCTTACAATTCAATACAAAGTTGGTAATTACTTGAAATGTTTAATTTAACGGTTTAGTAAATTCAGCTAATAGTTTTTCTCAAGTGTGTGATTGAGAAAATTCTTTTATGTTCCACATCTCAATTAAGATTTCTGACATGGATTATTTTAAAAATAACTTAAATTCAGAAAAATAAATAAGACCTGTATATTAATTCTTGTTCAAAAATATGCTTTGAATGACTAGATATTTAAATCTAAGAACATTTAAAAGTAAAAATAAAAACATTTCCCTATATTATCTTTGAGAGTGTAACTCAAAAGCCATAAAATAAAGTACCAATAAATTTGTTTACTTAAAATTTCAAAAGTCTCATAAAAATGTAAATAATTTCAAAATACTAGTGAAAATTAGAAAAAAAATATATTTCTAGTGTGCAAAATACACAAAGCCTATTTTTTAATATTGGAAAAGTTCTAAATATTTAGTAAGAAAAAACAATAGAAAATTGGGAAGGATAGAAAGATAACTTCAGAGGAAAAAATATATATAGCCAGCTTATGTTTACCTAAATTAATATGTACAATCATTCATTGCGAAATGTAAATTAGTAATGGAGTCAATTAACTATCATTCTCATTGAACAAGTTTCCAAATATCCAAAGTTAGGAAATACAACTTGTTAGTGAGTTTGGAGAATGAGAATCATATTATTAAAGTAATTATCAACATGTACTGATAACACATTAAAACTTTCACCCCTTCATTCTAATTATGGAATCTATGCCACATATAACTTTGGATTATGATGGGTTTATGATTTGTCCTGCTCTTGATCTCATGATTCCATGGACACAGGTAGAAGATTGGAGTGCCAGATGACACGTGGAATTGCCTGTGATGCAGCACACAGAATGGGATGCAGGTGTGTCAGCCCTCTTGTCACCTTTGTTCATGCAGAGCAACCTTTAGGGGCTGCATATGAAGTGGGTTTGCTTCATAGCTGAGGAACCTAGAGGTTAGGAACTATTTTTTTTTTTTTCCAGAGACCAGGAAGTAAATGTACTTTCTTCAAGATGGCAATTTCTCTACCTCTGACAGCTGCTTAAAATTGTACATATGACAATCCAAGAAAAAGTAGAACGCTTTGCTTTTTTCCACAGGATACAAAGAAAAGTGACAGAGTATTACCTCAACACATATATATCCTATAAAACTGTAACTATTTTTATTGTAGCAAATTATAATAACAAACTAAAAGGAATTCAAAAAGTATCCATAAACAGAGCTTTAAGGTAGCAGTGAACTTGTATTTGCTAAAGTGTGAATATATGATGGTAATAATATGCTATCTATTTTGAAGTCATCACACATACATACACATGCACACATGCATACACATAGGAATAAGGTGATTGAAAAAGCTAGTTTTGTTAGTTTTCCTCTACTGAAGGAAATAAAGTAGTTGTGGACATGTTGGGATGAAAATGAACATATGTGTGTTATCTGCTCTTTTTAAATGTTGAAATTTTTACCTATTTTGGAAATTATAATTTTAGATATACTAATTTAATAGTCAACATCTGTCAATGAATCTCATGTCCGGCCAGTGTCTCATGCTGCCCTTATTTTTAACATCAAGAAAAAAAAAAAAAAAAAAAAAAGAAACGGTTATCTCTTGTTTTCTTTTCTAAAAGTTTCTTAATCCAAATCATGCAAAGAACAGTGCTTGATGTCATTGTCCTTAATCTTAACAACTTCTCTTGCTGTGAACACTTACCACATGTTTAAATGTTTACTCAGTCAGATGTTTCCCTGCTACATGATATGTAGCACTATAATTGTGTATATCTAATGAACCTCTATAAAATTTTGATGACTAGGTGAATTCCATAAACATTCCTATGTGGACACTAATGATTTCATGACTATGACCCAAACAGCATCTAAACTAATTACTGATTTGGAATCCAATTGTGAGAATAGTGGTGGATTAACAGGGGCTTGAATAGCTGAAGGAGCTAAGATAAATCTTCATTGAGAATTATTCCAATACAAAAGTGAAAATGGTTTAATTTGTTGTTATGATTTATAAAATCATTTAAATCACCTGGAAGTTTTATATTGTAGCTCTGGGGCTGACTATCGTTCCAAGGCCACATTGGCTCACATTTGATGTTTTTAAATAAAGTTTTACCAGAGCACAGCCACATACACTCATTTGCATATTACATTTAGCCTATTTTTCCATTTTTATTATCAGGAATTACTCATACATGATAATGATTTTATATTATGATATTTTCTATGCTTATTTAATGTGTGTTGATTTATTTTCACAATACATAAGCAGCACTCAGCCTCTTTGACCCAGAACACAGGCTTAAATATTTACAATCTGGCCTTTTACAGAACAAGTTGGTTGACTCATTCTCTATAGAGTATTTATGAAGTTCCAGTGAAAAAGAGAGAGAGAGAGAGAGAGAAAGAGAGAGATGCTTCTGCTAACATAAAAGAAACACTGAGTAATGTTCATAATGTTCAGTATTATAGTGACTAATGATTGAAAGTTTGTTGTGTAGAAATTTAAGGGATACAATTCTCACCTGAGAATTCTCTGAAGAAAATCCTTCAAACAGTAACTAGTCATGTAAAGTTGAGGCAAGAATCATTGGCTATAAGAAAAAAAAAAAAAAAAAAAACTATGCCTCTTCCGACAGCGTCTCTTGAGGTACTAATATCTTATTTATTCAAGAAGCCAATTTTTATTCAAATATACTTTATATACAAAAAGTGGAATGTGACTGTAATTTTCAGGTTTTCATTTGGGTCTTAGAGCCATTCTCTTATGTGCAGTACCCCAATTATAGTATTGGTGATTGACAGGTCCAGTCATATGGCACTTAGTGACAGCAATTCATTAATGCATCTTTATGCTGATATTATCTAGGACACTCATAGGATGCCTGTGATGTCATTTGAAAATGAAATCTTATGGTCCTATGTGGAATAAATGTCAGCATGTATCACATTCCTGTGATGTAAACATCAGGAGGGCCTCCTACATTCAAAGCAATAGGACTGTTTGTTTCAGGCTTACAGACTCATTTGGGGTGTTTCAAACTTGGCACTGAAATGATCTCAATTATACACAAAGAGGTAATTCTGATAATGCATTATAAGTGTTGATCTGTCAAAACAGGAGCTCTGATTTTGAGCTCATTCATTTGGGTAATTCTGAAAGAGGTATGACAACATTTTTTTTAAAATAAATATCAATTTGGCTATATTCTTGAAAGGTGATGCTAAAGTAAATAATTGTTTTTAAATGTATATTATTTAAGCCATATACCTCCACAACCTTCCTTACACACCTATTGTCTGTGTTTGTGGAATGACAATATTTTAGGCAATGACTAAGAAATTCTTGTTTTCCCATAGGTCTCACGTCAGACATTGTCCCCAAACACACAGGCTTGGGAGCTTCTGTTGGCTTTCAAATAATGGTATAAAAGGGCATAAAAACCTGGATAGCACAGTCTACCGATCATCAGTCTTTTAACCTGAGAGCCCAGGGTTTATATCCCTGTTCAGGTACTTTGTTTTGAAGCTGGAGAGATGGATCATTGGTTAAAAGTGCTTATTTGCAAAGCCTACATGCCCATGTTTGATTCCCCAGTACTCACCTAAAGCCAGATGCACAAAGTGGCACAGACATGTGGAGTTTGTTTTCAGTGGCAAAAGGCCCTGGAATACTCATATTCATTTATATTCTCTCTTTCTTTTCCTCTCCCTCTCTCCCTTCAAAGAAAAATTAAAATACCCTTAAAAAGAGATAAACGTATGTAAATGGTAATGTTGTTTAATCAGTTTGATTACTTGTATAGGTGTTTTGTGAGATGCGTGTGTGAGGATGGCGAGCCATGAATGAACACCATCTCAAGTTTTCAAAGGATTAGCCTTGGACAAAATGGTGACCTGCCCCAACTTGTACTATACACCCCCATTATTAGACATTGCCTTATCATTACTAATCACTCGCAGATGAAAAGTAGTTCTTTTTTACTTCCCAATCCTCAGATTTCAGCATTTCTCAAGGCTTACTGATAATCTTATGGAAAACCAAATCTCCCCCATCAGTTAGCATACCCTAAATGTCCAAGATGAATCCTCTCTCAATCACTTGTGGATAAGTGAGGGAAGCTTTTCTAATACACTCAAACTTTCTGTAGCAGTAACCTGTAGAAGTCAATCAAAAGTAAACCTATAAGTCAAGAATATTGCATATTCTTAAAATACTGTGATGAGGCTGAGGGAATGACTCAATGGGCAAAGTGCTCAAACAGAGAAACAGAATTTGGATGCTGAGAATCCAAGATGCCAGGTATGGTGGCATGTGCCTGGAACCCAGCCCAGAAATGAATGAGACATAAGAGTCTCTAGAGCTTACTTAATAGCTAGCATTGCTAAATTCATGACCCCTGGGTTCAGGGAAGTACACAGTCTCAAACACACACACACACACACACACACACACACACACACACGAGTGGACTAAGGAGTACACTTCATGTCAATATCAGGCTTCCACATGCTTTAACACAGAACTTTAATAATAGCCATATAATATCATATATATACTTGCACAAATATCACACACATAACTGAGGTCACCCATATTAAATTAATTCTTTGTCAATTATTGAGATTTTCTCATTTCAGAAGGACATCAACAAGATATCACTTTTTAACCTCCATATCCTGTATTCTAAGTATTCAAAACAGACATGGAGAGCTAGTCTTTATTCACATGTAGAAGTAACAATATTCAAAATAAATATCTGCACATCAGTGTTGGGTAATCAGGTATCTTTATCAAATAGTAAAACTGTATTTTACTCAAAGTTTAACATGGAATAGTTAAAAGCAAGGACATCTTTCAGGTGCCCTTATCAACATATTAGCCCCAATTGCATTTTCCAAATATGTTATCAAAATGGTAATTCTCTGTTTTCCTTTCTGTAGCTGAACTAGGTTTCATAAAGGTAGAATTATTACTATAAGTGTATTGGGGGGAAACTATTTCAATTACTGAGAGAATATGTAACTCCAACTCTATTTATTTCAATTTATTCAACTGTCTTGATATATTCGTGCACAGAACTTTATAAAGAATGAATAAATTCACCTTGAAATTGTACCAATTGACTTTGGCTGGGTTTGACTGTGAGAGAAATCAGAGTCCCTTTTTCAAATAAGCCTTGACAATGCTGATCAAAACAAAGTGGCTATTCATTTATTTAACTGACAGCTCAACTGGGCTTCAGGCTTATGGGATGATGAGGCCTGGGGTGTTAGTCATGGCCTGGGGTGCTGGCCTCTACCCGATACATTTTTGCTACGCACACACTCCGGGCCTATATCTGATGGTGTGACATTTCCTGGGGCATTGGCAGCTGTTCAGATGTCAAGCAGCTGGTGTGAGAACTGTCATCCACTTCAGGTTATTATTCCATGAGTGACATATTAGCACAGAGAACTTTTTTTCATAAAATCACCTTTGTTTCCCTTTAGTTACTTATAGTGGATCAGAAATTTCAGCAGACATGTGTCATGACGAACAAGTGACTTAAAAAGAAATTGGGCATCTGACAGTCACAGTAGATAACTGGTTCTTTGTGCAGGATGGTGAGACATGCATTATATAATTGTGACTAATGTAGCTCGTGCACCAAATGAAATTATTTATTTCCTCAATATAGCACATGTACTTATACAAATGGAAAAAGCAATACAACATCAGTCTTCATTCTCTTATAGTGTTGCATACATTTGGAATAACTTTGAATGGGAATATGTGGAGGAGCATGTCTATCCATGTATGGATGGCCATGTCAAAACTGTATAATCACCACTCTAACAAACAGAGTCAAATATTTAGCAAAAATTGATCCACATGGGAACAGCATATTACAGTACTGGCTGACTAGACCTTTATCTGGCTTCTGAAATCCACTAAGGAATATTTTCATGGAACATTGATTGCTTTCTGTAAAAGTTTTCTTCTTAATAATATGTTCTATTGTAAAACCAATATCATTAAGAAATGATTGGCATACTGACTGTAAGAATTGGATTATTGTTCAAAGAAGGAAGAGTGTTTTTATTTTTTTCTTTTCTTTTAAGCAATACATCAGTGTAAAAAGCATGGGGCTGAGAAAAAGTGAAGTTACATAAACCTTGACATAGAACAATTAGAGCAAACAGCAGTCATAAATGAAGCCTGGGTATTCTTAAAGCTGCCAGACAATCTTGGCTTTCCTCAGAAACATGTATACTCGGGTTCATCTAAGGAGATTGTGAAATTTATAATCATTTTAGTAAAACAAGAGCAATGTAATCTGATGAAACTAATTGTTGGGATTTCACCAACTTTGATCTTTACCTCCTTCAGAATGTAACAGGGGGCCATACAATGACTTCTATTATTTATGCTATCTACTGAATTCTAATTTCTACATATTGTGACATTATTATAATTTATAAGATGAAGTCATTTCTTTCCAAGACTTACTCAGATTATTTGAGCAGGACTGGAGAGATGGCTTAGTGGTTAAGGTGCCTGCCTGCTAAGCCTAAGAACGCTGGTTCCAATCTCCAGTGGTTCCAATCTCCAGGTCCCACATTTAGCCAGATGAAAAGTGATGCAAGGGCGCAATGCCGCACTTGAACACAAGGGGGCGCACACATCTGGATTTCATTCACAGCAGCTGAGAGACTGCTGGTGTGCCCATTCTCTATCTGTCTCCCTCTCCTCGCCGTCTCCATCTCCTCTCTCTCTCTCTCTCTCTCTGTGTGTGTCTCTCTCCAAAAAAAATAAATAAAATAATAAAAATAATATTTGAGCCACACTAGATTAATCCAAAGAAAGAAAAGGAGATATGGTATCTGAGCCTAAAAGAGTCACTGTTTTAAATGCCCCTAGAACATAAAATTCACTTCATTTGTACCAAGCAAAATCATAGAACTTACCCTGCTTTTCTACAACTTCATATTAGCTTCAGTTTCTCGTTATTAACTATGATCCAAAAATAATTGATGAAAAATTCCAAATCAATTTTCAAGTCTTAGACAGAACTCTGTTCTGAGTAGGGTGATGAAATCAGGTGCAGCCTCACTCTGCCCCACCTTCCACATGAAGCATCCAGTGTATCCACAATGGATATGTTATTTGTCCATTAATCCCTTAACTAGCTGTTCTTATGACCACATCTGTTGCGGTATCAGCCTGCTTGTGGTCAAGTAGCTCTTCCTTGACTTAAAATGATCCTTGAGCACAATGGTAATGCTGGCTTTTTCATCAGTCTATTGTTAGAGGTCTGCGATTTCATCATTAGTTATCATTGATCACGTCCTTTGTTGGATTTCTACATTCAACTTTATTGTGGGTAAATAGGAACAGGAAAAATATAGTATGAAAGGATTCATGTTATCTGCAGATAGAGGTATCAACTCTAGGTCTTGGAAAAGGCCCGGAAGACTGAGCATGAAATTCCCATTTGAATTGTTGAGGAAGTGTATTGAGAGTGAAAGTCACTAATAGTAATAATAATATTTATTATTATGAATATTACTAATAAAAAATAAAACAGAAATTCTGTAAAAAATGAAATGTAGAGAAAACTGAACACAACTATGGAAGGAGAGTGCTGACCTGCATAGAGACTTTGAATTTATCCACAACAGAATCTACCACCACTCAGCAACTAGAATAAGTAAGCCCTCTTGTTCAGTAAGTAAATTTTCAATGATTTATTACTTGCACCTGGAAGAATGTAAAATTATATATGTTCTAAATATTCAGTACTAAAATATATTTATGTATTAATTTGTGTATTCACATGCAATAAAGATTATGTATTTAATTTTGATAGGTTTTTTTTTTTTTTTTTTTTTTTTTGGTAGGATTTCACTCAGGCCTGGGCTGACCTGGAACTCAATCTATAGTAGTCTCAGGCTGGCCTTGAATTCAAAGGCATCTTTCTACCTCTGCCTCCCAAGTGCTGGGATTAAAGGCATGCACTACTACACCTGGCCCATAGTTATTTCTAGAATGTTCTGATACTTTAATCCCATCTTGTCTTAAATCATATCATTTTGTTTCAACTATTATGTTGCTTTGGTATTTTCTGCTTACATTGTCTGGATTCTTAGACATTTTGAATATTTGTTTTTGATCATTATGAACAACTATTTCTTTGACCTTTCAAGGATTGATTATTCATCTTAGTGAATTATATTACATTGAATAAAAGTGTCAATCATCTACCATCTATCTATCTAGTTTCTATCTATCATCTATATACAGTGGTTTGAGTTAGATGTTCTTCATAAACTCATGTGTTTTGAGTGACTGATCCCCAGCTGGTAGCAGTTTGGAAATTGCTGGAGGGGTGTTGTTGAGGACAGCTCTACCTTGCTAGTGTTTGGCTCACTCTCCTGGTGCTGTTGCTCACCTGATGTTGACAAAGAAGTGATTTGCAGTATCTGCTCATGACCTGTTTTCCACCTGGTATCACAGAGTTTCCCCACCAGTCTGTAAACCAAAATAAACCCTTTCCTCCCACGTGAAGCAGTCAGCTTCATGTTGCTGGCAGAAAACACATGATTCCTATCTGCTTACTCAGTTAATGGGACACATTCCAGCACCAACCCTGTGCTGTTTCAAACCTAATGCAGTTGCCTTCACAATTCACTTCATATGTTGATAGAAATTAAGAAGACTGTGAGAAATTGCTTGTTCATTTTCTTTTAAGATCCAAAACAGACAGTGATTTTTTTCTGATATTTTTTTATTCCTTTTGACTTATCAAATTGAAGGTGTTAAAAGAATACAATTTTTTTTTTTTTTTTTGGTTTTTCGAGGTAGAGTCTCACTCTGGCCCAGGCTGACCTGGAATTAAATTAACTATGTAGTCTCAGGGTGGCCTGGAACTCTTGGCGATCCTCCTACATCTGCCTCCTGAGTGCTGGGATTAAAGGCATGCGCCACCACGCCCGGTTTAAGAATACAATTTTAAAGATGAATTTTGTAGACCTAAGCCCTTGGTGCTGTCTCTGTTCCTTAAACTATTTATTTGCTATCTCTACAAATGTTTCTCACGTTAATTTCAACAACATGATCTACATAAGCCTTACTTCACATCACAATGAAAATAATTCAATATGAATTAAAATAAAATACATTTTATGTGCTTCTAAAAAGCACTCATTGTTATGAGGAGCAATACTAATTATTCAGAGTTAAAATTCTATAGGCAGTATTCTTCCTACAGAATCTTTTATATAATTCTACAGATTTTTATTTAACAGATGTAAAGGTTTATTCATATTCTTCAGGAATGAAAACAGGGGAAAATTCTTTTTATCAGCTATTATTATTTCCTAAATGGTTTTGTTTCAAGCCTGTGAGAAAGTCTGGGTTTTTCTACTAACCACTTTTAAAGTACATTTCTTTTTTCTCTATTTCTTTCTTTCTTTTTTTTTCCCCTGGGAGGATCACCTTGAATTTCATGCCACCCTAGGACTACAGAGTAAGTTCCAGGTTAGCCTGGGCTAGAGTAAGACACTACCTTGAGAAAAACAAACAAACAATAAATCTATTCTCTCTGCGTCTCTCTTTTGTTTTGTGATTTAGGTAGAAGTTATTATAGTAAGTGGAACTTCTAATATATTATAATCAGTTTGTAGTCCCAATTTGCCTTCTTTTATTGTTCAACAAGAATATAATTTCTGATCTTTTAAATATTTATTTATGAGAAAGATAGAACGGGCATGTCAGACCCTCTAGCCACAGCAAACTAACGCAAGTGCCACCTTGTGAATCTGGCTTTACATGGATACTAGGGAATCAAACCTGGGTCTTTAGGCTTTGTAGGCAAGTGCCTTAAGCAATGAGCCATCTCTCCAGCCTCTAATCTCTGGTCTGGAATCACAGAGATTTCTTTTCATTTAGTATTAATTTTTCTTACCCCCTCATCAGTGAAATTACTCAACAAGTACCAGTTTCCATTTTAGCATCTCCCTTCATTTAGACAGCCTTTTAAAAAATGTCTCCCATTGACTTTGTGTTCTCTCAGGTGCAGCAAGCAAGTGACAGTGATATAATAATAGATTTTCCTCTTACAGCAATGTTTAAGGATTGTTCAGCCTTCTCGGCCATGCCCTATACAAGTGGTAAAAACATGACTTGACCATTATACAGGATTTATTTTTGAGCTGCTATACAAATGATACTACATAGTTTCATAACTTAATTATCAGTTATACAAGAAAAGACCACCTTTCATTATAATTTGTGGAATCAAAGAAGTCACGTTGGAGTTGATTTCTTTTACAGTTACTTAGATTAAAGCCCACCACTGTGAAATCAAGAAAGTTTCTTCTGATCCTGAACCTGTCAACACATTTCCTTTCCACTTCCTAATACTACAGACTAATTAATTATTATGTCTTTACTGGTAAGTAAAGTTTGTGACAGAAAATAACAACAACAACAATAAGATTTCCTAGTTGCTAGTACTCATGGACAAATAAGAAAATATACTTCTAGTTTAAATAGTATTTTATTCAATTATTCTACATTAATCTTGGTCCTGATGTGGATTTAGTATAACTAAAATCAGTTGTATCAATGAGCTCTGAGAAAACAAATTAATAACCCTAAAGAAGTAATTATTTATATAAATATTCAAATTAACTTTTATAAGAAGCATTATTCTCATGCTCAAATACATTACTATTGTCAAATTGTCTTACATGCCATATTGTCTTATACATACAATCAGAGTCAGATTTCATTAATTTTACTCTTTACTAGAACTTTAAATCACAAAATGGTTCAATTACTGTGTCAACTGGATCTTCCATTTTAAAGCATCATGCTTGACTTGACAAGTAAGATGTTCTTTGTTACTTATTTTGACCTTAGAGCAAGTAATTTACTTGAGACAAAATGGACATAGCTTGCTCTTCCTCAGTCTTTCTTAAATTTGTTAGGATACTAACTCAAAGTCTATAAAATGGATAGCAAGAAAATTCCACTACCGTTGGAGTTCAGATTTTTTTTTTCATCTCTGCTTTAGTTTTCCTTCAAGAAGGGTTTATAACAATAACATGAGCTGAAAACATTTAGAATACCTCAAAGCCTTTGTGAATGTGCAAAGAAAATCAAACTAATGATCAAAATAAACAGATAAGTATTAAAAATGAAATGTGCCTCACAGATTGAAGGGTCAGACCATAGGAGGTACATATAGATGGTGAGTGAAAGATCCATTATCAAGTTGTGTATCAGATTCCCCCAAACTGAAACATTCCTTCCTTGGGGGAAGGGAGAAAGTTTGGAGAGTCAGGAAGTCAACAAGCTGGGAAAGGGTTTCAAGACCATTCCCTAAGAGTATATAAAAGGGAAACGAGCTGGTAGAAGAAAGAGTCTCCCATTGAGCTGCCTGCAAGTCATGCAGTGCACTTGAGACTCTGACCAGAGAGATGCCTGCAGGTTTTGCCTTGTGCTCCACAAATGTAGCTTCAATGTGTCCTTCATCATCTCTACTGGGGTGGGCTTATAGGTCATGTGGCTGTGTTTGACTTGAAATGGTACAGGGAGGTTGTCATCCAGCATAGGGTGAGACTTCTTAATCATCGCAGAGCAGTGCCCTAGATATATCTGTTTCTTGATATGGGTAGTTATCCGTTTTATGGCTCTAGATTCATGATCATTTTAACCTAATTTTCCCCAAAGACTCATATCCTAAACAACAGTGGAATTAACAAGGCTTACCCTAGGCATTGAGGTTTTAACATGAGTCATATAGTGAAATTCAGCCCAGAATGTGTCTAAATAAGTAGGCAGTTTTCACAGACAATTATCACCTTTTTAGAGAATGGTAATATATTTGAACAACTGTATTTCTTATCCCGTAGGTTCCCTCCATGAGGCTATTGAAGTAAAAACATCATCTAAATTAGCATTCAAATAAACTGCATAAAATAGCTGCTGTTTTTAAATGTACATGTTTTTAATCTCACCATATTGGCTATGGGTAGCAAAATGGTCCAATGTAATTTTCTTTTATTTAAATTCTAAAAGCCAAGTTCTAGAGAGTTGAAGTCAACAGTGTGATGTGAATGTTGACTCCTATGTAGAAGAGAGGGGTACATTGTGCCAGCCAGTCATATGACTTCGTTTGCTACTATGAATGTGGAAACATATCAAACAAGATTTCCTCAATCCATATGTTTACTTACATCTACTTACTGTTTTTACATTTTCCAGTACATGTCTTATATTATTCTACATCCATGTACATCCCTCATGCAGATGGGTAAAATTCTTGTTTTGTTTGTCTATTGCATACATGCTTGAAATTTTTAAGCTTATTATTGTAATACCTGTGATACAACATTGCATAAATAGCATGTGATTTTTAGATTAATATTTTTCTTCTGAGAGAGATATTTGTAAAACTCTTTAAAATACCAAATGTTAAAATATAAAATGAAGTAAAAGTGAGCTGTGAAGAAAATTGTTTATCAAATGGCATAATTATTTAGTAATTATTCACTTTATGCTTTGAAAATACAGCACAGTGTTTGTGTTTGTAATAGCTCTTTCATTTTTCATGTGAATGCATGCCATAAATATTTGTCTAAGGAAAGACCTGCTCTGTGTACAAATGATTGTTGAAACTGAGTGCTTGGAAAGAAGATCTCTAATGTTTTCACTGAGAAATAATGAAAACATATTTGATAAATAATTCATTTACACCTGCTGTGCGTAATAATCACTCAGGATGTTGTAGTCTTTCTGGAATAGTTCTCCAAATAACTTGTCCTCTGCACAGTGTTGTTTTCTAGCAAGGAGGCAAGAGTTTGTGATCTTTCAGCAAGCATGTTATTCTAGAAATTAATGCAATAAAATTGGTCCCTGAAGCTTCATGTAAATGATTTTATCAGAAATGTGCAAATTGCTTGGTCAAGGAGTAAATAAGAATTATCTGAAAAAAAAATACCATTATGTAAATCCTAATTCAAACTTCACCACTTAGTTTTTGCAATTGCCTGTAAATAAAACATAGTTTTAAGACATGTAGGCTGTCTTAAAACATATGTGACAGAAAGGATCACTCTCTTGTCCATGTTTGGTGATGTACTATTTTTCAAGGTTCATCAAATAAGAAATATGAATTATCATTCATTTCCTTCTAGAGCCACATCAAATCATCATATCAAATGATCTGGATTTAACAAAGTCACTATAAGCTTCCAATGCTTGTTCAAGTTTGAGAAAAATGTACATATGTTATAGGAGAATCATATAGAGGACAGTGATTTAATATAAAACAGTATGCCATAAATGATAAAATACCATGAAAATTTGAGAATTTACACAAATATGATAATGGAAATTTACATATTGGTGTGAAAAATAAATTTCCTTTTTACTTTCAATTTATGCTTACAAAATTTTGTCAACTATTTCATCTTCTTATTGCAAAAATCTTATATTTGGAATTTAACTATTTAACAAGATAGGAACTTTGAGAGGATTTTAAGGAAATACAAATGTATGCCATTTTCACAGTATAAAAGAATGTCCCTTTGGAATTCATGGCAATGAATGTATAACATAACGCTTCATGATACCATAATCGTATTGGTAGAAGAATGTAAGATGATATGCTATATGGTACCAATATTTGTGAATAAAATATGAATGCATGGTAGGCAATGAGCTTCTAGTAGAAACAATACTAATATAAAACTCAATAAAATTATAATAATAATGTATATATTCATCTTTTAAAAGAGATAATATCCCTTTTGTGACTTTTTATGTTGGATAATGACTAGTATTTGAAACTTCTAAGTTTCTGAGACCACCTAGACAGTTGATACTGTTTATTCCCCTCTGAGTATGTTTTATCATGCTCTAACTTCAATACTAAACTACAGAAATATCTTTTCTAATAAGAGATAGTATACAAGAAATGCTGAGATAAACAAATGAAAGAGGTTGCCCCACAAAAAAACAAGAATACACAATATTGATATGAGCCAATGATGTATGAAAGCATGATGATGGATTTATATGTAGGCATGTTAACTGTTAATATTATATGATGAATAAATTCATGACATAATTGAAACTCTAGGATAATAAAGAAAGAAAACAGCAGTCTAAGTCAAAATTTACATGCTCACAAATCAGTAAAGTAGAAAAAAAAACTTACTTCAGTAGAGCATTGTTAATAATTATTGAGTCATTGGATGAAATCCACTTCTATTTCTTTTAAAAAAGATGTATGATGGGCTGGAGAGATGGCTTAGTGGTTAAGGTGGTTGCCAGCAAAACCAGAGGATCCTGGTTCGACTCTTCAAGACCCATGTAAGCCAGATGCACAAGGGGCACATGCGTGTGGAGTTCATTTGCAGTGGCTAGAGGCCCTGGCATGCCTATTCTCAATCTCTCTCTCTCTCTCTCTCTTTCTCTCTCTGCCTCTTTCTCTCTCTCAAATAAATAAATGAATAAATAAATAAAAATAATAAAAAGATGTATGACACTGACTAGTTGGGAAGAACAAGGGGTTTATTAGGAGTGGACAGGGCAAAGGAGAGTAGAATTGGAGGTGAATATGATCAAAACACATTATATATATATATATATATATATATATATATATATATATATATATATATGGTTATCAAATAAATATTTTTTAAAGTTGTAGTAGAAAAGCTCAGAAGACTAGGAAAGAGTCTATAAAATCAAAAGCAGAATAAACAGGAATTTGAGAAAATATATAGCAAATATTTTAAACAGAAATAGTTAATAATCAAAATGAAGTATTTTTATGGAAGAGGTTTTTTTTGGATTTTATCAGCATAAAGAGAAAATAAATTTTCATAATTTTTAAATTTATTTTCAGGGGAGAAACTTGTTGATAGAAAGGATGGCTTGAATTATGGATGAGGTTATATCAGAATTGCTGACATTGTAAAGCTGAGCCCATTGGATAAATCTGACCACATCCAATATAATTTATAATATGTCTACTGAACATGATCAAATACCTCAAATACAGATGTTAGAATTTTAAATAAAATCCTTCCAGAGAGATGAAATTGGAACCATGTATTAGGCAAAAAATGCATATTTGTAAAGATTTTAAAAAAACAGTAGGATGCAAATTCTTTTATTTGACCTTGAAAAAAAAACTATTTATTTCCTTTGCTAAAGCAGTGTTTTTCATTGAAAATGCTCCTACCAGGCCTTGAGACTTCCCCAGTTAATGAAGAATGTAGCTCAATCATCAGCCCACTTGTGGTATAGTCTTAGCAATTAATTATGTATTGGTCACTAGAGTAAATTAACTTCACTTCTGAAAGCTTTGTTTGCTGTTGAGAAATGATACATTAGACATGGCCACATGGAGGGTCCAGGCAGGAGAAAGAGGCATGGAATTATATCATGTCAGACATGAAGCTTAAATCTGACTTCAAGTATTCAGTCCTCCCCTCCTGTCTCTTCTTCTATCTCTTCCTTCTCTCTTTTGCCTTCTCTGTCTCTTCTCTCTTTCTCTTTCCTTAACACTCTTGTATTTCTTTCCAGAGGAACAGTTGTGATCTGCTGTGATATACACTTCTGCAGAATTTCACACCTGAATGATGTGTCTTGATTGTAGCAATTTGCCTTCTTGGACCATGTCACCGCTATGGAGGTAACCTTGACCAGGGCTCTGGAATCTGAGGTACAGTTTGACTGATTTATATCTCCTTTCTCCCCTCATCCTTCAGCAGTATCTTAAATATTTATGAAACAAAATCTTAAAGCTGGAATGTTTTATTTAATCTTTGTGTTGTGAAATATCTGATGCACAACAGTAAACAAAAGCAAAACTATAAGGTGTACTCTGTGTATTCCCTTTTTAATTTTTTTTATTATTTTATTTATTTTGGAGAGAGACACAGAGAGAGACAGAGAGAGAGAGAGAGAGAAGACAGACAGAGAATGGGCACACCAGCAGCCTCTCAGCTGCTGCAAACAAAATCCAGATGCATGCACCCCCTTTTGGTCAAGTGTGGCATTGCGCCCTTGAGTCACTTTGCATATGGCTAAATGTGGGACCTGGAGATTGGAACCGGGTTCTTAGGCTTAGCAGGCAGGCGCCTTAACCACTAAGCCATCTCTCCAGCCCTGTATTCCCTTTTAATAACTATTTACTGACAATTTATAAAAGGAAACTGAATTTTATTATATATTCATTTTCTTGATTTCTTTTATTGTATTTATATGGTGAGAATAAAATTATAAAATTCAATTTGCTTTTGACATATTTATAAATGATAGCAATGGCACTATTCCATTTTGTCACATAACCATTCAATTCCATACTTTTAAGAACCCACATATAATTCAGTGTGGTTTTCTTTCCTTTCATTCATGTATAGTATTCCATCATTTGTGTATCTATTTACATTACATGTTATACATAATCTTATATATGTCTATTGTGTAAGTTCCTCTGGCTGTAAACCTACAACTGTGCTATTGGGCTATACAGCGATGTGTGTGCGTGATGTGCTAAGTACAAAGGGCCTTGGTCAGGCACAAAGTTTTGCATATATGAATCAAGTCTTTCAGTGAGGAAGCTGACACTGATTTCGTGCATTTTGAACTCAAATTTAGAGATTATTTCACCTGATTCATTGTACACAACTTATGTGGGTAAGTAATTAGTGTAAACTCATTAAATACGGAATGTAAATAGCAGAGGCAAGTTGCTTCACATATTTCCTAGCAAAAAAACTAAATGTCTGATAGAAACACAGATGTATACTTTGTATAAATTTAAATTCAATTGAATTGAAGGAATGAGTTTAGCTTGCGGAGTCTTCTGATGTGATCTATCAGTTCTTGCGCTTGTCTCCAACTCACTTACAAAAGAAAAGTTTCTATTTATTTTCTAAGTGGATTGGTTGTCCCTATCAAACCCTCTTCTAAATATTTCATTTATGCCCTTAGATTAGTGCTGTTCTCTGCTTTGATCAGTGACTAGCATTTTTTTTTCCCCAGAGGATGCAGGTTGTTGTAGATATTCATCAGTGGTCTATGTGATGAGAATAAGCGACTGTTGAGTGCTCAGCCCTCATGGGGACGTCTATAGAACATGCTCTGTAGCAGTTGATTTTTCTTTGCTAATCAGAATAAAGCTTTTATTTCAGCCTACATTTCTGAGGAGAAGCTTGAGGATGGCTGGAAAAGCATGGCATGAGTAAGACCCCCAGGTATTAACTCTTGTCACATCACCTGGGCAGAAGCAGTCCAAATGACCTAGATATGAATATGCAATGGGCTGAAGTAATAAACCTCAAGGTCATCTCCCAGTGACAACTCTTGCACCAGGACTCTATCTCCCAAAGGGCACAGTTTTTCAAGTTGTCACAAGCTAGGGACTCAGTATTAAAACCCATGAGGCTATCAGGCATATCTGATTCAAATCACTCTCCAAAGATCAAGGAACATCGTGGAAGAGGAGGCAGAAAGAATATAAGAGCTGTAAAGTGGAGAGGAAAGCTGTGGAATTGTCTTGCCTGGATATGGAATGGCCATTATACCTATGAACTGACAGCAGTTGTGGTTAGTTGCACAAGAACTGCACATGATTGGGCCAATCAGCTTTCTGTTATGGATGGGGGGAAGGGCTCTCAACATCCCCATCTCTCCCTGGAGTGCTATTGGCAGTTTATCATTGCTGGAATAAGAAGATACTTTAACTTACTGGAATAAGAAGATACTTTAACTTCAGTGGTTCAGTGGTTTAGTCACTGATAAATTGTCTATATTCTATCCATGCTCATGCAAGCAACCCTAATTAAACTCTTTGGATCCCTCTGCACCCGCTCTCAAACGTAGGTATCAAGGTAAAAGAAGACTGCTTGGAAAAGGATCCAGTGGGAGTGGGAAGGGCATGAGAATATAACAGGTAGTAAATATAATAAAAATAAATGATTTTATTTACAAAATAATATATCAACCCAACATGCCCCACCAAAATTCCCAGAAATTTCAACTAGAGAAGAAAACAATAGGAATAGAAAAAAAAAAAAGAAGAAAAAAAGCCTATGTAGACCCAGCAAGACTTAAGTCTTTTGACCCTTCTGATGATATTTTGTTAGAAAGATATTTAAGAAGGAAAGATTAATTCAGTGTTGTTTAATCAGGTGTCTGAGTTAATTTACTGACATTATCTGCATCATGGAAAATTATATTCATTAAGATTTTAATAATAAGATGAACTCCATTTATGGGCTATTTTGTTTTCCCTTTCAAATCCCTCCATAAAAGCCATTCACACATTCAACTTATTTCTTCTAAAAATATCCATGCTATTTTAATTAAGCCACACTGCATTTCATAAAGATAGGTCAATTCCCTTCTGTCCTTTTGTGTGGTCACCTGACTTGTCAATGACAGCATCACAAATGAGTATGGACAGCTTTATCTCTGGGTTTGTAATCACCATTAAAGAATGTCCTACTACTACAAGTAAAGATTAGGCTTCTCATAAGACCATTCACCCATGTAAACTATACAGCATTTTTCAGTATGTAATTATCACCTACTTAAAGACCTCATATTCTGTATAATTTAACATTTACTCAAGCCTAACATTGAAACATTTATCATAGATAAGATAGTAGAGATTTCTTACATAGTTTTACTTGTTAAATCTAACCTTTACTTTTGTTTACAAGATAAATAAAATATATTTTGTTTCTTAAGGAGTGGTCTGAATGAAGAAGATAATGATATTTGTTGACCTCAGATGTAAAAGGAATTTCTATATAAATTTGATTTATTAAGTGGACAAGGTTGGGCTCAAATAATATTCCTTCTCCAATCCACTTTGTAGTAATGTTAGACTATTGTTTTATTTATAGCAACATAAAATATGCTCCCCATGGACCAAAACATGGAAGAGAAGCTCAACCCCTACTCCCTAACCCTAATTAGTGTATTGATTCCCTACTTGTCACGTTCAGATAGACTTTTATCATTCCAGTGGGTTTTATTTAAGGTTTGCACCTTATTTTATAGTTGATAATGTTCTTATGTAAACACATTATTCTTTTTGGCCATTCAATTCAATGTGTCTCATTCTCTCTTCTCAGAAGGTAAAATTTATGATATAAATTCATGTATTCATTATGAGTGTGCCAAAATGTCCCATGTGTTTGCTGAACCAGGAAGGACAGCAGTCAGGTGAAAGCGCTCCAGATTTGGCACCAGATAGACCCAGAGTTTTCATGCTCAGCTGCTCGTCACCTGTCTCACTCTATGCATTTCACTGCCTAAATATAAATTATGTCTTCCTGCAAATGAAGATTAGCCAAAAGTTAATTTATATAACATTCCAAATAGAAATCAAACCTAATCTGTATTTATTTGTTATAGAAGTCCATTCAAGAACTATCAAGAGAAATAAATGGGATGGTTGTAGCTGATTACATGGGAAGGTCTAGCAAAGAATGAGATTATAATATATGTTACTGTTAGGTTTATTATGGCTACTGCTGTCCTAGCACAATTTCTTCTGTGTATACTGTCAGTTCTGATGTATGTACGATTAACCATAATCAAACTAAACATTGTATGCTCTCTTCATTAAAAGCTAGTGTTATACTTTAAAGTCAGAAGTAAATTCCTATTTTTTTGTTCTGTTCCTTATATTGTTTTGTTTTTTTTTTTTCAGCATGCAATGTTTTTCAACCACTTTTTGCTAATGTGTTTAAATAAAGGGAATAAACAGAACATTCCACTGGGTAAGACGGTGAGTATTTAAAAGGGATAATGAACTATACCTCACAGATGGTAGCAGATTGGTGTTAACACACCAATAAATAAAATAAGATAAAATATTTTTAAGGATTCTTTAAAGGAAAAAGAATGACTATTGTTACAAAATCTGTGCAGCCAACAACATATTAGGTACTTGATTGGATATACACGGTAAATAGGATGGGATGGATTCTTTGTTTCATTGTCCTGATATTTGTGAGGGGAATGTGGCCAGGAAAAATAGACATATCAATAATGTAAACTTAGATATTCATATTAAACATATGGATGTCTACAAAATGACAGCACATAATAGGAACTGTGTTTCTACTGCATACTTGCTATATGTTATCATTGTTAAATAGACCTTTATAGTACACCAGCAGAGATTTTCTATTTCTATCAGAAATGTGGGCTGGTTAACTTCACATAATTACTATTATCATTATGAATAATAGCAGGAGTATTAGGGATGATTCCAACAACAAACAAATGATATAGCGTCTGAAGAAAAACTGCTAACATGCATGACACTCAAGAACTTTGAAGAGACAGATGTGTTCTAATATATTTATCACATCATTTAATCTTCAAAACAACCTCATGTGATTACATCCAGCTGAACCATTAGGAAATATAACAACTCCATAAGAAAAGAGACATTGACTACCTGATGATACTGAAGAGAGATAGAATAGGTTACCACTTTGTATGCATAACTATGAGTGTCTTATGGACAGAAGTTAACCTTCTTATAAACATTGTTTAGGATGGAATTACTGTATCACTATTTGTGTTTGAGTGATACTTTGTTTCCTTTCCATTATGAGGAAAAACTGACATTAGAAAAGGTATTCTGAAAGCACAGACCATGTACTTCTATGACACTAATATTTCCTTTTTGTTTGCTTGTGTTTTTAGCATCACTTTTCTTCAATACACACTGTAGCTTGAAAACATCAGCACAAGGAAGGTAGGCTATAATCTAAAAGGAACAGTACACGTCATCACCTTCTCAAATTCTTTGCCTAAGATCATTTTTCATTAACATATTAGTGTATCTTCTACTGTTTGCTTGTCATATGCTTTCACCCTTCTACTGCCCACACTTTACTAATTTTGATCACAGTTTCATCATGCTTTAATGTACATTTCAAATACTGTGATTTTTTTTATTTGACTTCAGATTAGACAAGTAAAAGGCTATGTGAGAATCAATATCTAACATATTACTGAACATTTGTATCTTGAATTAAAACAACTCAAATGGTTTGCAGTCCCACCTTTAATCAAGTGTAACCATAAACTACAAAGAATTGTAAATGAAATGAGTATGAGACATTTCACACTCCACACAGCTGGATGATAATAACTTTCCACCTGTTAACATATTAATAACAGTGTTAAAGAGCACATTGTGCTGGAGGTATTACAAGTCTCTGCAATTTTACATGTGTCAAGAAATAGTTTGCTTGTTAGCAACCAGTTACAGAGTATCAAAGCAGAATGAATTCCATGGGGGAAGCTGGTTATGTAATAAGGATGAGGGAAAGTCTTCCTTCATTGAGTAATTTAAAATAATCTGTGAAAAGCACTGAATAATACAGCAAGAAGGATTGGCCTCTGGAGGTATTAGATGACCTACAGTAATAGATCATTTCCATTCCTAATGTCTCTGATTAATATGTCATAATTTTGAAAGGTGCACTCTGGAGAAGACACTGAATGCTAATACAAAGAGACAAGCATGGCACAGAAAGGGGCAACCTGTACCAGCCATTGAGTTTTCAGACCAGGTAAAACATCTCATTAGACCTAAATATAAGAGGTTTTTAGACAATGTTATTTTAAAAAAAAAAAATTGTTTTATTTATTTATTTGAGAGAGGGAGGGAGAGAGGCAGATAGATAGAGAAAGAAAGAGAGAGAGAAGGAGAGAAAGGGCATGCCAGGGCCTCTGGCCACTGTAAACAAATTCCAGACACATGTACAATCTTGTTCATCTGGCTTATGTGGATACTGGCGAATCAAACCTGGGTCCTTTGGCTTTGCAAACAAGTGCCTTAACTCCTAAGCCATCTCTCCAACCCATAGACATTGTTTTATAAGGTTCTTTTCCTTCCTTATAAGTGGTTTCATCAGTTAAACTGAGCAGTTTTTAGTAATAAATTCAAAATCTGATTATGAAAAAAAAAGGAAAACAAATACAACATAATAGACCTAACCTACATTCCAGGAAGGAATATTGAAACTTAAATAAAACTCATAGGTACAGTAAGTGACAGGGGAAGAACTTTCTCTTGAAGCTCTGCGTGAATAAAAGTGAGAAATAATAGAAAACAAATATCCATGATAAGCACACCAGGGGTTTCTACATTGCTATTTGATTTGATGTTTGCAGCAAGCATTTCTTTTAGTATCGACCTTTCAAGTCATTATGATGTTACGAAATTAAATTTCCTTATATGTAACTGGATAGGAGTGGTTTTATTTTATTTTATTTTTTTCAAGGTAAGGTCTCACTCCAGCTCAGGCTGACCTGGAACCCACTATGTAATCTCAGGGTGCCTGAAACTCATGGAGATCTTCCTACCTCTGCCTCCCAGATGCTGGGATTAAAGGTGTGAGTCACCACACCCAGCAGGAGTGTTTTTAAAAGACATAACTTAGAAAGCAAACTTCACTCAAAGGAATTTCTTTTGAGACCAACAGAGGGAATGTGGGATGGGAGGATATGAGTTATCCTAAAGAATAGAAAAAAAAAAATGAAGTGAACTATTTTTCTATGTTAATGTTTAAAAAATATTATTTAATAATCATGCCAGACGTGGTGGGTCATGCCTGAAATCATAGCACTTAGGGAGTCTGGGAGAAAGATTGCTGTGAATTTGAGGCCAGCTGAGAAACAATGTGACATTCTCTCTCAAAACAACAAAATCATTTCAATTGTATTCAGCATAATGTCAAACATTTCCCATTTCCATAAACTCTCAACGTGTTTATTAGCCTGTATTATACACTCTTTCTTTCAACGAACCTAAGCATAATACCGATGCCAAAGAGTTCTTAGTCTGTAATTGCTAACCTAGCAGCTGATTAGCTATTGGGTTTTCTTTTGGGCTATTATATATCTCTCACTAAACACAAGGTTGCATTTTGTGAATGAGAAATAGACCTAGTTGTGCATTATGGCTATAGGATTTTTGATTTGTTTTTGTTACAATTTGTCTTCCAGAATAATAAAAAACTGTATGAAATCATGATATGAATAAAATGATGTGTAAATATAAGGCAAATCAGCACAGTAACTAGCAAAGAAATGTTATTAAAAGTAATCATGGTCCCCTAATAACAGAAAGGTGCTCTTAACTACTCTCCTACTGTGAAGAAGACTGAACAGAACTCTTCTGAGCCAATATTAGTCAATCACCAGCCAGTAGGGAAAACCTTCACAGCTACTAGATAATCAAGGAGATGCCAAAGCAGTCATTATGCTAACCACATGCAGGGACGATCCATATAGAAGCATTTTGATTATTTATTTAGCATACCAAGTTTCACATTTTAGACTTAGAAGAAGTAATAGAACCATGCTGATAGCATGCCTACTATAGTATAGTGAAAATTTGTAACTTTGTATTTCCTACTGAGCAAAACCAGAAACGATGCTCTTCAATCAATGGCAAATAGTTTATATAAAGCCCCATGTAGAAATGGATGCTAATATATATTTTATGAAGCCGAGTTGATAAGTGCCACATGATACCTGTACAAGTTGAGGAATGAACACTCAGTTTTTATAAACATGGCCAGACTTGGTTTAATAATGTAAATCACATGCCTTCTTGAATGGAATTTAGCTGGGTGAAGTCAAATACCAAACTTTTAGAAAGCAAAATTCACCTAAATGTAGATAATGCTGGGAAATTCTTGAGTTTAAATATAGTTGAATATCATTAAACATTCACCTCATTAAACATTCTATCACTTTCATACATGCAGACACAAGACCAGCTGGTTGTAACATGCCTAAAATAGTTTTAAAGTGTTGGAGCTCAAACCCATGGTCTTACCTGCTTGAGAAGAGCACCACCCTGAGCTCCATCCTGGTTCCTTGGAGCACACCAAGGTATATATACTCTTTGAAACCATATTTCATCAAACAAGCCCTGGGCACTCTGATCCAGAACTAAGATGGGAGTGTGTCAGCTCAGTCTTAAGAAACAGGATTTTGCCTTAGCTAAGAGAAGGAAAAACATGATATACTTAGAACAAAAATGCCTTTGAAAGTTTCTGAAATAGGTCTCATCTTAGCTGAAGCAGCTCCCCTCCAGGCCTTGCACATGATTCTAACAGACAATATCATATTGTTTTCTGTATTATCTTATTTGGCGTATACTCAAATTTTCTTTATAAATCACCATCACCATTGCTTATAAAAATTTTACATACATGCCATTGATTTATATTTTGGCTTACTATATCAAGCTGAAAAACTAATGACAAAACAATATGTAAACCATCAATTAAACATATTCTAACCATTTGAAACTAAATGTTTTTTTTAACAGCAGTTCAGTGTATTTTTATTTATTTATTTATTTATAATTTATTTTTTACTTATATTATTCTAATTTTACATTCATAATGGTGACTCCATTATCCTTCTCCTTGTCCTCCTTCTTCCAAAGGGACCCTTATCAATGGGGAATGCTAACAGGGTGGATCTGAAAACTAGACCCCTCAATCTGCTGACTTCAAGAAACCCACCTCGCCACTAAAGAGAGATACCTCCTCAGGGTGAAAGGGTGGAAAATGATATTCCAAGCAAACACAAATAAGAGAAAAGCAGGCGTAGCTATACTCATATTGGATAAAATAGACTTCAAACCAAAAGTAACCAAAAAAGACAAAGAAGGCCACTTCTTACTTATCAAGGGAACAATCCAACAAGAGGATATCACAATCATCAATATTTACACACCAAACACAGGTGCACCACAATACATAAAGCAAAAACTACTTGACAACAAAACAGAAATAACCACCAACACCATCATAGTTGGGGACTTCAATACTCCACTATCAACAATAGATAGATCATCCAAACAGAAAATGTTGTTTTTTTTTTTAAAAAAAAAAAAGATTAATTTTAGTCTTTCTCCTAAGGAGTGTCTTTCAAGATAAACAGTCTCTGGCAAAGACAGATTAAAACAATTCTATAATTATTAGCAATATAGTTGGTTTAAACAAGAACCAGAACCTGAAACTGCTGTCTGTTTTTCTTCTCCATACAAAAACTAAGTGGACATAAAATCTTACTCAAATCCTATGAATCCCATCCTATTCTTTGGAGAAAAAAATTTAAATTTATTCCATGTTGTGAAAAGGCTCTTTGTACCATGAAAATCATGAACTCTGGGTCATATTTAGTTCCTTCCTGAGTATGTGCATTTGTTGTTTAGTCCTTCCTTCTCTAAACTTTGGTATAACTGGTTCGTTTAGTCTACACTTCAGTTAACATAATTGTCACACTCAAAGAGTAAACTGTTTGCCACAAAACCTAAAGCTCACCTACAGTCATTGCTATTGGACATGATTTTACCAGACAGTTTATCATTATAACTTATATTATTTACTTTTCTTTCCTCCCAGAACATGAACTCTAGGGGGAAAAGGCAGCTTGTTTGTCTTCAGAGTTGCCCCTGTGAATCTTAGAAAAACATCTTGTCCATTGAATATATTCAACAAATACTGGGTCTTGAGTAAACAGTCACCCTGTTAATATATCATAAAACATAGATTTACACTAATTTTAAAAGCTCCTGGATTAGATGTAGTCAAACTAAAATCTAGAGTAATTGCCCGATACACAAAGCATAAAAAATAATTCATTTGATTTATTGAAAAATTTCCCATAAAAGTTCACTCAATTTGATGGCTATAATCAACTTCTCTTTTGTCATTACTGTTTTATTTATGAGTATTATTTTCATCCAAATGTAGTTCAATGCCAATGAAGAAGTATATAGCTCCTATGTGAGAACTGTAATTCAGAACTCAAAATTTGTTTTGTAGTACTACTTAGGACAGACCTGTGAAAACTTACTAATTTTACTACTTAATAGTATGTATACATACATACATACATACATATATATATATATATATATATATATATATATATATATATATATATATTTTAAATTGTATTTATTTATTTGAGAGGGTGAAGAGGGAAAGAGGCAGAGAGAGAGAGAATGGGTGCACCAGAGCCTCCAGCCACTGCAAACGAACCCTAGATGTGTGCGCCACCTTGTGCATCTGGCATACACAGGTTCTGGGGGATCAAACTGAGGTCCTTTGGCTTTGCAGGCAAATGCCTTAACCACTAAGCCATCTCTCCAGCCCCTCACTTAATAGTATATTTGATTGATTTCTACAGAAAGTTGCGTCCAGGACAGTGTGGCATATCATCGTCATATTAACACAGCCAAAAGTGTACTTGTATGTGAAACAGTTTGGTCCTAATTTAGAATTACAAACCTGCCTGTGTAAAGTGAATTCTAATCACACACAGCTCTTCTTAATCTGTAAGGAAGATCTTTCCAATCAGGAGCAGCCGATGAAATGGTCTGTGTAGTGGAAAGGTTTGATTTTCAAGTTACTGTTTATTCTCTTCTTCATCATCAACAACAAAAAACTCTATTCACATAATTTTTCAATGAATTAAATGATTAGTTGTCATGAGTAATTTTTCGTTTAATATTACAAAACTGGAGGCTAATGTATAGAGTAATCTCTTATCTTTAATGCTTTTCCCATAAGTTGGCAACATGTAAAATTTAAAACAAGTAACAATATAATACATGGATCCTTACACTTTAGAAAACTCCATACATTATTTTTCTGGGTGACTGAAATATGAATTCCAATAGAGCTTTTCTCTCTACCCCTTAAATAACTAATGACTTTACTACCCTGTAAATGATTCTTTTAATGAAACTTTAGCCACCTGTGTGTGGTAATCATAAAAAACATTGTGAAGTTGTCATCTATTATATTTTTGATAAGTTTATAATAGATCAAGTTAACTGGATTTGGCATCTTGTAGCACCTCTTCACAATAAGATATTATCTTTGAGGAATTGGATATTGATCCTTCTTTAAATTCAGACTAATGACTTGTAGAGCTACTGGGGAGTTATAAAATACACACCTCATAAATTCAACCAAAAGAAAAATATACTTGCTATGTTTAAGAAAAAATACAGCAAATGCATAAAATTAAGTCTAAATTATGTCTAAATGTCTGCCTTTCTACTGGGTGTGGTGGCACATGCCTTTAATCCCAACACCGGGGAGGAAGAGGTAGGAGGATCACTGTAAGTTCAAGGCCATCCTGAGACTACATAGTGAATTCTACGTCAGCTTGGGATAGAGTGAGACTCTACTTGAAAAATAAATAAATAAATAAAATGTCTGCCTTTCTCTTTTCAGCATATAACATAAATTCAAGTGTTATTTCCATAGGTGCAAATATGTGTGCTCAAAATCAAATTGTCTTATCCAGAGTCATAAAGGCTAAAACAACATAAAATGCTGTGAATATTATTTATTTATTTTCTATTTGCACCTTGTATCAGGAAAGGATGGAATTGATCTTAATAAGTGGCATCATTATTTTTGTAGATTCCTTATCCCACAGCTAATTTATCAAGACCTCTTTAAAAAATATATTTATTTGAAAGAGAGAGTGAGAGTAAGAAGGAGAGAGAGAGAGAGAGAGAGAGAGAATGGGTATGCCAGGACCTCTAGCTGCTACAAACGAAATCCAGATGCACATGTCACCTTGTTCATCTGGCTTTGGTGAGACCTGGGGAATTAAACCTGGGGCCTTTTGCTTTGCAGGCAAGCACCTTAACCGCTAATCCATCTCTCTATCCCAGTATCATGTCCATTTTGATTGTAAAGTGCGTATTTAAATTTCTTTCACTGAATCACATACATAGAAGAAGGTTCTTAAAATGGAAATGATGAACAAGAAATATAACTATAAAGAGTCAACCTTGAGATTATGAAAGCAAGACACTGGCCACTGCTCCAGCTCTCCCAGCCTCACTTCTCTTCTTTTTCTTTATAAAATTAAAATCCAAAACATTACATAATTCTCTATCAGTATACTAATTTGTTCCTCCTTTCCCTACTGAACCTCCATTTTTTCCCTATTCTTCCCTTTTCTGTGTTGGTGTCTTTTCTTTCCTCCTCTAGCCATGGCAACCTGTTGATTGGCCCAGCATTAAGCAGGTCTTGTACGAGATAGTGACAGTCTCTGTAAAGTCACGAACATGATGACCACTTTATAGCTGGGAGATACTGTTCCAAAGATTCCCTTTCCATCCTCTGACTCTTATACTCTTTTGTATCACTTCTTCTGCTATAATCCCTGAGCCATTGAAGGCTATGATAGAGATGTCTCTTTACATGCACTCAATTATCAATTATTCTCAGTACTTTAATGAGTTTTGAGTCATGCCAGCACTCACCACCATCGAAAAATAAATAATTTCTTTATATAAAAATAATATATATATATATTATATATATATATATATATATTTAAAATATATATAAAATATATAAAATATAAAATAATATATAAAAATAATAATAATATATAAAAAATATAAAATATATATATATATTTAAAGAGGGATTTGGTGGGCATAATATATCCGTGTAGTCAAACAACCTTAGTAACCTCCCTCTTTAGGGTTTGTGGCACACTCAGACATAGGTTTTTGACTAAGTTTTCAGCACTTGGGTATGAATTCCCTCCCATGGAACAGGCCTCAAATCAAATTAAGATCAGTTGGTTATCACCATAACAAATATGTCTGTACTGCAGTAGTGAGCACATATTGCCTGGGTAACCAGTTATATAATTTGTGGCTCCACTGCAGGTTAAGGCCAGAGAAGCCTTTTCTCCTCCAGCAGGCTACATAGCTCTTTCCAGCACTATGACCATTAGCCATCAGGAAGAAACCTTCCAGTTCAGCTACAGCTTGATTTCTCAGTGTCCTACAGTGCAGGCACATGGCCTCTTCAGCAATAGGCTCTTACCATCTTGTTCCGGTGAGCAACCAAGAACCTTGGCAAGAGCCTGTATTATTTTCAGTGTCTTCTTTGTACTTTTTCTCTGAGTGCTATAGAAATTATGTGTTTCATGGACTAGAGAAATATCTCGGTGAATTAAACATTTGCCACTAAAACTGGGGTACCTGAGTTCAGTGCCTAGGCCCCATGAAAATAGCCCCCAAAGCCAGACTTCTGTAATCCTAGCATGTGGACAACAGAAACAGACATTGAGTTGGAAGCAGAGGCAAATGAATTTCCCTGAAGAATTTGGTACACACAGAAAAGTATCCAGGGCAAGAAACCCTGCCTCAAATGAAGTGGACAGGCATGGACCAATCTGAAAGTTGTCCTCTAACCTCTAAACACATGAAGTGACATGGGCATGCCTACCCTCATATGACCTCCCCCTACAAACTAAATCAATAAAAATAAATAATAAGAAGAAGTTTTTCAGGCTCATTTGCATGTTGCATGGAGATGTAATTCATCAATATTTATAACACAATATTCTATGTATACAACATATCAACTTGTAGTCAGAAAATTTCCTGGTTTTGTTTTCTAATTCTAATGAGATGGTACTAGATTTTCTAATGCATATGAACAGTATGATATCCTCTGTGGAAATAAAATTTGTTTCCTTTTCCTTAATCTTATAAGCATCACATCTTTTCCCTACTTGACTGGCTCCCCCAGAGTTCCCTGAGCAGACGTGAGCACAATGATGACACAGCAGTGCTCCTTGAAGGGGGTGTCTTCACTCTGGTGGACAGATATCCAGTATGGTGTTTCCTGCATGGGGATTTTGTGATTTTTGTAAGTTATAAATATTTAAGAAAATCTCATTTTTCCTTACTTTGCTCATTTCATTGTTTTGTATTACGCACATCTGAAATTAATCCATTTTGATACCTATTAAAATGTGAATGTTCTTTATTCTGTGGTATATTAAATCATATTTGATTTAACAAGTGATAACTTGATGTTGACAAATTAACAGGTATACCCAAAAGAGCATGGTGTCTTTTTTTTTTTTTTTCTTTTCCTCATAGCTAAGGTATTATCTGTTTAGTTAGAAGGATTCAGCACTAGGGTTATGTTTACATAATAGTCATTGCTGCTTCTCTTGGAACTGGCTTTTAGAGTCATAGTTCCCTGTTAAGATAGGGAAGAAAGCGGTGCTTTTTTTGATTCTATTATTTGGAAACATTGGTGGAAATGATCATTTTAAAATTATACATATAGAGGCTGGAGAAATGGCTAAGTGGTTGAGGCACTTGCCTGCAAAGCCAAAGGACCTTGGTTCGATTCCCCAGGACCCACAGAAGCCAGATGCACAAGGAGGCACACGTGTCTGGGGTTCGTCTGCAGCGGCTGGCTGCCCTGGCACACCCATTCTCTCCCTTTCTCTCTCCCTGCCCATCTCTCTCTCTCTCTCAAATGAATAATGCAAAATAAAATATTTAAAGATAAATAAATAAATAAATAACATACATATACTTAGAAGCTTCTGGTGATATACATGGGTTTGAAGTTTCCAATGCAAACATTTAATAACTGATTCAACTCTTCTAATCAGTATTGCATTTAGCTCTCTTTTTACTTTCTAGCAATGATTTTGGCAAAGTGTGTATATCTGTACATTAACAAATGACTTGATTTCATTACAGTTCTCATTTTAAACATGTGATTAAAATTGGTTTTAATGCCTACTATATTGTATTCATAGCAATTTTTAGTCTCTAGTTTTTATTTGTTTTAAATAGAAAAATATATTTCACTACCTTAATATATGTATTAATATATTTCATTTTAGTTTAAGACTTATATTTCATATACTTTCTATTTTTTCTTTCCTAATGTTTCTTCTATCATTTAATTATATGACTTACCTAAATTGATGAAGCAACTTCTGTCATTCACCTTTTCTCTCTAAAAACAGAAATAATGCAGGTATTGTTTTATTTTCATGGTAATCAAAATAATAGTTCTGGGCTTGCCTTCTCCCACAATGTCTGAATTATTCCAGTTTACTGTGATTTGTGATGTTGTAATACATGAATTTGAAAAAAATATAGAAATATTCTAATGTCAAGAAAGATTTCACCATTCTTTAATTATAGTTTTACTTCTGTTTTATTCATCTGTCCTCTTACATTTCACAGCTAGTTCAAAAAAATAGAAATGGCCACACATGGTGGCACATGACTCTAATTGCAGCCCTTAGGAGCCAGATGTAAGAGTATCTCCATGAGTTTGACACCAGCCTGAGACTACAAAGTGAATTCCAGATCATCCTGAGTTAGAGTAATATCCTATCTCAAAATAAATAAATAAATAAATAAATAAATAAATAAATAAATAAATGTTGCCATTTGAGTAGCTGACTTGAATTTCATAAAACAGAAATCCAATGTTCTTATATTTTTGTTGACTTTGGAGTTTTCCAGCTACCCAAATCGCATGAAACTGAAGAATTCTTTCAAGTATTACATGATTATAAGGAAAGAATCTATTATTTAGGGCATAACCCTTTGTATGTGACCTGCAAACTGACCCTGATTTCTGACTTTTGAATATATAGTTCTATAAGTTTTCCAAAAACCTAGCTCAGTGCTGGGTGTGGTAGTACACACCTGGAAACTCAGCACTTGGGAGGCAGAGATAGGAGGATCACCGTGAGTTGAGGCCACCCTGGGACTACATAGTGAATTCCAGGTCAGCCTGAGCTAGAAGACCTTGCCTCGAAAAACCAAGTTAATAAAAAAAAAGGGGGGGGGGCTCAGCTTCAAAATTACATATTATGTATAAATTAGCAAATGTGCTCAGGAAATCTCTCATATTCTAAGAAAATTATATTATTATATTAACAAGAAAGCCTTCTGCTCATTCCTTTTTGCTCAATGGGAGGTTGACCTTCCTTAATCTACTCTTAACACAATGTAAGCTGTTTTTTATGTAATATAACATTGTATAACTTAATTTACAATGAATAATTTTCTGTCCTTTTGTTGTAATAATATATTTTTCTAGTGAAATTTTATATTGATTTGAATTACTACAATCATGCAATTGTTTCTTTTATGAACCTGGTTTCAAATGTTATAATATCACAACACAATTCAAAATTCTAACTAAATGTAGTAATTATATTTTGGCTTCACTTATCCCCTGACATAGTTGTCAAATGGACAGGTTAGTATCTGTCCCTGTTTTCTGTAGTGAGCAGCAGATCTTTATAAAGATATTTAAAATTTTAGGACATTTGTTTATCTATACAAAGCATCAATAGATATCCTAGATTATGGAAAGCTATATTCTTCAAAAGTGCACTATGTACAGAAATATGCTCTCCAGTGACCTATGCTAGAAACTATGCTCTGAGCTCTTTTATTTTTTTCTAATCAAAGTGTCTCTCAAAAGGAAACTAAGTATAACCTACAATTTCTAAAACATCCCTTAAGATGATTACTATACACTAAAATTTATGTTTATGTTAAAACTCTTCATTGTAACTTCTCATTTACAAACTATGTTACCTTTATTTAAGTATGTCCAAATAATTTTGAAATTAAATTTAAGATGGTAAAACAGATAATTTTATTATAAGGAATAAAAGTAAATACAGGTAAGCACCTTAGTAATTAGCCCATCTTGTGCTGGAAGGTGCTACATGAGCTACTGGGGGAAAGTAGCCAACATCTGTCCAATTAACTCTAAGTGTCTCAGAAGTAAACAATTTCACTTGATGCTCACACAAGTGCAATATTGGCACACAGCCAGTTGGTGGGTAACCAACTGCTCTTAGATTGGCTAACAGATCCACTCAGTAGAAAGGAAACCATATCTGGAACTGGGAAACAAGTCAGAATAATAGCCACATAATGATTCTGCTTTCCATTGTCAACTTCGCACTAACCTTTGACTATACGTGGGTTCACACCCTTTTAATGCTCTGTAAATTAATAATGTTTAACCTATTTAATCGGTGTTGACTTCATTCTCTGTTGGAGAATCTGCTTCTCTTTTTCAGGCAGGAACTGAACCTGAGGAGATAACTGACCCAGTGCACATCACCCTGGGCCCAACTGAAACCACAGAGGAATTGGGGAAATGAGCAAGAGTGCTGCTTTCTTAGTGAATCTGATATCAGCACAAGGGTGAAGGAGACAGACACTGAGGACACTCAACACCTACCAAACCAGAGATCCAGAGGCTCCTGAATACCCATCATTGTAGACTTAAAATGCTCCCAGCATGGCTCAGAGAATTTTGTGAAAGAGGATGTGGAAAGATTGGTAGAGCCACAAGATGGAATATTTTGCACAGAGACATTGCCTCTCTCCCATAACTGGCTGCTCCCATAAGCTGAAGTAAACTCTTCCCTTCATAAGTAGTTATTGGCTAGGTATTTTGTCCCAGACACAAAACAATGATACACATGGGTTCTAATATTTATTTGAAAAAAATACATAAAATAGGACAGAGTTCATCATCTTAATTATATTTCTAAGTACCATTATTAATAAATATCATCATCAGGGCATGCATATTTTTTATGCTTAATGAGAACAAAAGACAACCAAAATCTATCAACAAGATGAGAATAGAGATAGTTGACTCCTTAACAGGAGATAAACCGCCCCTCACACATCAGCCAGGGCTTGGGTGAAACCACAGAGGAATGGGTGAGATGAGCAAGAGTGCTACTTCCATGGTGAGCTTGACAACCTGGACCAGGGGGATGGAGACAGACTCTGAGGGTAATCAAAATACATCAAAGCAGAAATAAAAATGCTGCTGAGAGTTTAACACTAATATAAACTTAAAGCACAGAGAATTTTGTAGAAGATAGGGCAGGAAGAGAATTAGATCCACAGGGTAGGAAGGAATATACAGAGACATTGCCCCACACAATGACTGACTGCTGCTCTCACAACTCTTAACCCACAACTCCATGGTAAATACCAGCAATCCCACTAAGGAGAGCCTTCATTGGAGTGGGGACAGGGAAGAAGGAAATGATGGTACCAACATATGAAGTGTCCATACAAAGTTTCTAATTAATAAAAAATATATAGTTGTATTTTTCTCATAGTCATAATTTCACTAAAAGGAACATTTTTCCTAATCACAAATCACAAAATGGTTGTATATTCTTCTATATATTTTGAGTGTATTCACACAATTATATTGGTTAATGTATTTCTTGTTTTATACATACAAGTATGATGCAACTTTTATGTTTATTTTGGAGAATTTTATCATATATACACAAGCATTGCTAAGCAAGTTTTAGGACACTTGGGGATAAAGGAATACAAACATAAAAAAAAAAAAAAAAAACTTCCTCTAGCAGCCTATCAAACCAACTTACTGGATATAATAAATGCTATAAGGAGAATTTTATAAAAATTTCTTGATAGTAAACATATTTTGGTCCTGGGCTACTGTGTGATCCACAGGAAGTTTTTCTTAAAAATATATGCTCAAAGTATTGCTCTAATGAGAGCCAGAATTACAAACATGTCAGGAACATGTAGACAGAAGAGACAATTGCATTTCTAAAGCTCTATTTTGATATGTTATAATTGAATTTCTGAAACTGTATTTGTGAAATGTATGTCTAACATAGATTCATAAAGTAAAAGGAAAATAAATTATTTTATTCAAATTCAAACTTTTCATGTGCTACTGGGGCACAAGAGTAATTTCACAGTTGTGGTTTAATAGACAAATGATTTCCTAAAGCTATATGATTTTGAATCTATTTTCTGGATTGAAATCTTGCAGGTAAGACCTATAAATTTTTAGATATATTCTTACCTACAATATGAAGTTTTTGGATGACATTCAGATTAGAGAGACGGAGGAATAAGCATATATCAGCAGACTTTCTTGTGTAAGTTAGTTCACGGAGGCTAGCTAGTACACATAGAAACTTAACAGCTGACAGTCTATCAGTCTTTTCCTTCTTCATAGGGAAACATTGTATTAGATTATTCAAAAAAAAGTGAACCATGTTTAACACTTTGTATCTTACAAACCATGCTAGTACCCATCATAACATAATTTCTTCAACATTTTTTTTTTCTTTGGAGAGAGACAGAGAGAGAGGGAGAGGAAGACAGATAGAGATGGGCGCACCAGCAGCCTCTCAGCTGCTGCAAATGAAATCCAGATGCATGCGCCCCCTTGTGTTCAAGTGTGGCATTGCGCCCTTGCGTCACTTTGCATCTGGCTAAATGTGGGACCTGGAGATTGGAACTGCTGGAGATTGGAACTGGTGTTCTTTAGGCTTAGGAGGCAGGTGCCTTAACTGCTAAGCCATCTCTCCAGCCCAGCATTTTTAAGTATATTTCTCAAATTTAAAATGCTCAAATTCTCATTTTGGTTACACTCCTACAAAAGTCATTATTTACTTTATTTTATTTTATGTATTTAAGAGAGAGAAAGAAAGTCATACAGAGAGATACAGAGATGAGACACAGTGAGAATATGACCATGCCAGCTTCTCCTGCTACTAAAAACCCATTCCAGATACATACACTATTTTATGCACATTGCTCTACATGGGTACCTAGGAATCAAATGTGGGCTCTCAGGCTTTGCAAGCAAGTTTCTTTTACCACTAAGCCATCTCTTCATCCACCAAAAGCTATTTTTAATACTGTATGATTAAGAATTCCTCAACTTGGGCTGGAGAGATGGCTTAGCGGTTAAGGCGCCTGCCTGCTAAGCCTAAGAAAGTCAGTTCAAATCTCCAGGTCCCATTTTTAGCCAGATGCAAAGTGACGCAAGGGTGCAATGCTGCACTTGCCCACAAGGGGGCACACACATCTGGAGTTTGTTCTCTATCTGTCTTCCTCTCCCTCTCTCTCTGTCTCTCCCCCTCAAAAAAAAAAAAAAAAAAAAAAAAAAAGGAAGAATTTGTCAACTTCAGCCCAGCATGGTGGTGCACACCTTTAATCTCAGCACTCGGGAGGCAGAGGTAGGAGGATCACCATGAGTTTGAGGCCACTCTGAGACTGCATAGTGAGTTCCAGGTCAGTCTGGACTAGAGCGAAACCCTACCTCAAATAAATAAATAAATAAATAAATAAATAAATAAATAAATAAATGGAAAAAGAAATAAATAAAAATAAATCCTCAACTTGCCTAGAATACAGGAAGCTCTTGATTCAATTCCCAGCACCTTCACTCCTTAAAATATTTTTCATCTTCTTAAATAAGGATTTCTTTTTTGCTGAATCTCTATGTATTTCATAAGTAAGACATATGATAATATAAAAGATGTATAAGCTGTCATTAATAACAATATGTTGTGATTCAAGATTTAATGGTTTAAATTTCATGGCGAAAAAAGTAACCAATGTAACATTTTCACTAATTCAATATATACTTTTTTTAAAAAATTTTTTCTAGTGCTGGGGATTGATACAATAGTCTTGCTCACACTATGCACGTTCTCTACCACTGAAGTATATTGTTTTCCCTACTTCTAACAGTAAATGAATGAATATAATTATTTCTAATTTTCTTGTGTTTACAATTATTTTATATTATTTTGAACAGATTAAATCTGGTTTTCTAATTCACTCTAGTTTTTTTAATTATGATTTCTTTTCTTTTTTTTCTTTTTCTTTTTCCTTTTTTTTTTTTTTTTTGAGAGAGAGAGAGAGAGAGAGAGAGACAGAGGGAAACAGAAAGAGAGAGGAAGAGACAGAGAAGAAAATGGCCACGCCAGGGCCATTTCAGCTGCTGTGAACAAACTCCAGATGTATGTGCCCCCTTTTGGGTAAGCATGACATTGCGTGCTTGTGTCACTTGCATCTGGCTAAATGTGGGACCTGGAGAATCTAACCTGCGTTCTTAGGTTTGGCAGACAGGCGCCTTAATGGCAAAGCCATCTCTCCAGCCCTCTCATTATGATTTCTATAATGACATTCTTTCAAGCTCAATTCATAATGCTCGCTTTGGAGGTCAAAGAGAACTTTTAGAACTCATGAGCTGGTTTCCTAGTGTGGAGACAAAGCAAACAAATTCCTTTCCTGCATTGTTCAGGTGTGTAGTACACATATTCATGTGTTTTATAATTCTGGCTGCACCCAACATCCTTACACAATGTTTTCAGTAAAATGAGAAGTTGGCATCTATTCCTCAGGATCATGTATGATGGTTTGTACTGTAGTCAATATGATGGGACATACAAACACCTGGAGAGATTATCTATTAGGTTAGCCTCCTATGAATGATGGCCTTCATTGGTGAATTCAGGTGCTAAGACCACCTTTACTGTGTTCATTCTATAGGCTAGGATCCTGGACTATATAAACAGGAGTAAACTGGCTGAGGACCAGCATCCATCAGTCTCCTTTATTCTTCCCTGTGCTGAATGTGACCAACTTCCTAGAACGACTGCTTGGATTCCTTCCCTGACATGATGGACTGTAACCAAAAACTGTAAGCCAATATCAACCTGTCCTTCCTTAAACTGATTTTTTGTAAGAAATTTGGTACCAGCAATGAGGAGTTCACTAATATACCATGTAAATAGGATTTTCATTTCATTCTTTATGAATCTTTCTTTCTCTGAAGGTAAAAAAGAGAGAGAAGTCTTTTCTATATTTGCTTTCCTTTATATATCCTGTAATTCAGTCTATATTTGACAAGAAAAACAAATGATTTCTTAAAAGCCAAATACATCACAACTGACTATTCACTCCTATACCTGTTCAACAATGTTGTGAGATCACAGTGTCAAAGGCAAAGTTCTTTTGTGTAATTCTTGCTTTGAATATGCTCCTCAATGATTCTCTCCCTTCACTTCCTCCTTCTACCTTTCCTTTTATCTTCCCATTTCTCCTACTTCCTATGCCTCTCTCCCACACCCTTCAGTTCAGCTCACTTCTCACTTAACTTTATTTTCCTTTCATCTCCTATTATCCATGAGTTGAAATATATAGTTTTACATTCATGAAAGCAAAACAATGAAGTCTATAACTCCATTGTAGCTTACAGGATTTATTTTCTTTGGGAGGAGATATTTATTTTAGTTTTATTACTTTTTCTATGTCATGAAATAGTATTTTTATCTTTATAAATTCCTAGCTAAGGTGAATTACTTAACAGGGTTATATACTGTGTTATAATGGAATTAAAATGATTTTGAGAATTATGAAGTTTGTTACCTTTACTTGCGAGTATGGAAGTAAACAATGGAATATTTCAAACTCATCTCAGAACCCTTTTATGCTTCTCATTTAACATGGATTTTATATTCCATGTCTACATGTAATGCAATTGGGTTTAATACTATTTAAATATATTGTTTGGTGATATTGAGATATAATAGTGACCTTATATACAATTAGTAAAAAGAAGATTATCTAATTATACATTGAAAAACATAAATATATTGTTGATTAAAATTTCTCTGCCGAGCTCAAGTTTTACTAAGGTGAATGTTCTATTTAGGAGATGACGGGAAATTTTACTTTTTTTAAAAAAATTATTTTGTGGTTTTAACGCATGTCCACAAGCCAATATGCCAAATAATATGACAAGAGATGATTAGTTCCTTATGTGTGTTCCTGCTTTCTAACTAAACTCACATACGATGATTGCTGCTGAACTTAATTTCCATATTCTTGATAAGCTGCAAATATATCTTTTAGTGCTTATTTAATTATATAGAAATTACTTAATGTTTACTTCAAGAATACATTACTGGGGCTGAAGAGATGACTTAGAGGTTAAGGTGCTTTCCTGAAAAGCCTAATGACACAGGATTGATTTTCCAGTACCCACATAAAGCCAGGTGCAGTGGCCTATGCATCAGGAGTTCATTTACAGCGGCTGGAGGCCCTGATGTGTCCATTCTATCCTTCTCTCTCTCTGTCTTTCTCTCTCTTTTCTCTATATCTCTCTGTTGGCAACTAAATAAATGAATAAAATATTTTAAAAGAATGCATTATGTCATGCAATAACACCTTGTATAGGAACTGTGAAGGACGACCTGTAGAAAATCCTTTCTTGTACAAAAGAAGTGAGAACAATAGAAAAATTATCAAAATCAGCTTCTTTCTACCAGCGCATTACCATTAGCACATTTCTCCAAATTCTTCCATCATTATGAAATATACTGTTAAGAACCAAACAGGAAAAAAAAAAAAAACAATTTAATTCTTTCTTTGTGAACTTATTTCCATTTTAAAGCAACTGTGTAACTGTGTTCATACAATCCATTCAGTAAATGTATATGCTTTTCTCCCATTTATCTGTTTCTCATTATAAATACCTCAGTCATAAGCCTAACAAAGATGGTTAGAGAAAAAGAAAAAAAGAAACATGAATCCTCACTGACACCATGGTAAATTAGTTATTGGATGGGGTACTTGGGTGTAGAAAATATAGAGAATTATTGCAAGAGAACAATAAGGCACAACTAAACAAATTAAAAATGGGCAAGAAATCCAAATAAGATATTTAAATGACCAATAATGCATGGAAGATTATTTGACATTGTTATCCATTAGGGATAGGCTGACTCACAGGCGTTATTCTTAAATTCTAGGCAGAATACTATTACATCAGAAAAAATCTCATTTTAAATTATAAATATTATAGAATAATTACAAGCCCCCGAATGGCAGTAGTTCTTAAATTCAGTTACACTTATGAATTATCTGTGGGAAGGAGTCACAGAAATGTGTTTCCTTAAATTTTACAAACAGACGGCCTGGCATGGTGGCTCACGCCTTTAATCCCAGCACTTGGAAGCAGAAGTAGGAGGATCACCATGAGTTCGAGGCCACCCTGAGACTACATAGTGAATTTCAGGTCAGCCTGAACTAGGGTGAGACCCTACCTCATAAAACCAAAAATAATAATAATAATATTAATAATAATAATTACTAACAGACATGAGGTTATAAGAAAAGAAAGGTAACAAAGATGACAAGGGTGAAGAAAAAAATTAACTTTCAATACACTATTTTCTTATATACTATTTATTAGAATGAAGACCATTTTCTGTAATATTTTAAGGTCATTCTAGGATTCCCAAATCATACAAAAAATAAATCACTTAAGATGATGATATAACATGCATTTATTAATATTGCAAACACATGTGGAGCACATATTAAGCATAAAATTCTATTTGGTTCTGATTCAATCCCATAAACAAAAAATTTACTGAAAACTGTGTTGGATTATTTTCAATAATTTCACAGTACATAAAATAGGCTGGTGGGGATGGTACAGTGGGTAAGGAACAAGCATGTGCTGAAGAGATGTCTCCGTGGTTGAATGTACTCGCTTGCAAAGCCTGATGATGCTGGTTAGCTTCTGGCAGTACCCTCTTGAAGCCAGATGCATAAAGTGGTGCATGTGTCTGGAAGTTGTTTGCAGTGGCAAGAGGTCCTGTAAGATTCCCTCCTTTCTGTCTCTCTCTCTCTCTGTATCTCTTTCTTTTGCTCTCTCCTTATATATGCCTCTTAAATAAATAAATAAGTAAACAGTAATAAGGTTGCGTACAAAGTCTGTAGGTCCTGATTCTCCTCCTCGGTACCCACATAAAGCCAGGACCACAAACTGCATATTTCTGAAGTTTGTCTGCAATGACAGCAGGGCCTGGTGGGCCCATTCTCTCTCTCTCTCCCTCTCTTTAATAAATTTTAAAAAAGAAAAGATTTTATAAATCAACATGAAATAGTGTTGAATAATTCCATTTTCTGAAGAAAAACTATTTATTGGCCAGAGAGATGACTTAGCAGTTAAAATGCTCATTGATTAAGCCTAAGAACACAGGTTGGATTCCCCACTACCCACATAAGCCAGGTGCACAAGGTGCTACATGTGTCTGGAGTTCATTTTCAGTGGCTACACAACCTGACACGCTCATTTTCTCTCTCTCTCTTTCTGCATCTGCCTCTTTCTCTCTCACACACACAAATAAAAGATAAGTAAAATATTTCAAATATTAATTATTTTTAAAATAATCAAAATTTACATATGATTTTAAAATCCAAACAATTTATTACTTTAATGCACTACAACTGCATAAGGTGAAATCAACAGAAGTTAAAATGAGAGCTAAACACACTAATTCTTTGTTTAGTATGATCACAAACTTATTTTACACACCAATGTAGCATCAAATTGTGCCATCCCAAATTTTAACAGATCTTAACAGAAAATGCATTTGCTTCCTAAGAAAGTGATGACAGCTAAAACGGGATTCCCATGTTTTTATTCTTTATATTTTTTGAAGAATGAATTTTATCCCCTTTTTCATATATTTTCAATTGTTTGCAATTTGGCAGCAAGCCTGAACTGATGGTGGATGGATTGAAAGAAGCGTGTTTTTCTCTTTCCTGTGATTATACACCATCGAGCACTGGGAGGATAAAGAGGTTCACAGGTAGAGCAGGGCAGTCTTTTCCTCTAATCATCTGTAACAGATAAACTGGCAAGAGGAAGAGGGGGGCACCAAAAGGAAGAATCCAGGTAAAGTTTTTTGATGCAAAAGAATTGATATTGAGAGTGGAACAGAGTGGACACGGACATATCATAAATGAATTTTAATCAGTCATTCATTCAATATAATCATTTTTCTAGTATGACTGACGAGGAAAATCATGGCAATTTTAATAAATTTTTTGTTTTTTTTTCAAGGTAGGGTCTTGCTATAACCCAGGCTGACCTGGAATTCACTATGTAGTCTCAGGCTGGCCTCTAATTCAGTGATCCTCCTACCTTGCCCTCCTGAGTGCTGGGTTGAAAGGCATACAACACCACATCTGGCCAATGTTTTTTAAGGCATAGAAAGATTTATGTGGGAATCTTTTTATTGTTTTTTTTTTCTTGATTCAGTATGTGCGTACATATTTTATTTTTTATTGACTTTGAGGATTTAAAAAAATTTTTTAAGTTAGTTTATTCATTTTTTGGAGAGAGACACAGAGACAGACAGACAGAGAGGGAAAAGGAGACGGAGAATGGGCGTGCCAGCAGTCTCAGCTGCTGTGAACGAAATCCAGATGTGTGCGTCCCCTTGTGGACAAGTGTGGCATTGCACCCTTGCGTCACTTTGCATCTGGCTAAACGTGGGACCTGGAGATTGGAACCGGGTTCTTAGGCTTAGCAGGCAGGCACCTTAACCGCTAAGCAATCTCTCCAGCCCAACATTGAGGATTTTAAGGAAGGTTGTTGTATTAACTCTGACCTGTAATCCTAGCATTGGGAGATATGTGACAGGTGGAGGAGGAGTTCAAAGCCATCTTCAGCTATATAGCATGCTCAAGGCCAGCCTGGACTACATGAGACTCAAACTCAAAGAAAAAATAAAAGAGTATCAAAGGAGAAAGAATAGAAGAACATCTAACTTTGAGAAGAATGCCTATGATATCATTTGTTAACCTAAGTGCTGGATACTAAAGAATTCACATGGAGCTTGATATATTCTTTCTGTGACAACTTCTTACTGTATGGTACACTTGTGTTTGTATGTTTCCTTTACATCTTGCATTTTAATGATAAATGAAAGAAGTGCAGTACACATTAACTTATACACTCATACTCTCATATATCTGTGTGCAGAAGGAGCAGTTTGTTAATAAAAATGGCATCTCTAAAGTCATGGAGAGCTTTATCTTTCTAGCTTTATTTATATGCATAGAGTTCAGATTTCAGATGTTATTTTTGTGGTAAGATGGTCTTTTGGGAGTTTAACCATGGGGGCCAAAAGGAATATGCTGTTGATAGAATTCAAAATGCTGTTTGAAGAGGCAAGTAAAAGTGGATCTTATTACTTTCTGAAAAATTGTGGAAAATAGCAATCTTGTGTCAATTATATTAAATATACTTATTTTTATATTTTCAGCACAGAGCTTTGAAATTTTAACAAGATTGATATGTAAATGATAAGTTATCATGATATGATTTTAATACTACCAACACATCAGAAAAAGATAATTACCATCTCACACTTTCAGCCATCCTTGGAAAATTTAAAGTATGCTGTTGGGCTTAGACACTTGATATTTTTCTAATATAAAACATATTTAAATATAAATGCTTCCTAGATACAAATCATTAATAGTTAAACATATACCAATCACAAATAAATATTCTGGCCTCCCAAACTACTGTCCATGTATCATTAACAATCTTTAGTAATAATAGCCTAGGATTTTATTTATATTTGCTTACCAAATGGGGACAAAAAAATTAAATAAAATTAATCATAAATAACCATGTCTTATAATACATGGGGTTGAAGAAAAATATATATGTAATATTTAACACATATTTTCAGCCCCCTTAGCAACAATCATCATCACATGCTGATATATATAATATCTTATCCCTGTGAAAGTCCTGTTCATGTCATCAGTATAGACTTAGAAAATACTGGTCAGCCAAAACAGCCATGATAGTAATTAAGGATAACAACTTTTGCTGGGGAGCTACCCAAACCCTCATCATAAAGGCTATATATATTCAGCAATCATTTATTGAATTCCCACTCAGACACCTACTTTCACATGAGTACCATTAAGAAAAAGATGCATTATGCACATGTTCACATGCAACAAGTAGGAAAGATGGTCCATTTCAACGACTATATAATGACAAGAAGTACCCATTCAGATAATGATGGGCTTGAAGGAGTAATGCCCAGAGAGGATTTTCTTATACAAATGTTTTGATACTTGAATGAGCTTTGCCCATTTGGGGGTAAGAAAGATCACCTACTTCCTAGCATATAATGATAGGGAAATGCAGGAAGAAATGGAACAGGACATGCAGTACCTCTGCTAAGTAGATTGAAATTAGTAATTATGTTACAAAGTGAGTACTAGGGTAAGGCACTATGAGTATCACAGGCATACCATTACTATATATTTTCATGAGCACATTGTAAATGTTACAGTAATGCTTCTAAAGTGCTTCCTAGCTAGTTGATCTTCGAAATTCAAATACAATTACAGGAAATTAAGGTCATAAGGTAGACAGGGTGACTAGACCAAACATCCAGTGACTCAAACATAGGTTCCAGTATTGGCATACTTACTACCCAAAGTTAATTCTTCACTATATTACAACAAATTCTTCTAAGAACCTACTCATAGGATACCTATTATGAATCAAACTTCTTTTATGTCATAATGTGAATTTTTGGCTAAATTACTTCTAGATTTTCCACAAGGACTGTCTGAAACAAGAATGAGATGTGTGCCTCTCGTCTGGCTCATGTTTCCCTCACCAGATGATAAAACATGCTCTTGACCTAGTATGTAAAAGGCCAAATTGGAACTTTATTTTAACATTCTCTGCTTCAAAAAAGTAAAAAAATAAGTAAATAAATAAAATAAGTACAAATAAGCCAGGCGTGGTGGCTCACAACTTTAATCCCAGCACTAGGGAGGCAGAGGTAGGAGGGTCGCCGTGAGTTCGAGGCCACCCTGAGACTACATAGTGAATTCCAGGTCAGCCTGAGCTAGAGCGAGACCCTACTTTGAAATACAAAAAAAAAAAAAAAAAAAAAAACAGTACAAATAAAAAGAAAGAAGAAAGAAAAGAAAGAAAGAAAGAAAGAAAGAAAGGGGGGGGGAGGGGGAGGGGAGGGAGGGAGGAGGGAGGGAGGGAGGGAGGGAGGGAGGGAGGGAGGGAGGGAGGGAGGAGGAAGGAAGGAAAAGAAAGAAAGAAAGAAAGAAAGAAAGAAAGAAAGAAAGAAAGAAAGACAGAAAGACAGAAAGAAAGAAAGAAAGAGAAAGAAAAAGCCTGGAGAGATGGCTTAACTGTTAAGGTACTTGCCTGCAAAGCCAAAGGACCCAGGATCGAATCTTCAGGACCCATGGAAGCCAGATGCACAAAATAGCATTTGGATATACATACATCTGGAGTTCGTTTATAGCGGCTGAAGGCCCTGGCATGCCCATTCTCTCTCTCTCTCTATCTGCCTGTTTCTCCGTGTCTCAAATAAATAAAATTAAATTTTAAAAATGTTAAGAAATAAAGAAAGGAAGGAAGTACTATGCCATCAACGGATAAAGCTTCCAGCATCCCCTGGAGCTGTATAGATAACTGTGTGAGAGAGATGTTTCCCCAATAATGTGATAACCATCTGCACCAATCGATGAAACAAAGTGAAACCTCAATCGTTCAAGCATTCTGAAGCAACCTCAAAGAAAATTGATCCTGCTTTCCTCACACAATCTGTATCGCCTTACCCGAACATACTTCCCAACTCACTTGCAAGGATCTGTTTGGGTCAATGTTGCGCTTTTAAAGATCAAAAGGGGCTGTTGCCCTTGCCCACATGAAAGTTAAATGGCCACAAACCAGCCAGTGTTGGAACATGTAAACTCAGTGTTGCCCTTGTGACATTTTGATCTACAGGGCCAACATTTATAAAAGGATGTATTCTTTATATGACAAGTAATTCATTATATATATGCTTACACTTATTAGATTAAGTTAATTATTAGAATAAGTTAACTTAGTTAATGCTCATTGCAGCTGAGAATGCTAGCATATACATATAATTCTAACCCTAGGTCCTAAGGCAGAAAAATCTTGAGTTGTAGTTCAACATGGGCTACATAAGTGGTTTAGGGAAGACTGAAGTAGCAATAGACCTTGTCCCAAAAGAAGAAAGGAGAAACAAAATATCTGTAGAGTGGTGCATTTGGACTAGGTACCTTTGGAGTTGATTTTAACTTAATACAAATTATATACTATAACTTTGAAGCAGTGAATTGAAACAGGTAATCCTGCCTTAGTCACAGAAGGAAGAACATTCTACAGGAGTGTATAAGAGTTGTGGACTATAGACCTATGACAAAATAAAATATAAAAATGACAGATGAAAGATGGCTCAGGAGTTGAATGATTGAAGGACAGCAAGAGAAAGAGAGAGACAGAGAATGACAATCAGTGGGAGGAGATGGAGGATAAAATGAAGTAAAAATAGTAGGAGGGGAAAGAGAAGACGGGAACAGGGAGGAATGTATAAAGCCCAGAAATATGCTGTATGCTTATATAAAAACAAAAATATTTCTTTAAGATACAGTTCTTGAAAGAAGAATAAGAGCTCAAAACAACGAAGATAGTATGCCAGCAATGATTCCCATCTTGTATAATTTTTTTAAGTTAAATATTCTGTCTGTTTTTACTACAAATTTGTTTTTCATGTTTTCACATGAAATCCATTCTTCTTCTCTTTCCCCTTTGCCATTAGCCTGTTCTTTACTGACTAGCTTATCCTATTCTGTTGCAGTTTTGTCAGACTACTTTCTTTTATTATTTTGAAATATGTGAAATAGTCAGTGAATAAAGAGAAATTATATTCTCTCATGGTTTTGAAAACTGATATTTGAGCCTGGGCAAGGTAGTGGATTATGGTGGTAGCAGATAGTGAGGGCAAGCTGATTTCCTCATGTCTGACATGAAAACACAGAAAGAGGAAGGACTGGGCTTTCCATTTCCTTCTCAAAGGTTCACCTTCCAATGACCTAACTTCCTCCTGCAAGACTTTTTCTAGTAAAGGTTCAGTCGTTTCCATCTAATTCTTTCACCTTCCAAATACATTATATGTACACACACGTGTGTGTGTGTGTGTGTGTGTGTGTGTGTGTGTGTGTATTCCAAATCTATACATCTACTTTTCCTTTTTACCTGATAATACATGCAAGCATCCTCTAGTTCCAGCTCATGCTACTCGAGGCCAGAGCTTGCTGCCCTCATTGGGACTGAGTGGCAGGAGGAACATGAAGTAGTTATGAATCTGATAAGAATGTGCTAAGTTCAAACTAACCATGGATACAAGCTTCCAGTTCTATCTATTTGTGATGGATTGGCATTTAAATGTTCACGGTTGGTGCAAGATTTAGGGCACACTTAAGATCACTTTCCATAGCATTCTTCCTCCCATTTCTGATGCAAGCAATTCTTCAAAGAGGAAAAATTCTATTTACATCTTCATTACATGCATCCTAGTTACTGAAAAAAATGTTTGCATTTTATACACAAAAGCATAATTAATATTCCAGTGAAAAGTAGAAGCAGAGGAATAAAAGTAATAAAGTCAAAGAGAGGTAAATTCTTTCTCAAATGCTTCAGATTATGCTAAGTCACATTATCTAAATGAGATGGCTAAAAAATGATACACAGGGGCTGGAGAGATGGCTTAGCAGTTAAGATGCCTGCCTGCTAAGTCTAAGAACCTGGTTCCAATCTCCAGGTCCCACGTTTAGCCAAATGCAAAGTGACGCAAGGGCACAATGCCACACTTGACCACAAGGGGCGCAGGCATCTGGATTTCGTTCGCAGCGGCTGAGAGACTGCTGGCACACCCATGTCTATCTGTCTTCCTCTCCCTCTCTTTCTGTCTGTCTCTCTCTGTGTCTCTCTCCAAAAAAATAAAATAAAATATACACAGTGCATGGTACTGGTTCTTTTAAGTAGGCATTTGTAGCTAGGATTCCAAACTCTTTAATATTTCAATATGAATTTATACTGAGAAACTGTGTCCCATGTAGCCTCATGGGATTGCCAACAGAATGAAGGTAGGAGAAAGGTTTTAATTCTCTATTTTATCTTTTTAAAATGTTGTTAATTTTACTGTATATGTTGTGCTTCTTACAAAATATAATTAAGGAAAAATAAATCCTACTTATTGAAAAAGGCAATGGAAATCAGTAATTCTAGATACTAAGAACTAACACATGTGGTTTCTGAAAATTGTTGAGAATTTGACAAAAATGTGTCTGAGTTTAGTTTGAACTAGTCAGAAAGTAGATGGTTACATTCTCAGAATTCCAATAAATTTACACATATAGTTTGAAAGATGCATTAAAAAGAATTTGAGGAAAAAAATTCATTTTGTCACATATATCTTGATGCATGCATGTTTTCCATAACTACCTCAAGAATAAGTAAATAAAGTTACATGAACTTAAGTAAAAAATACAGTAAACTATTTTAAAATATTCAAAATATTCTATTTACCTAATGGTCAAATCAAAATAATCAAATGAACATACATGATTCATATACACCTGATTTCCAAATTTGAGGGAAACTATAAATTTCTGGCAATGATTGTCCTTGATGCTTAATCCTGTTCTTCTATACATGTTACTCACTGTGCAGTGACACACTGCTGCATTTCATTGTGTTCATTGTCCTTTCCCTACATACCATCTCTGAGATGCATCATTGCAATGTTCAGACATGGATTTAATTCAACGGCTACAATCTAGTCAAAATTAAGACATGACTTTAGATAGGTGAACGTTATGAACTGCTCTGAAATATGTGCATTTTATTAACAATGAAAGTTTATGCTATAGATATTACAGTCCCAGGGATTTTAAAATTATTTTATTTATTTCAGAGAAAGGGAGAAAGAATGGGTGCAACATGGTCTCCTCCTGCTATAAACAAACTCCATATGTATGCACCACTTTGTGCATCTGGCTTTATGCCAGTACTGGGGAATCTATCTCAGGCCATCAGCCTTTGCAAGCAAGGGCCTTTAACTGTTAAGCCTTATCTCCAGCTCAAGACTCAGAGCTTTTAAACATTTAATTTATCAAGTAAATAATTATATGATCTTCAATAAAACAAATCAAATGGTACAGTTGTGGATCATTAGAAATTGGTAATTTTAAGACAAGGTAAAACAAGCCACATCTGAAGTTCAAACAGCAGCAGACTTACTTCCTTCACCTAATAAATACTTCTTTGCTGTTTCATATGTAACACTTTTTCCAGTCAAATGACTTATACTGTGCAACCTTCCAGAATACATTGTTTTATAGCCCAAAATTATCATGACAACAATAAAAGACAGATATTTGTAAACATTCCATTAAGAATTGATCATGAACCTGTTATGTCAGGTATCTTTGACATAATGTCTTGCTTGTTTCTCATAAATATTTTCATGAAACAGTTCATTTTCACAGCTACATTTTTTATAGACAAGTCAGGGAGGTTGAAGGAAATCCAAAAACTAGTCCATGGTCTCACATTAATGCATATTAATTAGTCAGAAAATTGCACCAAAATTTTATCTTTACTCTAATGACTTTTCACATCACTTTGGATGACTCAGTTAACCTCTTCTGAATACACACACCATGTTCAGTCTCTGCTGTTGAGTCACTAATCCTAATATCAACATCTCTCAAACACATATCTTGCACTTCTTTCCACACAGACTTTTCTACTTTGGAAACACAATATGTATATCCAACAATGGAAAAATGTTTTACTGACTTGTAAGCAAATCACCTATATTCTCTGTGGAATAATTTCTGCCTTTTTATTTTAGTGTGTTAGCATGCTTAGAAGGATTTGTATTTAATACTACTTAATACCATGTATTAAATGGTAATCTAAGTCAAGATTTATACTCAATTCAACAATTAAGTATATGAATGTATGTAAACAGGACTTCTAGATCATAATTTTCTCATGTTTAAGTTTTTAATTTCATTCACTTACTGCTTGCCTATATTCCTCTTGCAGCTTGAAAATCAGTCGGCTGACATTTTATTTTTTGTCTCTTGCATGTTTCCTCCATCTATTCCATTTGTTTTTCTGGGAATCTCAACAACTTTTCAATTGAAGTTTTGTTCTTCTAATATTATTATTATTATCATTATTTATGTATTTTTCATTAAATCCATGAGACTTCATTCATTAAATTTTCTGTAGTAGACTCCCCCTTCCCTCCACAGATTTTTATATTTGTGTGGACCATTCATTTCTTCACATTCATTTTGAAATACACATTTCATAAATTATGCTTGCCAACTCTTTTTGCTTCTTGATGATAACATTAAGGAAATAGTTTTTGTTTCATAAATGATATTGTTTTCCTTTTGTAGTCATTCTTTTCTTTTCTAAAGTCTTATTCTTTTAAAAATATTTTTTTATTTGCAAGAGAGAGAGAATGTGAGTGTCATGGCCTGTTGATGCAAACAAATTAAGGGTACATGCATTACTTTGTCTATGGCTTTACATGGTTACTGGGGAATATAATTCAGGTTGGTAGACTTTGAAAGTGAGTGCCTTTAACTGCTCAGCCATAAACACAGCCCTAAAGATGGTTACTAATATTGACAAAGACACTGGTTTTGTTTGACAGAGCAGGAGCTTTCCTGGGCATTGGCACTCTTATAATGATGAGGACTCCTATATCACTAATTGAACACAATTCCAGTGCCAGTCTTCTTTGGACCCAGGTGATAGTAAGTAAGACTAGGCAGGGTGATAACCAGATAGGAAAGAATTGACTCTGTATTCTACAAAACTGTTAACTTACACTTTCACTTTTCTATTGCTCTGACATCAACTCAAAGCAGGTGATGGATTGACTGTGTGGGATCCTCATTCTGGTAACACAGTCAGCGGATCAAAGATGAAAGTCATGACATCAAAGCTATGATTCCAACCAGATGCCAAGAAATGCTCTCTCATGTTAGTTTCCTAGAATATTGGTCTAAGAATTCCAGTGAATTCTAAGGAAAAGAACTTATATCCAAAGTGTTGGCTTGTTCTGGGTGTTTTTGTTCTTCTTGTTCTCCACATTTGATATCATCGAATTAGTAAATACTTTCAGGACTCTCCCAAATTTCACTGAAAACCCTTTACCTACCTACCACACTCATTTTGCCATATTTTGCTTCAGTGGTCACTGTTAGCAAGATATATATATATATAGTATGCTACATTCTGCCATAACTTGAGAGCTAACAAATCCCTTTTAATACTTTTTTAATTTTTTAAAATATTATTTATTTATTTATTTATTTATTTATTTATTTATTTGACAGAGAGAGAGGGAGAGAGAGAGAGAATGGGTACACCAGGGCCTCCAGCTGCTACAAATGATCTAAAGATGCTGTGTGCCCCTCTGCAGCTGGCTAACATGGGTCCTGGGGAATCAAACCTGGGTCCTTTGGCTTTGCAGGCAAATGCCTTAACTGCTAAGCCATCTCTCCAGCCCTACTCCTTTTATTTTTGTAGTCAGGACTTAACAAGATGGCATTAGATGTGTTATTTGACTTGAGATATCTCATGGGTGTGGAATTTAAAGGATTTGGTAAATATTGTAATGATCTAGGTCAGGTAGCTGGTATAAACTTCATATAAAATTCTAGTACAAAGAGAAACGGTATTTTAATGGATAACAGAACACAGAAAAAGGGTTGCTGAAGGAAACCATGTCTGGATATCCTGCAGCACAAGAAAACAAATAAGACAGGAAGATATCATGGAAGTATGTAAGCAGGGAACCACATCATTGATGGAGCCTAATGGTAAACAGAAAATTTAAGATTCTTAAGTTTTATGATCTACAAAGTAGAAAGAGAAAGTAAAAATAAAGTAAAAGACTATAACTAAAAATGTTATTATACAATACTCAAAATACTGACCTAAAATATAAGTAGGGTTACAATGTCCTTAAACACTACTTATTTAGGGAAAGAGGATAGCTTAGCTTGGGTGAGAGGAGTGAACCCAAAGCATTCATGATTATTTTGTTGCATTATAATCTGTGATACTTGTGCCTATGTGATAAGAATCACAAACAATTCACTGAAGGAGAATGAATTTAGAAGAGGTTTAACATTTCTTGGTTTATCCAATATTTCATCTCCCATTTTCAAATGATATGATAGTTCTATTGTGTGTTTTGTATCTTTTAATAACTCTATATTATGTAAATCTTTGCTGTTTGTTCTTAGCATGTATATTATTCAAGTTGAAATTTTTCTTAATTTATGTTAATAAAATAGTCTGTGTCACATAAGTGGAATTGAATGGGCTATTCATTGCTGGCAATTCATAAGGGTTTTTAAGTATTATATCAATATGCATATTTAATAATATTTTATAAGGGATAGTATTTTCATATTTTATTCATTTAATAATTACTTAGTGTTTACAATTTGAACACTAAATTCCATATTAGCTATTATTCATTGGCTTAAAATTATTTAATATGATATTTAAAGGCTCATAATAGCAAGAAAATATTTGAATACCAATCTGTGTATGAAGAACCAATACATACTGATCCCAGTACAAAATGCTTGGGACAAGAAGTATTGCAATTTCAGAGTTTCTCAAATGTCACAATATTTGCAAATATTTTTCCTGTTGAGTATCCTTAACCATAAAGACCAGAATTTTCAATTCTCTACAATCTGAAACTATTGAGCATCAGGTGAATCTTCTAATTAAATATGACCTAGTGCTATAAATATATAAAATTGATATAAATGAAAACAGGTTAATGAGCTATTAATAACAAGAGAGAGAGTATGGTGACACAAGGACCTCTGGCCACTGCAAATAAACTCCAGATGCATGTATCATCTTGTGCATCTGGCTTTATACATGGCACTAGAGAACTGGGCCTAGGTACTTAGGTTTTACAGGCAAATGCCTTAACTAGTAAGCCATCTCTCTAGCCCCAGATTTCTGTATGAAAGGAAAATTCCAATGTTGAAAACATAGATATTCAATTGTGTTAAGTTAAATATAATTAATTTGCAATCATAAAAATATATGGACATAAATCTCTCAGGAAAGACAGAAAGAAAACAGTTATGTCTATTGTATTGTTCGGATATAAAATGTCTCCAAAATTTGATCTGGAGAGGGCCTAATCACCAGCTGATGGTACTATTCAGGGATAATTGGATCAAATGAATATTAACATCATCCATGGATAAATTGATAGATGACAAACTATTTGCAGGGAGTCCTGATTAGAGGAAATAGTTAACTGGGTGTATGCCTTCTTCATAGCTCCTTTTCTCTGCTGTCTGGTTGCTATGCAGTATATATCTTTACTGTGCCATGTTTTTTCATGGCACAGCCCAAATACAATGCGCCCATGGACTGAAGTTTACAGAACTTAAAGTGAAAGTTAGTCTTTCCTTTTTTAAAAGAGCTTCAGGATCATTCTATACCAAAAGGCAAATAAATTCAGACCAAAGGAATGGAGAACAAGTTCAACAAAATTATTGAAGAAAAGTTTCCTACCCTCTCAAAAGAGAAACCCATCCAGACACAAGAAGCTCACAGAACACCAAACAGACTAGACAACAGAAGAAACTCTCTAAGGCATATTCTAAAGAGCAAAAACTAAGAGAGAGTGCTAAAAGCAGCAAGAGAGAATTGGCTAATGGATCCACTCAGTGCAACAGAACACATAGCTGGAACTGGGAAACAAGTCAGAATCATATCAAAAAAATGAGTTTTTCCTCCAATATCAAGCTCCCACAAATCTGGGGCTACAAGAGGGCCTACACCTATTAAATTCTCTCTAAAGTAATAATGGTTATCCCATTTATCTGGAGCTGATGTGACTCTCCATTGGAGAATTTGCTTCTCTTTTTCAGATGGATGCAGAACCTGAGGAGAAAGTCAGCCCACCACACTTCACCAGGGCCCAGAAACCATAGAGTAATTGGGGAAATGAGCAAGAGTGCTGCTTTCATGGTGAACCTGATATCAGCACAAGGGTGAAGGAGATAGACACAAAGAACACTCAATTCCTTCCAAACCAGAGATCCAGGGACACAGAGGCTCCCAAGACCTCATCACTGAAGTAAACCTAAAATAAACCCAATATCGCTCAGGGAAATTCACAGAAGAGGGGGTGGAAAGATTGTTAGAGCCACAAGTTGGGACTTTAAGCATAGAGACATTGCCTCTTCCCCATAACTGATTGCCATCCTCACAACGAAGAGAGTCACTTTGGTGGAGGAGGACAGGGAGGAGGCTAAGGATGGTACCAACATTTGCAGTATACACACTGAGTATGTACATAATTAATAAAGAAAAAATCAAAAGAAAAAAGAAGCTTGTGAACCACAAAAAATGAATATATGGAATAAGACAATATTATTTTCTAATTCTTCACTCAAAGAATAACTATCAAAATCTTTAAGTTTTCACATCTACTTTTAAGTTTTATTTTATTTATTTGAGAGAGACAGAGAGTGAGAGAAAGAGAGACAGAGAGACAAAGACAGAGAGAATGGTTACGTCAGGGCCTCCAGCCACTACAAACAAACTCTAGATGTACGTGCCACCTTGTGCATCTTGCTTACATGGGTCCTGGGGAATCAAACCTGATTCCTTAGGCCTTGCAGGCAAACACCTTAACTTCTAAGCCATCTCTCCAGCCTGACCAGTCTAAGATTCTTGTTCCAGTTTAGCTTAATAAGACTCCTTTAATGAAAACTTGCTGTTGACACTATAGTTCTCAGGTTTGCCTGGAACGTAATTTCTCAAATTTTCTTTATGTTTTCTTTGACTGCCTTCCACTGATTTTTTTTTTTTTTAATGAGCTACAAAAGGAGTTCCTAAGAACTGAGAATTTTCAATACCTAAGCTACCTCCCAGTTGGTTAGTTAATTCTGAGTCATGAAGACAACAAGCTTTTTGAAAACTCAGTATGTTATGAAAGTTTCATATTATGTGTGAGGATTTGATTTTGTGTGTCCTTAGAAATTCTTATATGGGAACCTAACACCCAGTGGGATAATATTAAGAGGTGAGCCTTTATGGTAAGTGACTAAGTCACAGGGCATCAGTGACAGAACGAATTACTATGCTTATAAAAGTGATTGAAGCAAAGTTCATCCTTTTATCAAGTGTGAATTTTGAATGTGAAATACCCCAGGGCCTCAAATGGTTGCGATTAAACCTTGTAATGAATCTCCCCAGATGGTAACGTCCTTGGGAGGCTTGTTGAAGAAGCTGTGTCATTGCTGGTGAAATTTATGGTTTATTAGTCAAGAGTACTGGATATTCAGAGCTCGTTCATCTTGTTGCTACCTACCAGCTTATGTGACAAGATGTGATGGCCAACTTCTGCTCTTACATGTTTTCCCTGCCATGATGAAACTTCCCTTCAAGAATGTAAGCTGAGGGCTGGAGAGTTGACTTTGGGGTTATGTTATTTGCCTTCAAGGCTCAAGAACCCAGGGTGGATTCCCCAGAACCCATGTAAGCCAGATGCACAAGGTGGCACATGTGTCTAGAGTTCATTTGAAGTGGCTACACCCATTCTCTCTCTCTCTCTATGTGCCTCCCTCCCCGCTCTCAAATAAATAAACAAATAAAGTGTCTTTTTAGAAGAATGTAAGCTGAAAATAAACTCTTTCCTCCCCCCATCAGGTATTTTTGGTGTTTTTTTTTTTTTTTTTTTTTTTTTTTTTTTTTTACTTTTGTTCTTCAGGGGCAGGATAGTATACTTTATACCATGTTGCTGAGGTAGCAAATGGAGCCACCTTCAAAACAGGCACAGTCTGAACCAGATACAGATGTAACTGATGCTTTGTTCATGAATAGTCCAGTTTCCAAAACTACAAGAAAGAAACATGTCTGTTGTGTATAAATAATCCATTATGAGTATTTTGTTATAATTCAGGCAGACTACCATGAAGAAGTATGAAATGTCTTTGGGGAAAATCAAATAAAGTAATGAATCTAAGAATAAAAATGATCTTATACATATAATTTGAATCATGAAAAAAACCAATTAGTGAAACAAATGTAAGACATATTTGTATAATTAATAAGTGTATAATCTATTTTAAGAAAATTGAGATATCTAGAGGAATAGCTTAAGATTGTATTTTCCAATAACTGATATTCCCTTCTTTCTGAGAAGTAAATTTTGTTACTTTTTTCAACTTCCATTGAAGTATTACTTCTGACATTAACAAACCCATTTATTTATTTATTTATTTATTTATTTATTTATTTATTTATTTATTTTTTATTTGGAGAGAGACCCAGAGAGAGAGACAGAGAGAGAGAGGGAAAGGAAGATAGGTAGAGATGGGCACACCAGCACCTCTCAGCTGCTGCCAACGAAAACCAGATGTGAGCGCCCCCTTGTGGTCAAGTGTGGCATTGCGCCCTTGCGTCACTGCATCTGGCTAAACTTGAGACCTGGAGATTGGAACTGCTGGAGATTGGAACCAGCGTTCTTTAGGCTTAAAAGGCAGGAGCCTTAACCGCTAAGCCATCTCTCCAGCCCAATAAACCCATTTTTAACAATTACATACACCAGTAGCACAATGGAAGCTAAGGGTAAAAATAAACACCTGAGTAATTGGACACTAGAGTGATTCCTGAATCATCAAGAAAAATGAATTGGGTTTTGGATATATATATATATATCCTTGAATTGTTATAAATCATTTGAAAACAAAGAATGCTATATTCATTCATCAAGGAACTTTTACTAGTCTAATTATGTGTAGAAGGTTAATTGAGACAGGAAAACTATAATTCAATATGAATTTTAAGAACCACTTTCTATAATAGGAGGCCAGCACATGCAGGAGTATTAGCCATTGAGATAATGCTTAAGCAATGAAAAACATTTGAGACCTCACTTTCTGGGAGGCAGCATCCTAAGAACTATTCACATTAATTATATAAATGGTCTATTAGTAATTTCAAATATATTATGATGTTTTTATAGTAATATGATTAAATTTATTACACTAAAATATGGTTTGATAGAGGAAAAAGTAATAGCAAATTCGTTTTTGAATAAAGATTATATAACATTTAATAATTGTCATATAGCAATTTGATATGAATCAAGGGATATCTAGATTCTATGCAAATGGGTTCAGTGATATTTTCAATTGTATGTAGAATAAATGTATTAATATAATTCATGTATATATTTGAACTTTAAAGAATTCAATGGTATACTTGTTTTAATAGGGAAAATCATTTATAATAAACTCATACACAATAAATATATTACATGTAAACTAAAGCTAATATAGTATGACTGCATGCCTGTTATTTTCCTATGTTTTTCAACTTACAAAACTTCAGTAGTTCCTGCATTCTTAGGATCTATTATATCTTAACAGATGTGACATTGATTAGATCCCCAAAATTTAAGAAAATATTTCAAATATATACTTGTGTGGTGGTTTGAATCAGATGGCACTCATATTGTCTTTAAACATTTGGTCCCCACCTGTTGGCAATTTGGGAGGTGGAGCCTTGCTAAAGGAGGGGTATTGCTAGGGTTGGCTTTAGGGTATTACAGTAATCCCCCCCCCTTTCCAGAGCTCATCTCACTCTTTTGCTACTGCCTTCCACCTGCTTTTACAAGAAGTAATGTCCAACCTCCACTCTTTTTCCCTGCCTCCACAAAGGTTTTCCTCAAGACTATAAGCCAAAATAAGTACTTTGCTCCAATCAACTGCTTTTGGTCAGATGTTTTGTCCCAGAAACACGAAGGTAACTACAACATCTTGTGATCATATAATAAGAACTGTGAAATTTGAATCTATATACAGATCTATAGAGAATTATTTATATCATATGAACTGTGTTATAAGACAGAATTCTCTCAGAAAATCATGTTTTTATACATTGTGTTTCCTTTGTATTTGTAATCATCACTATGAAATATCCCTTTTGCTTCTTATCTTAAGAGTTCCTAAAGGATTTATCTTGAGTGCTCATCTACAACCCTGACCATATACAACATCCCATAGACTATAAATTGCAAACCACTTTTGTAAGTTCAGAGACAACAAATCAATGAATGATAAATAATGCTGTTCCACTTTCGCTAAAAAATGGGAGGTTAAGACGTTTCACATTATTACTTACAAGAAAAAAAATGATAATTTCTCTGTTTGAAAATAGATGTCGGTCTGTCTTCTTGACACAATGTAAGTTCATCCATAGAAGGCATTGAATGAGTTCTTTGAGAATGTTTGTCATGATAATCTCACAAGGCTCTTTCAAAAATAGATGTTAGATGTATTAAATGTTTTGAATGCATACTGTAGATTCTCTTGTTTAAACTTGTTTAAGTAGTGAGGCCAGTAGGTGAAAGTAGATAGCTTGTTACAATTAACAGCTCATTACAATCTATTAGAACAATATCTCCCTGCTGTAAGTAGTATATCATTTGAGAACTATGAAGGAGCATAAATGAGAAGAATGACTGAAAATACAGTGGTTTCCAAAGTGGCTCTTGATAAGTGAGCAGATTACAACAAATCCATGAGATCCCAAAAGTAATCCTTGCTGACTCCATCATGGAGGCCACCTAAGTACTCTCTAATATCAACAATTTAGATACTATTGAAATTGTTACGGTTCAAGAATAAAAGCAAATACTAGGTCTACCCATGGACAGTTTTAAGTGCCACTCAATCAATGTTATATGATATTCTTCTAGAAAAACTATTCCCTTCTTTATTAGAAGGAATTAAGTCTTCATACAAGAGGCTCTCCAGGTTGGGCTTGTGTACTTCCCCCATAGAAGGAGAGGAGTAGGGAAAGATAAAAAGATCCTTACCTGAGATCTCAGATAAACCCTGTTTCAGCAGTAAGTAATAACGCACCAGGTCTCATGGCCTGGGGTGGGAGGGATGACGGATACACAGTGTACAGAGTGTGAAAGATCAAGGAACATACAACATCTTGTAGCCACTCATGGGGAGGATATTTTCCAAGTTGGCCTGAGACCTTTCAGTGTGGCTGTTTAGCAGTCCCTATGCTCCTATAAGTAACTGTTTGTCCTTGCTGTCAGAATGCCTAATAACTCATTGGTTGCCAAGAAAAACTTTAATGTAGTCAGCCTTTATTTTGTTTGTGGAGCAAATGTTCATATACTTTTCCCCAGAAAAGAGTTTACACAGTAGACACTTATTGGGTAAAATTAAAAAAAAAAAAAAAAAAAAGCAGTATAATGCTGCAAGAAACAGCCTTACCAGAATAATCTTGACTTTGTAAGAATGGTCTTTAAAAATTATTGTGATAGCATAAAAGGAAAATGTACAGTGAGGTGACATGGTTTTATTATAAACCACATACTACTGGTGCACCTCTCACACTTCCTTGTACCTAATTTCCCAAAGAAACTTATTCAGAAAACAAAGATGCTAAAGAAAATTTGAGAGGGAAGGCCAGCAGAAGAAATTATGTATATAGGACTGCATATAAATGCTATTTCCTTCTGTCTTCCTCCAGCGCTTGCTCTTACTGTGCACGTGGCTTTTATACTTTTGTACAGTGAATACTTTTACACTATAAAATGGTGAATTGACTTAAAAATTACTGCACTTTAATACACACACACATATACACACACATACACAAACACACACCTCAACATATATTTTTTATATTACATCTCTTAGTACAATGTTGAAAAGACCACACACTCTGAGTATTTTTCCAGAAAAGACCAAAAGTAAAAAAAAGAAAAAAAAATGTTCTCATCAAAGAAAAAAAAACTTTTCTTTCTCTTTCAGCAGCATTAATTATGTTGTCAGCTGGTACCCAAGGAATGAGATAGGCAGAGGCAACCTGATTCTCATCTTGTTTAAACTTGTCAGCTTCAAAATGAAGTAGAGAATTTGTAGAGAAAAATGGAGAAGGTCTTCTTTCTCATTTAGAGATAAATGGAACTTCTATTCTAGCTCCTGTAGATTCTGATTTTTTGAAGGAGGGTTGCTCACCAGCAGGCACTCATCTCTTTGAAGAGGTATTGTTATGCCTGCTCTCACCTGACACTAGAGCAGGGGAGTGCTGGAATTTCTCATCAGAGGGCACTCCCACCCTCCATAATGCCATGGATCATCCATGGTTATCCCTGGCAGAGAGAAAAAGTGTTTGCAAAGTACTTGGGAGCTGCCAAGTCATCAACACACATTTTCAAGTTGAACTTTTGCCTTAACCCACTGTTCTTTCTCACTAGCTTTGCTGTTTCACATAACTGCTAGTCCCTCAAGTCAACCCCAAAGAAAAGCTTATCAGGTAGCTTTCTGATAGTACTCCAACTTCCTAAATGGCCTTAGAATGTTTGTAACCACAGGAGAGAAGGGAAGCAAGAGAAGGGAAGGTTAGAAAGGAACAAAAGAAGATAAAGTGTGAGTAGTTTATCCAATAAAGAAAGGGTCAGTGAGAGAGTACAATGTACACACGTGAAATGACATGTCTTAGAACTCAACAGGCATGTGTAGTTTCAGGAAGACTGAACAGATTGAGTGTTATGCAACAGAATTGCAGGAGTTTAAAGAGATTCTTATTAGGAAGTGGATGTTTGATCAAATGGTGGATACTCCTTTAGAAATTTGAGTATCTATGCCAGTCACTCTCTCATTACTGAGGCAAAAAATACCTGGCCAGAAGTAGTATAAGCAAGGAAAAGATTATTATTGGCTTTGAGTTCTGCAGGGAAATTTCATCATGGTGGTGAAAACAAGGTAGAGAGGAAGGAACCCAAGCAGAGCTGGGCTATAACACCTCATAGTCCACCCCAGCACATATTTCCTCCAGCAAGACTCCACTCCTTAAAATTTCCATAAATTCTATGTAAAGTCCTACCAGATAGACACTAAGCATCTAAAAATTGAGACTATAGGGGGTGTATTTTGCATTAAAACAACTACATTCTACCTCTGCCCCACAGACTCATGGTCATCCCATGATGGAAAGTGCACTTAATCTAACCTTAAAAGACTTCACCGTTATTATGAGTTGGTATACTGTTTACATACTTCCAATATATAATGGCATAGGGGAAGAAATACTCCCATTATATAATGGAATAGCAAATTTGGACTATAGCAAATAAAGATGGCATCAGTGCCAGATTTAAACCCAGCACGGCACCCACCAAATGTTGTAGCGCTTGGTCTCATATATGGAACTCATGATGAAATCACCTGAGCTCTAAAAGGCTCTGGTAGGTCACAACTGTGCTACCTGTAACTGTTCTGGGCAGGGTTTATAAGAGAGTTCACACCTCTTTCTGGCAGCCATCCCTTGTGCCTGCATCTACAACACCCCAGGTCCTGCACTGAAACCTATACTTCATCTTTGAGGCTCCATTCAATGGCCTCCAAGGGCTCCTTGCAGGAACTTCGCCCCTGCCTCAGATTGGTTAGCCTAAGTGTCTCTTAAGACCTGTGGTACAATACCTGTTTATTTTCTGACTTTTGCATGCTTCAAAAACCAGTACTATATGGGCAACATTGCTAAGTTATGTTGCTAAGATTTTATACTATGTGAGGATAAAATCTGACCTTGAGGAGTAGGGACTTCCTTCAACATGCTCCTTTCAGAGCTTTGTCTTTTAAAAGAATTTGCATCCTAAGATGTTTGAGCCTTTAATGGGTTGGATCTAGACCTGAGGACATGCTTCCTAGGGTCCCAGTGAAGAGCAGGTTTATCCTTATTAGTAATAATTTCTGAAACAATTATGACTGAAGAGTAGGTCTAGCTTCTGGGACTTCAACCAGGTTTACATATCTTTCTGTGCCAAAAGTTATTTTTTTCCTATCTTTTTGCTTAATATTTTCCTACTTTGGTTCCTTCTTTTTCATTAGAATTTGAGCAGCAAAGAGAAACCAAACTGTCACATGTTTTTTGGGGAAGGACTGGGAAGGGGAGCTGGAAACCAGTAACATGGATGTTAAGAATCAAGGTACTTTATTAATTTACCTCCAATTGACGCGGCTGTAGCTTTAAAAGAAAAAGGAAAGAAGGGAGAGAGGAAACTGATGTGCAGATGTGCAATGTTTTTGGTCCACAGGGAGGAGGGAACCTGAGCACAGGTTGAGATGTTGATTGGTATGCTGACACGAGTTGATGGAGTTCCTTCCAGGAAATCAGCCCAGGAACCAGTGATGAGAGAAAGAACATGCTGAGTCTAAGGAGGATGTAGGGTTGTGGGGACACATGCTATAGGCTAAGGGAGGTGTTGGCAAGAGAGAGAGAATGAGAGATAGGAAAAGAGAAATGGGAGAGATAAAGGGAAGAAGAGAAGGTGGGCATGTGAGTGAGGAGAATAGAGGTAGACAGACAACTGCAAGCTGAGGGGAGAAGCAGGAAGACAAGTGAAAATACACACCTGTAGGGAAGTGAGGGATAATTGCAATACAGAGAGAGGCTAATGACGGTAAAGGGGCTTTTATGTCCTTTGGGGTGTGTGGGGGCTGGTCATTATGAGGTGGGAAGTGGCTGGTGGAGGTGAAAGATGAAGGAGGCAAAAGTCATCTGGTTCCCTGAGGGGCAGAGAGGGAGGGGACATCATAACAGTATATATCAGCTTTGAGTTGGGAGGGGAGGGAGCTGTGAGACTAATAGAAATCACACACTGAGTACTTTACTGCCTTGAATTTTCTCTTCCAAATGCATTACTTTTGAATCTAAGTTTTACTCACATTCTCAAGCCACAGAGGAAAGTAACCAGATCCTTAACAAAGCATCTCAAGAACTGCCTCTAGTCCACTTTCCAATAAGGTCTTCTATTCCCCATCTGAAATTTTGTTAACCAAATCTCCACAGCCCACATTTCCCTTGGCCTTCTGATCAGTCAAAACTCCTACCAGAATGGTCCATTAAGTATAAGTATTAATAGCATGGTAAGAATTCTATAGTATAAAGATCCAAATCCTTCCATGGTCTTCCTTCAAGTCAGTCATGAAGGCCTAAGAAACACGTGGTTATGTTTATTGTACCAACATCCTCACTTCTTATTTCCAAATTTTTTATTAATTTATTTTTTATTGAAAACTTCCTTAATTGTAGACAATATCCCATTGTACTTCCTTCCCTGCCCCCACTTTCCTCTTTGAAACTCCATTCTCCATCAAATATCCCCTCCTCCTCTCAGTCTGTCTCTCTTCAGGTTGATGTCATGATCTTTTCCTCCTATTGTGATTGTCTTGTGTAGTAGTGTCAGGCACTGTGAGATCATGGATATCCAGGCTGTTTTGTGTCTGGAGGAGCCCATTGTAAGGAGCCATACTCTTCCTTTGGCTCTTACATTCTTTCCACCCCCTCTTTCACAATGGACCTCATTACCAATTTTCATATCATTTTCTTGTTGTTGGGATAAAATCCCAGATAAGAAGAAACATAAGGGCTGGAGAAATAGTTCAGTGCTTAAGGCCCTTGCCCTCAGAGCCTAACAACACAAATTTGATTCCACAGTGCCAACATAAAGCCAGTTGGACAAGGTGGTACATGTGTCTGGAGTCTATCTGCAGGAGCTGGAGGTCCTGGAGCACCAATTCTCTCTGTCTGTCTCTCTTCTCTGTCTCTCTGATCTCAAATTAAAACAAACAAATAAGTAAAAATACATATTAAAAAAAATGGTAACTTCTTGTTTAATTTAAAAAAAAGGATGAAACTTAAGGGAGAAAAGGGCTTATTTTCTGATTACAGTTTTAAGGGGAAGTTTCTTCATGATGGGGAAACCATGGAAAGAACAAATAACCAACGTCACATTATCACCTCAAGAGGGAAGAAACAGAAGAGTGACAACATCCAGTAAGGCAGGGCTAAAGCACCTCAAGGCCCAGTCCCCAGTACCAGACTTCCTATAGCAACTCCTAAAGGTTCCATAACCTTCCAGGACAGTGCTAACAGCTGGGGATTAAATATCCAAACAGGCAATGGAAAACATTTTACATTCAATATACCAGTCTCCTTAAATAAACCCATTTTATTAATCAGGTGCTAAACATTATATGTAGACAGAAAAGGCCTTTTATTATCCCTTTTCTCTAATACAAATTTTCTATCCATGTTGGTAAACAGATTAAAATAATCTATTTTAAAAACTAGTAGAGACAACATAATGTGGGAATGATATCCTTGTTGACATTAATATAGTTAAAATTCTGTCCTCCATTACACACCCATACCATTTTGATTACTCAGATGGACTTTCTGGATTAGATATGGTTTTACAGTTTGTTCTTAAAAAATATCTTAAATGTTACATTTTTTAAAAGAAGCTTTTATACAGCAGTATGTATTGACTTTATGGGCACAAATATCACCTGAAAGAGAACATGCAGCATTCTCTAATGCTCAGCTTATGGCTTTGATATGACACTCGACTGAGAACCAAAGGTGATATCACTTCCTAACTTAAGCTTAGGGATCATGGTGAGGAGAAAAAGTTTCTCCATTATCTTCTTCATAACCTGAGACTTAAAGGTCAATTAATGATGACAAAAAGACTTTAAAAAAAAAAAAGGAAAGGCAACAGAAGAAAACAACAAAAAAGTTTCAGTGTCAATTTAAAAATAAAACTGGTCTGGAGAAGTAACAAAGAATCTTGATTTTATAAAAAGAAGTGCATTTACCATTTTTTTCTAATCTCTTTAAAGTTTTTCAATAGTTCTAAATTAAATCCTTTTCACCCCTATCTCTTTATCCATCAGAAAATCCGAAGGGTATTTGGATTCAGACATCCATTGCACCAAAGATCTTTCATTACACAGCACAAACAAGCACTTTTATTGAACAAGAACCCAATTACTTAACCTAGCTTCAAGTTTCATTCTAGCCTGTGGCATCTACCCTGACAGAGGCCTACTAATCTCTTCTGATGGACGTTGCAACATATCAGTTCTGATACACAGAGATGATTCCTAACCTTCTTGTAGAGAACCACTGATTAAATAAACTGAGGTGCCCATCTCAGCTTCCTTGGACCAATGAATAACAATGAGAAAAGGCATATATGAACCTTTTCCTCCTCTACAAAGTATGCTTAGAGAGGAAAAGGGAAAGAAAGAATAGACTCTGAGAAAATGGCCAGCATTTACCAAAGCCTTGTAATGCCATTACCTAAGGTGGTTTATAGCTTGTTTTGGCACTATAAATTACTGTCATACTCCCTATATTGGCTAGAACAGAAGAAAATCAATCTTCTAAAGGTCATATAATTTTGCTCCTGTCATTTTAAATTTTATTGAGAAATAATGTTATTGTCCCTACCCTTTTGTCAGTAATTTTCAGCAATGCATATCTATTAGAAAAACTAGGAATTTCCAAAGGTTGTCCATTCCTACACGTTCAAATCAACTTTCCATCATGCTGAAAATTGCCCTCCCTTTATATTTTTTATTTGGTGTTTGTAGTGGTTTGATTCAGGTGTCTCCCAGAAACTTAGGTGTTATGAATACTTAGGTCCCCAGCTGGAGAATTTGACAGTTGAAGCCTCCTGGAGGCCATGTATTGTTGGGGGTAGGCTGGTAGGTGTTACAGCCATCTTTCCCTTACCAGTGTTTGGTACACTCTCCTGATGCTATTGTCTATCTTATGTTGGCCAGGAGGTGATGTACACCCTCTGTTCATGCCATCATTTTCCCCTGATATCGTGGAGCTTGCCTTTAATTTGTAAGCCAAAATAAACCCTTTTCTCCCACAAGCTGGTCTTTGTTGGATGTTTTCTGGCAGCAATGTATACCTGACTGCAACAGAGCTATACAGAATGATGTTACTGTCTTACATTATAGTTTTTAACTTATTTCAATAGTGTGATAATATGACCTGGGGAAATGGACATGTTCTTAAAGCCCTTGCAGTGCAAATATGCATTTCTGTGTTATATCCATGTGTTGTCCCCAAACCCACACCTAGCAGGACATTGTAGCTCTAGCATCAAGGATTCCCTTTTCTCATAGGGACAGATGGACGCTAAGATACTAGATTCACTAGCATGGTAAATGCAGTGAGGAACAACAAGAGACCCTGCTTCACACAGGTGAAAGTTGAGAAATGACACCTGAAGTTGTCCCCTGACTTCCACACACATGTTGTGGTATGTGCATAGCTGCATTCACACACATGAACAACACACATAATAGACCACATGCAAAGCCTATTTTTCTTTGGCATATTCCTTCAGAGATATGTATTATATCACCCACAATAGTGTATTATAAGTAAATGATATTGACATACAAAAAAGGTTATAGAACTCACTTATCAACCCCCTGCCAATAAGAAGATTCTATGTTCATCATCAGTAGATAAATAAATCAATAAAAATGAAAGCATAACCAAATAAGTGGCATAAAACAGAAATGGAACTCCAGAATTATAAGTTAAGAAAGTGAGCACAGGGATGAAGGGCTATTCTCTCTGGAGGTCAGGTAGTAAATAGGATGGGAATACATGGTAAATTGGCATGAAGCATTTCTACCAAAATTCACTTTTCACAGTAACAAATACTGTAATTTATTGTCATCTATCTCAGTCTTAGAACAGTGTCATATATGAATAATCTACTTCATTTCATTATAGCAAGAGAAGTGCATATTAAGGTCCTTTACATATCCGACTATACTCGAATTGATCATTTCTGCTATGAACAGCCATGATACAAGAACTGAGGTGAATTTCTGTGTATGGGACAATCATCCTAGAGGCAAAAAGCTCTACCTCATTATCACCTTTAGTCACTGGCTCAGCACAAGATGTCATGGGAACCATTCCACGCAAGGAGGTAGGTACATCCAACTGAACATGCCTAGAACAGTCAGAGGAAACTTGAGGAGGAGACATAGATGGCTTGAACTTAGTCCTCAAAGCAAAGAAATATTGTCTGAGGGATTATTCTAGCCAGGAGAGCATATCCTTGAACACTGACTTACTAGCTGTGTATATGTCTGCTTCAACCATGACATAAAGATCAGATGGAAAATATTTGACAAAAAGTATCTAAAATAGTATATGTAGATAATGCAGTTAGAATAACTACTCACATGGCATTTGTATTGCATTAGCTGGTATGAAATGTGGAGATGATTTAAGGTACCTAAAGTTTTATGTAAAGGTTATATGCAAATAGTACACTATTTTTCATAAATTAACTGATCATCTCAGTAGTTAAGTTGGTCTGCATTAGTTTCATATTAATACTGAAGGATGGCTGTATTTTGCTATTAGGAATATTTTAATATTGTCTGGATAGATAATTAACAGAACAGGTGATTATAAGCAAGGTTAGTAAAAATACCTTACATTTCTGGTTATAAAATAAATGTCTGTAATTTTACAATCGGTAAGCCAGGCAAAATGTGCCCACTGGTACAATAGTGGTAGAGCAGTTATGGGGATAAACCAATGCTCGCTAATTAGATTTGAAGCTTGCTCCAAGCAAGGAGAGAAACTCATGGCTGATGATAAATAAATAAAAAACCTATGGTGGGGCTGGAGAGATGGCTAAGGCCCTTGCCTAAAAAGTCTAACAGCCCAGGTTCAATTCCCAATATACAAGTAAAGCCAGATGCATGAAGTGGCACACGTATCTGGAGTTTGTTTGCAGCTGTCTGTCTCTCTTCTCTGTATCTCTCTCTTCTTGCAAATAAATAAACAAATAAATATGTTTTAAAAGCCTATAGCTTGGAAGACACAGTATTGAATCCATCTACAATTTGACTTAAAGGACAGAGGAAGCCAAAAAATATTGAGAAATAGTAGTAGAGGAATAATACTCAGCAAAAGGAGTGGGGCTCAGTGCATAGGGCCGGGCACTGGGAACAAAAGTAAACAGGAGGGGGAGACAATCAAGCGATAACATGTTCATGCTTTAAAATCCTCAATAAAATGTTTTTACAAAAGAAAAGAGGGCTGCGGAGATGGCTTAGCAGTTAAGGCACTTGCCTGGGAAGCCTAAGGCGCCATGTAAGATTTCTCAGTAACTACATAAGCCAGATGCATAAAGTGTCATATGCACCTGGACTTCATTTGTAGTGGCTGGAGGCACTGGCACACCCATTCTCTCTCTATCTGCTTCACTTTCTCTAATAAATAAATAAATAAATAAATAAATAAATAAATAAATAAATAAATATTTATTTATTTATTTATTTATTGTTTCATTAAAAAAAGAGAATACTTGTGTTTTCAGGAGGCTAAAACAATAGAAAGAAAATATCATAGTGAGTCTCTCAGCTAAAATAAAGCTAAAATAAAACGTCAGTATAAATAGCAGTGGTTTTTAAGTTGTATTGGCGATTTATTATTTCTGTAATTTTTTACTGCCTACTGGGAACAGAGACATAACACTTTTGTGAGCAATGATTGTCTTTTTCATTATGTTAAACATGGTATGAAAAAGCCAACAGGTGCCTAATATGACTGCTTGTGGCTGGGATCACTTTCAAATTTGTTTTGGCATAGTATTTCCATACAACATTTTAAATCAGTTAATAAAAAATATGGCCTACTTCCATGGGAGATCACACATTGCAGGCTGTTTATTATGATTTCTTTGCTTCCGATTTCTTGTCAAATGAAAGGTCATATCTCAGCCTCTCCTGAACAATTTTGAGTTCTAGCTTCTGTAGTGTGGATGTGAATTATTCTAATGCTGGGATCCATAGTGGTAACAACAGGAATCTGTGTTAAAGAAAGAAAATGTTTAGCAATGTATAGGAGAAAAGGAGAAGATATCTCCTCTTTCTCTCTTTCTCTCTCTTTCTCTCTCTCTCTCTTCTTGCTCTCTCTCTCTCTGTTTTAATATTCTTTAAGCAATAAGCAGATTTCCTCTGATGTGAGATTTTTTTCTCAACTGACATCAAATGTAGAGTTTTAAACAATATTCTTTGAAATAAAAATGAAATTTTATTTGTAGATGAAAAGCATGAGTTAACAAATCAACAGTAAGGGAACAAATCATTTTTGTTTCCTATTTGGAATATGAAACCAAAATATTCCAGTGCTGAGCATAACACCACTTATTTTGCTTTATAGGAGTATAACTCATAATTTCAGGATGCAGATTAATTATTATTGTTTCATGTTTTATTGTCAAATTTTCTTCACTAATAAAGGCACAGATAATAAAGCTGGCAGATGAGATAATTTTCTGGAGGTTTCAAGGTCAATATGTCAATTAAGTCTGTGGGCTAATTCATTAGTGCTGGAAAATATGAGCATCTTGAGCTCCAAGAGTCTGAAAGTTGGAAAGTCAGATAGCAAACATTGGAATTGACTTATGACAGCTTCAAGTTCTCCACTATGTGACATGATTTAGCTGCACAGAACTTTTCACTAATTTGACAAACATGAAAACTTTCTAAAACTGCATTGTGTTATCAAATGTCAGTAAACCCTAATGCATACGTTGACTCAAATTCTACAAGTGCATATGTTTTCTATTTCACTGATACTTAGCTGCATTTCTTTAAGGATTCAACAATTTGATAAACATTTATACTTTACTAATGACATGCTCCAGACAAACTTCTGTGTTAGCCACATTTGAGGGGGTTGGAAATGAAAGAAATACAGCTAGGATTTGCACCCTTATGTGCTTTTAAAAATATTTATTTATTTATTTATTTTGTACAGAGAGAGAGACATACACAGAATGGTATGTCCAGAGTCTCTTGCTGCTGCAAATGAATGCCAGATGTATAAGCCACTTTGTGCATCTGGCTCTACATGGGGACTGAGGAATCAAACCCAGGTCATGAAGCTTTTCACGCAAGCATCTTAACTGTTGAGCCATCTCTCCAGCCCCATCTTTGCATATCTTATGGAGATACATATTAAGCCAGCACATGATTACTGTGAATTAGAACTGCCATAAATATTACAAAGGGGAGGTCCTGAATTCTATGAGAACACATAATTTATATTATATAGTAAGTTCAAAAACCAAAATAAGAAAAGAGGGCTGGAAGGATGACTTAGTGGTTATTGAGTAATTAGTGTGGATTATAACTGTCATAAGCACTATAAAGGGGAATTCTTAAATGCGATGAAAACACAGAATCGATATTATATGGTATTTTCTTTTCTTTTTTTGGAGAGACACAGAGAGAGAGGGAGATGCAGAGAGAGAGAGAGAGAGAGAGAGAGAGAATGGACACGCCAGCAGCCTCTCAGCAATTGTAAACAAACTCCAGATGTGTGTGACCCCTTGTGGGCAAGTGCAGCATTGCGCCCTTGTGTCACTGCATCTGGCTAAACGTGGGACCTGGAGATTGGAACTGACGTTCTTAGGCTTAGCGGGCAGGCACTTTAACTGCTAAGCCATTTCTCTAGCCCATTATATGGTATTTTCAAAAGTCAAATTAAAACAGAGCTGGAGAGATTGCTCAGTGATGATTGTGCTTGCCTCCAAAGCCTGACACTTGGATTTGATCCCCTAATACCCATATAAAGCCAGATGCACAAGGTGGCACATATATCTGGTGTTCATTTGCAGTAGCTGGAGGGCCTGTCATGCCCATTCTCTATCTATCAATCTCTGTATCTCTGTGTCTATCTATCATCTATCTATCTAGCTATCTATATCTATCATCTATTATCTATCTATCTATCTATCTATCTATCTATCTATCTATCTATCTAATCATCTACCTAGTCTACCCATCTCTATCTCACTCTCCCTGATAATGAAAAATGAAATAAAAAAGATAAAATGTTTTTGAATACATTCACAAATTGTAGATATTCATTGTGATAGTTAAATTCTTTTATCAACTTTAATAGATTAGGAATCAAATAGGAGACACACTTCTTGGGACAGTCTGTGAGGGCATTACCAGGCAGCATTCATGAATGAAGGAAGACCTTTCTGTGGTGTGGTGACACTTCTAGTAGTGGACACACACACACACACACACACACACACCTCATGCTGCAGAAGCTAAAGACATAGGCCAATGACAATATACCAGGGAAAATGCCACCTAAACATTTATTTGATAATGCTATGGAATTACTGATAAAGTGTATTGGCTGGGGGCTGGAGAGATTGCTCAGTGGTTAAGGTGCTTCCCTGCAAAGCCTGACCATGTTGGTTGAATTCCCCAGTTTCCATGTAAAGTCAGATGCACAAAATGGCACATGCATTTAGAGTTTGTCTGCAGTGGCTGGAGGCCTTAGCATAACTATTCTTCTTGTCTGTCCTTATTCTTTCTATCTCTCTTTGCTTGCAAACAAATAAATATTGCTCACTTTAGGGGGTTAATGGCACCTACCCATAACCTTGTCTTTAAAGCATATGCCATTAAGAACTATAGTCTCATCTCAAGGGATACTAGCAATGTGTAGTGACCTTTTTCTTTGTTACTCTTGGTGGAGAATGTCAGTGTCCTAGTAGATAAAGGACAAATATGCTGTGAAACAACCATTCAAAGGGCAGCATGTCCACTGTGAATAATTATCCAACCCAAAATTCAATACTACCAAGGTTTGGATAAATTTTGGTGAACTACAGAGAAGTGAGTGATCAACCTCAATCCAGAATGACTAGAATTAAAATTGGGCTTTGTTTCAAAAGACATGTAGGAAAGTGGAAGTCAAGGCATGACTTATAAAGAAGAGAAGACATCCTGTCCCTTCTGCTGAGATGGTGCAAAGGCTTGACTACATATTGAAGTTATGACTTCAAAAGAGTGAATATGGGGCTGGATAGATGGTTAAGGCACTTGCCTACAAAGCCTAAGGACCCCGGTTCAATTCTCCAGTTCCCACATAAGCCAGATGCACAAGGGAGCTCATGCTTCTGGAGTTCGTTTGCAGTGGCTGGAGGCCCTGGTGTACCCATTCTCTTTTCTCTCTCTCTCTCTTTCTTACTCTCTCTCAAATAAATAAATGAAATAAAATAAAAAGAAAAAAGTTAATATGAGAGGAAGCTTTGGAGGTAAAATAAACATGAATAAATGCACCATTTTTTTTCTGCTATAAGTTTTCCTTTTCTTATTCTTGGATATTTTTGGCATATACTTTAATATCCATCTTCTCTGTTTATTAAACATTTTATATTTATTTATTTCAATTTAGTCACATTTTAAACATTTTATTTAATAGAATTCATCCCAGAAATTTCTTGGGGCAATTTAATGTAGAAAGTGAAGATATAACATGGTATATTGTGCAAATCAATTATGAATAATCTGTTTCCTGGCACTGGCAGATTGTAGTACATACAGGAACAGCAGCCAGGATGCATTTCAGCATACCAAATTCCACACTTGGGCCTCTCAAAACTAAGTTCAAGGGCTGGAGAGTTGTCTTAGTGGTTAAGGCGCCTGCCTCCTAAGCCTAAGAACACCAATTCCAATCTCCAGGTCCCACATTTAGCCAGATGCAAAGTGATGCAAGGGCGCAATGCCACACTTGACCACAAGGGGTGCATGCATCTGGATTTCATTCGCAGCAGCTGAGAAGCTGCTGGCACGCCCATCTCTATCTGTCTTCCTCTCCCTGTCTCTCTGTCTCTCTCTGTTTCTTTCTCAAAAAAAAAAAAAAAAAAAAAAAAAAAAAAAAAAAAAAAAAAAACTAAGTTCAAGATAAGGGAACATGTGGGCATAGATTTTGTGCTTGCAAATTCAAAACTGTTCAAAATATTCCCAAAACACTTCTCCAAGCCTTATTTTGAAATATAAATAATTTTAAAATATTAATAAAATGATTAAAATAATGAGGACCTTAGGATAAAGCCAAGTAACTATCACATCAGGAATAGTACTCAAGATTAGGATCTTTCTTCCATAGATAGCTTATATACATACTTTATAAGCTAGTACTTCTTCCATAGTTTTGTTGGGCTTCACAGGTATTCCAACTCATACAATTCATTTTTCTCAATCAGTGTCTCCCATGTGCCGTTTCCAAGCTTTCACAAAGCATTATTCTTAACTGGTTGGCAAGTTATCCTGACACTATCAACTGAGATGTAAGGCATTAGATAATAATGGATTAAGTTGTTATTTAACTCCCTTTTTAAAAAGAAATATATTCTTTTCTAAGAAGAGAGAGAAGTAGAAATAAAGAGAATGGGCACACCAGAGCTTGCAAATGAAGTTTGGATACATGTGCAACTTTGTGCATCTGGCTTTATGTGGGTACTGGGGAATTGAACCTGAATCATTAGGCTGGCCTGGGTTCAATTCCCCAGTACTCACATAAAGCCAGAAGCACAAAGTGGTGCATATGTCTTAATTGTGTATGCAGTAGTAAAAAGTCCTGGTATGCCCATTCTCTCTCTCTCTCCCTCCATCTCTCTGTCTCTCACTCAAATAAATAAATATAAACATTTGAAAAGAATTTAGAATTATATATGTGGTGGAAATTTTAATTTTATTGGACAGTACTGCCCTAAAAATTGAATTCATTACTCTCAGAAAATGAATTATTCAAAAAGGTAGAGATGAGGAATATTATAAAATTAATTCTTAATGATTATAGAAATATATAATGTTTAGGTGGTTATAATGTGTTGTAATATTTTTAAAAACCTAGAAAATATCAGCAGTTCTGCATTTACCTTCCTTCATCCACCATTTTTTTTTTTTTTTTTTTTTTTTTTCTTTTTCAAGGTAGGGTCTCACTCTGGCTCAGGCTGACCTGGAATTCACTATGTAGTCTCAGGGTGGCCTTGAACTCTCGGCAATCCTCCTACCTCTGCCTCCTGAGTGCTAGGATTAAAGGCATGTGCCACCATGCCTGGCCATCCACCATTTCTTATGTGTTCTATTTTCTTTTTCCTCTCTTTCTCTTCTTTCTTTCTTTCTTTCTTCCTTTCTTTCTTTCCTTTTCTTTCTTTCATAGAAGCCAAGATTTTGAAGCAGCAGCTGTAAGGCAATAAATGCTAAGAACCAAAACTTAAAGTGTTTCTGAATGGAAATCAAGGCACTAACAACACAATCATTCTACTGTCCCTAACATGATGTGTTATTTTGCCAGAATCACATGTTCAAAATATATGGAGCAGTATGAGATTGGATAGAGCCCATGAATTCTGAATCTCTAGTGTCCTTTAGATATGAAGATGGTTATGCAAATCAGAGCAAATGAAAAAAATTACTGCTGTCCCAAATTTACATTTCTGGTCACAAATTTGCCATAATCCCTTATGCAGCATTTTGAAAGCACCCCTCTGCCTAGCACAGTAAATGATTCAGCACTCCTATACTATAGTCATGCATAATTCATAGGGAAGTGCCACATCCCATATTCGTTGAGTAATGTGATTCCTACAGAGCCTTTTAAAACTTGATGTACACACTAACTCATATGGTTCTGTTTTTACCACATCTTTGTGAGTGGACAATTACCATGATGGAAATAAAATCTAAGACTGGTTAAATGATACTACAAAATGCTCCATAAACTTTAAGTGCAGCACTGACAATCTCTCCATTTCTCTAAGTGTGCCCAACCTTAGGACACTGAGAAATAGCACAGGCTTGTATTAAATAGGAAAATATAAACACATGAAAAAAGTAACTTTGGATACATAGCATATCATGATCTACAATTATTGACTCATCAACTTTAAACACTTAGCACATGTATAGCACATCATGGTTTTAAAGTTATTGAATCATCAACTCTTTTGTCCTTAAATTTGGAGGTAACTCTGACTGTCATTTAATCATCACTATCAGCTTTATTATTATTTCAATTTCTTAAATTATAACTGCTATGCATAATTATTAATCAATAAAATTGGAAATATTTAATTTCTTTGAATCTCATAAATGGATTAATAAGTTCTAGAAAAATGCCTTCAAAGTCTGGATTGTTTTACATACAGTTTTGATATATCACATGTACCAACAAAAAATGTCACTTCCAAAGGCAATTCCTAGCACCATACAAGTGTAAAAGCTTTTTTCTATGTTTATATGAAATTAATTGATTTTGGAACTTTGAAAAATAAATACATTTTAGCATACTGTGAGTTAAAATACAGTCTCAATGCCTATATTTGATCTGCCTATACATCTTCTACTTAATCTCATTCATACACAGTAATGTCTTTAAACTATATTTTTGTGCTTTATCTCACATGTTCAATTTATTTAGTATCCAACAATTAACTATGTTAAAAGTTTCTTAAACTCCATACATTAAAATTTGAATTTGTTCTCTCTATGGCCAAATTTGAATTAAATCATCTCAATATTGCCTTGTTCTCACAGGTTTTATTCACCAAAATGTCATAGCAATGCCACTCCTAAGCATTTATTCAAATCACTGGTTTCTCTCCATCAATACTTAAAACTGTCAGGAATAATTTCTTTTTTGTCTTACTCATACGAAGTGTGAGGGCTTCCTACATAGCTTCCTGTACTCAGACATAATATCTTACATATATCCCCAGAATAGTCAAGTGATTGCTGGTTTACTTATGTATTTATTTCTGGTGTTAGAGATGGAATCCAGGGCATAATGAACAATAAATAGTCAAATGTTCTCTTTCTGAAACACACCCTTAATCCAAACTATGAAGTGAAAACTGAATATTAAACAACTTTTAATCAAGCTTTTCTATTGATTTACCTTGCTATCTAAAAAAGATCAGGATAACAATTATCTACCAAGTGCTACAAATTCTAGGCTCTATTTCCATGACTTTCCATTATTAATTACTTTGAGCAGCTTAACTATCAAGAGGAAATGTATTGTCTAAGAAAACGTCCCTTGATATCCCTAAACTCATTCCTGTATACAATGGATCTCAGTTTCATAACATGTAATGTGATATTACTTATGGTTAATTTTGAAAGAAGATATTAACAAATAGAAAATTAATCATTATACCCCTTAAAGAGAATACTTGCATTGACAAGCAAACCAGAGCATCTGGTACAATTTTGTGGGTAATGTGATTCAGGAAAGTCATATTAAGGAATTAAAGATGTTAAATACATGAATCCACAAAAACACACAGGCACACTTACCTATTGCTAATCCAGACAGTAAAGAAAACATGCTTTAAAAAACAAAACACAACAACAAATGTCCTTTAATTTCATATGTAGTGTGGATAATAGGAGACTGCTAACCTTCATTTGTGATTCCTACTCGATATCTTAGAAACTGGCTTCATTACAGCTCCAATGATTAGATATTTTTACCTTTATGTACTATGAATTTAAGAATACAAAGTGTAAGCATCAGTGATAGCCACAATTATGTCCCTCAAAAAAATCTGTTATTGAAGCAACATTCTCTAATATGATTGTATTAAATCTCCTTTTAAGGCCATGAATGAGGTTATGAGGGTGGGTCCTAAATCTTTCCAATCAAGCAAGACAGAGATATCATAAGGCTCTCTCTTTCTTTCTATTTCTCTCCCTCACTCTCACTCTTTCACCCACCATACATATAGAATAGGCCATGTGAGGAGACAGTAAGAAGATAGTTCACAATCTAAAAATGTGAAATTAAATTCCCAGCACTTACATGTATAAATTAAAACCAAACACTGTGCTGTGTGTCTGTGATCCTAGGACTGCAGAGGTAGACACAGAAGAAACCCTGGGGTTTACTGGCACACTAGTATAGCAGAACCAGTGAGCTCCAAAAACACTGAGAGACAATGTCTCAAAAAACAACAAGGAAGCTGGGCATGGCTGCACATGTCTTTAATCCCAGTATTTGGGAGGCAGAGGTAGGAGGCCCACTGTGAGTTTGAGGCCACCCTGAGACTACCTAGTGAATGCCAGTTCAGCCTGAGCTAGAGTGAGTGAGACCCTACCAAAAAAAAAAAAAAAAAAAAAAAGTAGATGGCAATTAAGAAAGAGAAGATAGATAGATAGATAGATAGATAGATAGATAGATAGATAGATAGACAGACACACACACACACACACAAAGGTACACAAATATGCACATCCATTATTCCCACACACATACACACATATTGAAAATTTATATGATTTAAATCAACTAATGAATATTTGTTATTGCAACCTAAGTTGACCTCTATAGTATCTTTAGAGTGTCAAATGCTCTGGTTCCCTGCTCCTGTTTTGGGAAACAGATGCATGAAGATATGCTTAAATATGAGTATTTAATCCCTGTATATAAACATAGTTTTATACATTTTTGATGTGTCAAAATTATTTGAGTAATGAAAAAAAGGGTTTTATTTTCCAGTGTCCTTTGCTTCAGTTTCTGTTTCATACTGAATAGCAAATCTCAAATTCTAAAAGATCCATTGACGATATCAAGTTCAACTGAAATTGCTTACCTCCAATTATGTCCTCAGTGAGGACTGATGACTGCTCAGTAGTGCCATTGACAACTTCAGGTTATACTGGTTGAAGAGTAATCCTACAAATTATATCTTCTCTAAAATGACTAAAGTAGCTATAATGTGGAATAGGATTATTACTTATTTTTTTAAAATCATGGAATGACTGTAAGATCTTAAAAGTCCTAATATAATCTAGGATTAAATATGAATAATGAATAAATTTAAATACTGAAAATGTGAGAAAAAATGCCAAATTATAGAAGGTTAAGAAGTTAGAAAAAATAATATGCTTTGGAGAAATGTCCTATTTTATTTACTGTAGAAACATTTCAATATTAAAATATGACTCTTTTATTTGCTTACCTTATTGAGACTGTTCAATTGACTTTATGTTTAATTGTCAAATGATAGCTTTATTTCTAAATGAATATCATAGTGTAGACATTCAAAAACATAAAAACATTAAAAAGAACAAAGAATGGCTAACCTAGAGCACATCTGTACACACATATACACACATTTAATTTGCAATAAAAGATGTATTTGCATACTTTAGTTTAAATGAAAAGGTGAATAGTCCACTATTGATAAAATTTTTTTAAAGTTATAACATATTCAAAGACAAAAGCATGGACTTATTGTGATTTACATTTTTAAAATATTTTATTTATTTGCAAAGAAAGTTATTTGCAAGGAGAGAATGAGAATAAATATGGGCTTCTTGGTACTGCAAACAAATTCCATATTCATGTGCCACTTTGTGCATTTTGCTTTACATGGGTACCAGAGAATTGAACCCAAGCCATGAGGCTTTGTAAATAACCATCTTTAACCACTAAGCAATCTCTCCAGCCTCACTATGATTGTGTAACAGAACAGCATTCTATTATATGGGAATATAGATGCTTCTGACATTACCTTAAATCAAAACCCATAATGCAAATACGGTATGGTTAGTTACTTTCTCATTGCTGGGAGAAAATACTTGACCAGTATCAAGGAAGGGAAGGGAAGCGGTTTTAGTTTATTATTACCTTATATCATATAATTTATTTTATATTTTTTTATGCTTATAGGTTAAGTGGTTGGAGTCCAGGATGACAGAGAAAACATGGCAAGAGCATGAATCCAGAGACCCACCATCACATCATCAGGAAAGCAGAGAGAGATTAATTCTGATTCTCAGTATATTTTCTTTTTTTGTACACTCCAGATCATGGCATTGTAACTCCCACCCAGTAAAGGTGAGTTTTCCAATCTCAATTATCATCAAGGCAACCCTCACAGGTAAATTAGTGCCTATGATTTGATCATCAACATCAACTGTCACAATTCTACTCCTTGACAAACGACACCCAAACATATTGTGCTTAGAACAAAACATCTGACCCCTGGTCCCCATGGTTTCATAACCAACTCATAATGCAATTAAATTAAAATGTTTATTTTAAAAAGGAAAGTAACACATATATGTGCTTTCACATATACATATATTCTGCAGATTTTCAGAAGTCCTTAAGTTATATATGCCTAAGTTAAAAATGGATTATATTGTAAAATAATATATTTCATTTACATGCTTTATTATGTCAATTTGCCCCCAAAATAGAAAAATAATAAAACACAGCAACTCCTAATTTTCTTGATTTATTGCCATTATACCCATGTATAGCATCAAGCATTCTCCTCAGTTGATCCTCTAAGCATCTATTTCCTTTATTTTTCATTCCAACCAGCATGAATGTGGCCCTATCTTGCTGTACATTTGTTGGCAAATCTTCTGAGACTTTTCTGTTCCATTTTGTGCTGAAGTTGTCAGATTCTATATTTTCCCTTCAGTATTTCACTGACGCTTAATGAAAATTAACCTCACAGTCAAAATAAAGTGAAGCTAATGGAAGGAAAGCAGAAGGTAATAATGTTATAAGAAAGCTGATACCATCCGTAGGAAAATCAGTGTCAAATCTGAGATCATGTTATCACTTGATGATACAAAATCATTAACACAGCTGAGGAAAGGTTACCCCGAGTTTAAGTAATTGTATGAGAGAAACAGGTATAGACTGTAGGCACCACCCTTCAGCTTCTACTTAGAACCTGTGAAGGTGGCATGATGTCATCACATTTCAGTATGTGATACAAAAATATATGCACCGTAGAGGCCGACAGATGAGGCTTAAGCATGAATGAAAAGCCAACTGATATATTTATGATGCAGAGCTGTTGTAAAACATTTCCATCCTAGCAGAAATACACATTACACCTTCTAGAGATCAAGGAATAGGTGAATCTTGCTTCTCTGGTATAGGAAGATATTTCACTTTGTATTTTAGAATAGTTTCCTTTCTCACTTTCTTCCTCTCCTTTGCCTTCTCTAGTCTGCTCTTGGACCTTGTAACACAACTAATAGTTTCAAATTTGTCATGTTCAAAGTTGACTAAATGCTTGTGCACCCACTTTTGTGGAAATAAAACATAGGCCGCAACACCCACTGTACAAGTTACAGTGTCAAGGTTGAAAGGTTCATGTCCACTTTTGATTTGCCTGACTATTTGTATATATTAATATATATAATTTAAAAGAAACAAAATATTTATTTTTCTTTTCTAGTTGCATTGCAATCAGAAAATTTGCATTCTGGCATCAATTTAGGTTGTGTTTATTCAGCTTGATGACATACTGTCTTCAATGTAAACCTTATTGATTTGTATTAATATGATGTATAATTATCATCAGTAGAAATTACATAGTTTGGTTATTAACTCTGACTAGGAAAAACATCTTCTATGTTCTATACACAACATTTCTACTGAACTGTTTCCCATTGTAGGTCCAAGGCAGGCATGTGACTCAACCCTGGATAATAAAACTTCATATAACGTAACTCTGGGTCTAGTGATTGCTCAGGGATAGATGCTTGCTTGACCTCATCAGAAGCAATCAGTGATTCTGTGATGTATACTGGGATTTTTTACACAAAGAAAGTCTTCTTTGACTGTAGTATGGCAACTGGCAAAAGCCACATTGTAAACACAAGCAAGAAGTCTTGTCTAAGAATGGGAAGAGTAATGAAAAAAAAAAAAAATCAAGATTTGTAGAGTACATTCAGATCAGGGAATATTGGCTGACCTTTAAATCAAGCACCTTTATTCATTTATGCTGTCTGAAGGATCAGAAGCCATCTGGAGTTTGATTACAGAGGCTGGAGACTCTGGCATGTCTTCTCCCTCTCTCTCTCTCTCTCTCTCCCCATTGTTGCTCCCTCACATTAAAAAAAAAAAAAAAAAAAAAAAAAAAAAAAAAAAAGACCAGTCTGTTGGGCTTTCCTCAAAAGAAAAAACAAAAGCCAAATAAATCATCTATTCTTTTTATTCTTATGCTGGGGTGATGGTTCAATGGTCGAAGGCACTTGACTGTAAAGCCAGAAGGCCCAGGTTCAGTTCCCCAGTACTAACATAAAGCCAGACGCACAAAGCAGCACATGCATCTGGAGCACCTGGAGTTTACAGTTGAAAGAGGCCCTTGTATACCCATTCTCACTCCTCACTCTCTCTCTCTCCCTTTCTAAATAAATAATTTTTTAAATTTTTTAAATGATCTATTCTTTGTTGAAGTTACACTCAGTTGAGTTTTCTTTGGGGTGTGTGTGTGTGTGTGTGTGTGTGTGATTGTGGTGGTACACACGCCACAAGGACCATGTAGAACCCAGAGGATTATCTGGGGTGTCAGTCCTCACCTTCCACCTTGTCTGAAGCATGGTGTCTCTTGTTCACCACCACAAAACAAGAGTGTCTATGCATTCTCCTGTGTCTATTCCCATCTGGCTGTAGGCACACTAGGGCTTCATATGTATGCTATGGCATCTTGCTTTACATGGGTATCTGTCATGAGGCTTGTGCAACAGGCACTTTTATCCACTGTGTCATCTACCCAGCTCTGAGTTGAATATTCTAAACCTTGTCATCAAAACAGATTTAGCTAGTACACATAGTAATGATCAGTCTTATTTGTGATTATCTGTACAAACTCAAAATTTATAATAATGTATTGAATAATAGATTAATTTATGCTCTTTCCCTAGCCTTTCTTTTCTCTTTCTGGTTTCCCTCTCTATCTATATCTACCTCTATCTATCTATCTATCTATCTATCTATCTATCTATCTATCTATGTACATCTATATGTTGGTATGTCACAAGCACACCTAGTGCTTTATTTATATTTTATCGTATATATAAAGTATGTGTGTGGTGTGGTAGGTATGTTGTATACAGGTGTGGGTACAGATGTGCATGACTCATGTAATATATGAGGAGCCAAAGGAAAAGGTCAAATGCTGTTTTCTTATGCTTATGTGTGTATTTATTTTTCTTGAGAAGTGGTCTCTCTTTAAATCCAGAGCTCCTGTCTATCAGCAAGCCCTAACAAATCTCCTTTCTTACCTGAAGTATAATAGCATAAGAGGAGGCAGACAGTATACCTCAGTCAAATGTCTCTTAATTAATGATGGATCATTCAGAAATGAAGTTTATATTATTAATATAGTCATCTCAGAATACCTGAACTACATGATAGGATGTTCAGTTTGTCATGATATTAAACTAAGGATAATCTACATAAATGATGGTAAATAGATTTCTGATGTATCTTTCTAATACCATATGCAATGGAAATGCTTAGGCAGGGCTTTATATACATGGTCTGAGGTCCAAAGTTTATTTCTGCTTCACCCACTTCATGCTGTTCTGAGTAACTTTGGTTATTACAATTACCATCTATGCTAGTCTGTGCTGAGGCATCCTTCTATGAGTAAGATCCAATTATAATTTGCATAAATACCTCCTCTCTACAACTATAATTTTCAAAGCTGATTTTTTGAGTAGAATCTTTAAAAAAAATTTAAACATTTTTCCTAATGCTTCCTAACAAATATCTGTTAATTACTATCATCTGGGAAATATTTTTGCATATCCTGTTTTCATCATGGCTAAGTTGCTACCAGTCAGTCTCCCTCTCTAAGTTCTTGGAATGCTTTGTCCATTCTTTTAAACAAAAATTGATTCAGTGGTGTGACTTTATACTAATTAGAATTCTTTATTCCTAGATAAATGTAGATCTTTTAAGCCATAAAAGCTGGGTATCAGGCTGGGAAGATGATTCAGCATTTACAAAGATGCTTGCTTGCAAAGCATGCCATCCCAGGTTCAGTTCTCCAGTACTCACATAAAAGCAAGATGCTCAACATCGCACATGAGTCGAGTTTGTTTGCAGTGTAAAGAGACCCTTGAACTCTCATATTCTCATTCTCTCTCTTGCAAATAACTAACTAACTAAATAAATAAATAAAAAATATTTTTTTAAAAATTCAATATTATATCATTTTACATCAATTATATTACACATTTTGCCTAGCTGAAAGCTTTCAGTGTTGTACTTTTTATTTTAATACCATAAAATTAGTTTTCTTTTTTCTAGCAGTTTTCTCTTTTAAATGCAGTCAGACATTACACACTTCCTGATAATGAGAATTGACAACATTCACATTTTGTCTTAGTTTTCTATGAACAATCATGGCATTCAACATAAGTCCTATTGTATGAAGTATGCTATTTAAGTCTATTAGCTGAAATAAGAGTTTCTAGGCTGATGATCCGTAATTCAGCAAATTACTAAATTCAATTGAATGCATGTGTCAACACCTAATTAAGAAGGTCATCAACTCAACAAGAATTATTTTCAAATCATCATTGTGTTATTAACAACCTCTCAGAGAACTGCTCTTGAGTTTGCAGGTTTTTCACCAAATCCATTCTTTGAGTATAGTGCCTAATCCCAGATTAATCATTCAAACTTTGCCTTTGTGAAAAACCCATTGACTTTATACAGGCTTTAGCGGAACTATTAGAACGTGGGTTGCTCCAGCACAATAACAGAGAAGGACTAAGTTAAAACAACACTTACTTAATCAGGATACATGAAAAACCATCTTTTTTATTTTTATTTTTATTTTTTTTTTGAGGTAGGGTTTCACTCTAGTCCAGGCTGACCTGGAATTAACTATGTAGTCTCAGGGTGGCCTCGAATTCACAGTGATCCTTCTACCTCTGCCTACCGAGTGCTGGGATTAAAGGCATGCGCCACCACGCCCAGCTCAACCATCATTTTTATTTATAGTGCTTTGTTTGTTTTAGGCAAGATCACATTCTATAGCCGGGGTTGGTAGCTCAGGTTGGCCTTGAATATATGACAGGTCCTATTTTAAGTTAAAAACAAAACAAAACTGGGTATTGTGTATTGTGATGTGTGAGTCACCCTGTGGGGTGACTTTAAAAATATATCCCCTATGAACTCATGTATTCTGAATGCTTGGTTCCTAGCTGGTGACAAATTGGGAGGCAGAGCCTTGCTGGAGAATGTTGCTCTTAGGAGCAGATTTTGGAGTGTTCTAACTCTGATTCCCCTTTTCCAGAGCTCAGCTCATGCTTACCGCTACATTCTACCTGCTGTGGCAATAAGTGATACTCAGACTCTATGCTTCCATCTTTCTCCAACTTCATGAAGCTTCCCCTCAAGACTGTAAACCAAAATAAAACTCTTTCCTCCCAACAGTCACTTTAGCTTATGTTTACTATCCCAGCGATTTGAAGAAAACAATAATACCATCCCTGGATCTTTATTTGTATTTTGGTCATTAGACTGTTTGATGAAACTGTATCTTCCTGAAAAATCAATCTGCCACGAGGTTAGGTAATAACACTGTGAACACTTGACTTAGGAACTTTCAAAGGGGAAAGGAGAGATGGCAGAGTACTTTGTTGGAACTAGGATACTGGCATAAAGTCTAGCTGCATGCTTTTCCCATGCCCACAGAGTTTGATCAAATTTGAATTTAAAATTAATGGACTGGTATACTTGGTGGAAGGTATAGAACAGAAAGATATGAAGCATGTATGGTTTATCACAGTAAAAAGTAACCAAGTTTTAAGTTACTAGCAAAGAGCCTGGTTTTATGTTGCTAAAGCTGCAATTGTTAAATAGATTACCACCTTTAAGAGTGGGACACCTGCTTTGCATTGGGACAATGGAAAAAATGCCTAAGGGTGAACTCTCTAACACTGAATTACCATTTATCAACCCTCCTTTGCAAATGCAAAAATAATGTTTACCTGAATGGATGTTTCCAGTCAGGTTTTGTTAAGAGCCTGAAGTATGCAATAGTTTAAAACCAGATATTGTTTTCCTTTCCACTAAACTGGTATCCTTGTCATACATTTGATGTTTAACTTCTCAGCATTTCTGACATGAAAATATGCTTGGGGCTAGAGGTGTAGCTCAGTACAAACACACATGTTTAGGAAGTTTCTAGCCCAGGGTTCACTTCCCAACACCCAAAGGAGGTAAAAAACAAACAGACAAACAAACAAAAACAAGCTTATTTTTACTGTGGAAAAGTGCTTTCTATAATGAACAAATAAAGAAACAAAAATGGCCAACAAGATACCCTCTGTTTATAAGAAGTCTTCCACCCTAGAAAATGATTTTCTGACAATATGTATAGATGATTTGAATAGATGACATTCTTTGTGCTAAAGTTTTTGCATCAGAATCAAAGTAGCACTGTAATTTCTAGTTGTAATACTTTCACTCCTGAAAAAAAAAAAATTGTGTGTGTTTGTGGAAATGTGGCCTCTGGAAAAAGAGATATGTAGTGAAATTTTAACATGGTAAATAAAGAAAGAAGAATTGCTTGTTCAACTGATCCCAAGTAGTTAGCTCTTCTAGGTAATGTTTTACATTTCACAATAAATCAAAACATTCTTTTTGCTGACAGAAGGCACACATTACCAGATTTCAATGATTATTTTGTGCTAGCATGTCATCCTCAAGCATGAATAGATTATAGTTAAAATATAACTTCAGTATTATTTTGATTCAATTCTATTTGTATTTCATCATGACAACTATAAGATGTGTCATTTTTCATGAGTGTTTTATTCGTTTAAACAACTAGGTTCGTGACTGCACAATATGGTAAAGGAAATGCTTTTGATTGCAGCGATATGCCAAACAATGAAAAGACAACAGGAGCCCAGAGAAGAGCATATGTATATGTATTTTTTATCAGGCAACATGTGAAAAGAAGAATAAGAAATAAGTGGAATTAATTTTAAAATATATTAGAATTGACTGAATATATGTCAAATATATCAGTTTATAGTTAATAATAATAAATATTTGACTTTCAATTTTACAAAAACTTTCAAGCACAGTGATTATTTATTTTATACTTGTAATATATTTTGACTTTTAACTACTTGAAAATGCATTTCAAGTATCTAAAAGGCATGTGAGATAAGGTTCCACCAGACTGAAATTGTGTGTAGCTATGGATATCAAACATGACATCCTTGGAAACAGACTTAAGATTTTGTGCATTTGTCCTGTATGTGCATATGTGTATGATGTGTGTGTATGTGTGAATGGTGTGTATACATATGTGTGTATGTATCACGTGTATATGACACATGTGTATGTGTGTATGATATATGTGTGTATTATGTATGTGCATGTGTGAATGATGTGTACATGATGCATATATGTCCTTACAGTGTATGTGGATGTGTGTATATGTGTGCATATGTGTATGATATGTGTGCATATGGATGTGATATGTGTATATGTTTGTGTATGAATCCAGGTACACACATGCCAAAGTGTGCACATGTAGATCAGAGGAATATTTCAAGTATTGGTCTTCACCTTCCACCTTGTTTTGAAACAGGGTTTGTGATTCTTCCCCACTGAATTTTCCAGACTAGCTGGCTGTGGGCTTTGACATTCTTCTCTTTCCCTTCTCACAGTATATGTGCTGGTATTATAAATGCTTTATACTATTCATTTCTGTTTGTCTGATTTATAGGAATTCTAACTTAGGTCATCAGGCTTACACAAGAGAAGTTACAACTGCTAAATTATCTCCACAGCACAGATTTTGTATATTTTTATTTGTGTCATTTATTGGCTTGAATTATTTCATATACCTCAAATAATAACTAAACATGGGCTGGAGAGATGGCTTAGCGGTTAGGCGCTTGCCTATGAAGCCTAAGGACCCTGGTTTGAGCTCAACTCCCCAGGACCCACATAAGCCAGATGCACAAGGGGGCACATGCATCTGGGGGCACATGCATCTGGAATTCGTTTGCAGTGGCTGGAGGCCTTGGTGTGCCCATTCTCTCTCTCTCTCTCTCCCTCTTTCTCTCTCTCTCTGTCTGTTGCTAATAAATAAATAAAAATAAATAAATAAACATAATTAACTTTGATCTTATATGAAAAATAAAGTTTTCTTGTAAATAAACTTTTGTTTGGGGATTTTATTTTTGTTGCTGTTGTTGTTGTTTGTTTTTTTGAGGTATGGTCTCACTCTAGGTCTCTAGATCTCATGCTGTAGTCAGTCCCAGTCTGGCCTCAAACTCACAGCGATCCTCCTACCTCTGCCTCCCAAGTGCTAGGATTAAAGGCAAGCACCAACATGCCCAGCTAAATAAAGTTTTATTGCTTCCCATTATCTTTACTTCCAAATGTCTCTTGGCACTTTAAACAAATATGCAGATTTATTTAAAATTTATCAAATCTAGAGAAAAGACTAGATGAAATAAATAACATGATTTATTTAGATTAAATGTCAGCAACTGAGAGAAAACTTTGACCAACTTCTCTCCTTGTCTCTACATTTCTCCTCACCTGTAAGTTCATCATATAAACCTACCGAATTCTAGTCATGTTTCACATAATTTTTGAAAATGTATTGCATACTTGAGTCAGTGTGTCTGCTGCTTACCTCTGTTACTATGTACAGGCTCTTTTAGGCCAGTCCTGGCTCCTCTTATGCAGTACTGCAGATGTTCATGGGGTGGATGAATAACACATTGGAATTGCTTAGCAAATATTAGTTCATTAAATTGCTAAATGTCTTTCTTATGTTTTAAATGAATAGACATTTCTCTCAATAACTCATACCACAGAAAATACTGCTTCAAAAGTTTCACTGAGCTGTTTCCTTTTCAGACTTTTCTGGAGAAACAAAACTATTTAGATGGTGGTTGCTATGGTAAAATGCCCATCTCTTGAAACAGTGATAAACTCAGAGACAGAGTACTTCAAGCTTGTGAATATAGGATAAGAGAAAAGCTTATCCTTTCCCCAAAATAGTATCTATAGTCTGGCTAATACAATGCTATTAATCCAACACACAAACATGTTTCTTTCTTGTTATTGAAAAGGCCTCTCAAATTTAATTAAAGTCAATAAAGAAATTAAAAGCTTAATGAGAGTAAGAATCCTCTGAGTGTGCACATGCTGTTCCCAGTCTGTGATGTTGTAAGATAGGATTATGATTTTATTGCCTGGAAGAGCAATAGAAGAGAAGGGATAAAAAAGAAGAGTTGTGAAAAACCTCCTGGTGAGAGAAATCTCAGAGTGAAAAACTGTTGCCTTAATCAAGTCAATGGAGAAAATAAACACAAAAGAAAGAGCTTGTGAGTATAGCCAGCTATTGTTTGTTTAAAGCCTGGTAGGAAAGTAATGTGAAAAGTTCTTAGATGGGACTGCTATTCAATATGGAATTTAGTTAAATCCTGGGATAGTGTCTGCTGCTGCTTTCCACAGAGTCTGGAAGTAACTTGAACTGGGATGAGTCAGGTCATTGTAACAATTATGCTTTTATTTCAATTTGAAAAAAAGTCAATGTTTTCTAAAGTAAAAATTCAGTGGAAACTTTAAACTGCTTGCATTCAAAGCAAGATATCTTTGAAGAGGTGTTGGGGATCTAAGCAACAGTAGGTAAGAAAGATCCTTATAAATATGAGACTAGCCTGCCTTCCACACCGCCTTCAGGGGTGAAGAGGATTCCCCAGACAGCCATAGGTTTTCTCCAGTCACTTTGTACAATACTACCATGTATGTACACGCTATATTTCATGTTTATTTCAGATAAACAAAAAACAAAATGTTGACTGCCTTTCTCATCATCCCCATTTTTATTCCATCGGGTTGTACATCCATCATTTTGTCCCCAACTGCTAGCCTCCCAGTGTCACTAAAACTTTCTCTCTGTTCTCTGAGGAACTCACACCATGGCATGCTCAAGTTTTACTCAAATGTTACCTTTATCCCCTTGCTCCAGAAGTCCAGAAGTCCTCTGAGGACCTTGTCTTCCCAACAGAATATCATGTTTTCTCTTTCTTTCCTCATTTCACTGCGCCCAGTTGTGTACTGGTGTCCTCCATGCCCATCTCCACTATAGATGAAAACATCTGAGATGCTCATGTGTTGAGTGAAACACACCCATCCATTCTGGCCTTCAGCTACTTTGCCTCCTTATCTCTAAGAATCTGTTCCCATCTCACTCTTCCTGCGTCCAAGACCACTGCACTCAAATCTTGTTGAAACTAATTCACATTAAAATAGTCCTCCCTAGGGCTGGAGAGATGGCTTAGAGGTTAAGGCGCCTGCCTGCTAAGCCTAAGAACCCGGTGCCAATCTCCAGGTCCCACGTTTAGCCAGATGCAGTGAGGCAAGGGCGCAATGCTGCATGTGACCACAAGGGGGCGCACACATCTGGATTTCGTTCACAGCAGCTGAAGACTGCTGGTGCGCCCATCTCTGTCTCCCTCCCTCTCTGTCTATCTCTCTTTGTCTCTCTCTCCAAAAATAAATAAAAAATAATGAAAAATTTTTAAATAGTCCTCCCAACACTGTGATCTCTCCTCTAATGGTCCTGTTGGAAACCCATTTTGGCCAGTTTTCTTGGTTGTACATGTAACAATGACTTCAGTGTCACATTGTCCATCACATCTCTCTTCTATTTCTTTTTTCTTTACACATTCTCCTTTTTGGCAACATAGTGTTCACAATTCCTCTATATACCCAATCAATCCACTGCCTCCTCCTCTATTCACTTTCTCCCACTCATTTTCATTGGCAATTTGTGGAGAGAGGGGTGCTTGAGTTAGTTTTGAGATATTCCTTAACTCCTTGGCATACTTTCTCAATTTTCTTGTTTGTCCTTGTTAATTACATTTAATTGACTTAAAACACACACACACACACACACACACACACACACACACACACACAACCTCCAATGAAATTAAAATTCATGTCATGTCAACTCTATGTTTGTGGTCATGTAACTGAAAATGGCTACAGAAAAACATCAAGATGGAACATGCATTGACCATTTCTGTATAAAATGTTTGAATACAAACCTCAGGTGAGTCCTTAATTCTGTCTGTGCTTGTATTAGTTTGTTAATCCCACAGACAGTTGTTTGTGCCTTTCTTCTCTTTAAAACTCTAGTGTCTTTTCCCTCAGTTACACACTTATTTGACAACACAATCTCAAAGAAACTGAAAATAAACTATAAATTAGATTCCTACTTTCCTGCCTACTCATGCATTCATTCTGCCTCAAGATGCAATGATGCAGAAGTGTCCACACTCCACTCTTCTGTTATCCCTTTTACACTCACCTGATCCTTCTCACTCCAGTTGCCTCTCTAGCTACTACTTCCTTCACATGTTCTGCTTTACAGAACAAATGCTTTAAAGTCTTGATATTTTCAAATCTCAATTTTCTCATTTTCTATTAAGCCCACTTTCATTTGCTTCCATTCCTGCTAATGATCACTCCTGTGACCTCAAATTACTTGACCCCAGAACAGAAGGTAACAAAACTAGCAACTCCAGTTTTCTTGTGCACTGCCCTCGTTTAACTTGAGGGTCATTTTCCTACCCCAGGGACTGACATGGGAGCATCCTAGATTTTACTTCTCATTTGTCTCTGGTCTTATTCTAATCTACTCCCTTAATGAATTGATCTTGTCTCATGGTTTTCTATCCTAACACAGAAACATGACTGCTTAATTGACCTTCCTGTTTAGATATTTGAAAAAGACATCTCAAAATTTACATGTGAGAAACTGAAGTCTGATCTTCCTACAAACATGTTTCATCCTGTGGATTTTCCAAATTTCAGTGAAGAAGACTATGACATCCTTTTGGTTGCATATACCAGAAAAATATGAATTCATTACTCATTCAAGTGATGTCTTGATTTCAATCTCTTTTTGCACTTCTATCTTAGGTAGTTCCCAGTGTACACTGAATAATGTCTCCATGTAATTCTCAACATACCACCAGATTAGTTCCATGAAAATTAAACCAGTATCTTAAAATGTTGACTTATACTCTTTAATATTTCTTTCTTCACCTCAGACTAGCTCACTTAGTACTACCAAACCCTGTGGGGGATGCTGAAATTTTAGTGCATTTTACAAATGAGAAAGCAAAGTTATACCAATCATAATAACAATGGTATGTGGAAGTAAGGAGCTGTAATAAAATTCCATCACCGAGGTCCTGACTGAGGAGTCTGTATTCGTATCCATTATAATGTCCTGACAGAAACGCTTAACTCAATATACAAGGTCTGCCTCTGCAGCTGATCTCAGATTCCCCCCTCTGAAGGTCTCCAGTTTACTCACTTGTTTCAATGAGAGACTTTCCTTATTTCCTCATCTTTATGTCCATTTGGCCCACCTACTTTTCCATCCTCATAGTTATTAACACATGCCATTTTCTTGACTTATGTGATAGTTGATGGCATTGTCTATTTAGTAAGTGATACCAAGGTAGCCAGTGGCATCACATCACTGCTGCTGGCAGGTCTCTAGTTCCATGAAGGCAGTATCCAGACAATTTCCAAGGTGAGAGAAAAATATTGGTGGACATTTCAAAACAGCCTGCATGCCCCTTTCCATCTCTATTTATTTACTTAGGTTTTTTATTTCATTGCTAACTATGGTTTAACTTTCACATCCTTGCTCATGGGCTCCCTCACCAAGAAGGTTTCTCTCACTACTTTAGCCCACAGAGGCCCCATCACTTTTCCACTAACTATTCTATCCCACCTGCCTGTTTTATTTTCCTTACAACAAATATTTGAAACATTCTCATTCATTTATGTGCCCTTACATCGATTCCCTCCCCCAGTGGACTAAGAACTCGATCAGCAAACTGTGTTCTCTTTGATTTCCTACCATCTAATACAGACTTCACAAAGAAAATGATCAATAAATATTTCTAAATGCATGAAAAATTAGTATTTTTGTTTATCTCAAACCTAAATGGTGAAAAATATCAATAAATATGCAGACTTCTGAAATTCTGCATTAAGTAAAAAAAAAAATCAACTTTTCCCTACAATGGTATGTATACATAAGGACTGGTCACAACTTATCTTTGCAGAACAAAAATAAAGTGTATGATTTTAGTAATTCTTATGAGTAGCGAATTCAAACTCTCTTCTATAAATTTTCACATATGTTTATACAAGATTACTTGTGTATAACCTACCTGAGTCATCCACTATCTCTTAAACAATTGTTAGATCATTAATAATATCTAGTACATTATAAGTACAATGTTTATTATTATTATTATTATTATTTGTTGTATTAGGAATTAATGAAAAGAAGAAATTTGGAACACATTCTTTCATAAGCCTAATTACATTCTCAAATAACTCTGACTGAGTCTATGTACAGAAAAATCTAGGAATATAAAAGGACAACATTATATACATACGTGTTTTTGTGTGTGTGTGTGTGTGAAATTTACACAAACCCACACATGTGTATATACTTGCACATGTACCTCAGTATTTATATGTATACACATATATACATGTGTGTATGAATATTAAATTATAATTTTGATTACTTCTAGCATTCCTACTTTCACTTTCAACTGGGATATTTAGCAGAATTTTTTTCACATAGTGAAGGTTAAATGAGAAGATCAGGCAAGAAGAGCAATTTCTTATCAGAGAACTGTCTACATGCCATAAAACACATTCTAACACTTCCCATGTCTTATTCTACCAAATTAGAAGATATTCAGGACTAAGTGAATTATTACAACTCAAATTCATTTGTGAGCATAAACCTGGCATCCATTTCAGTATACATGAGTAGCATAACTAACCAATGGATACTTCTTGGCTTGGACAAATTCAAAGAAAGTGAATATGAGGAAAATGCATGATTTGCAGATAAACAGGAGAAATGATTTCAGACTAAACCTGTATCTCAATGTTCATAGTAGCTTCATTAATAACACATAAGAACTGATAACAACCTAAATGTCCTTGATTTAATAAAATGGCTAAATGGACTACGGTATATCCATATTCTAGAAGAATATTCAGGAACAAAAATAATAAATGGTTCGTGCACATAAAAAGCATCCAGGTAATTATGCTGTTAAAAAACACTCAACCCTACCAGGGTACATACTGCACAATTCCAAAAATAGAAATAGAAATGATTTTAGAAGTGGGGAACAGTTACTATTTGTTGTAGGTTTGGAACAAAGCATAGTATGGCTATCAGAGGACAAAATGAAGAATCTTGTGATGTGAGTGTATAATAAGGTGGGTACACCAATAGCTATAACCTCTTTGTGACTTGGCAGGATTTTTTTAAATGTTACATGGTGAAATGCCACATATTGGGTATATGTAGTTCCTTTGATTTAATATAAACCATCACATATATATTTATACTGAAACAATTTAAAAGTAATACAACTGATTTGCTTAAAACACAGGTAATAGTAGAGTATGATTCAAGCATATAATGACAAGAATCAATTAACTCTTTAGAATTAAAATTTATACTCTGAGGACTGGAGAAATTGCTCATTGGTAAAGGTCCTTCCCTTCAAAACCTAACAACCTGGTTTCATTCCTTAGCACCCATGTAAAGCCAGACACAAAAAGTGACACATGCATCTAAGTTCATTTACAGTGGCTGGAGGCCATGCCATGCCCATTTTTTCTCTCTCTCTCTTTAACCCTCTCTCTTTTCCTCTCTATTACTCTCTCTTTTCTTGAAAATAAATAAATCAAAAAATAATTATACTGTAACTTTGCCCTGTGCAACCAATGTTTCTAACATTTATAGGCAGATATTGATCTATAACTCTTGATAAGTAGCTATGCAACGTGGAAGCTAAACATGGCTTAACTTCTAAGTTGAATTCTTTCCTTAGAGATCTGTCAAGTTTATATGCGTTGGAATTATAAAATGAGTTCTCCTGACTACTATTCAGAGGGCCCAGGAGAAGCATGGATTTTGAAAACGGAAATTGCATGTTTAAATATTGTTTCTGACCTTTGAATAAATTTCCATTGCATTTTTTTTTCACACCTTTGTGAGAATTTCAATGGTTGGCTACTTGAGCTAACAAACAAAAATTAGCTTTTGAAGTTATTAAAAAGAATTCAAGTGCTAGTACTTTCTTAATAATAACATAATCCACAAATAGAAAAAAAGTAAAATTTTCCTATGACCATTTTCTTAGTAATAAAACGGAGCTGATGTATGACTCCAAGTTTCACAATGTGGACTGTGGCAATACTGCCAGGGAAATAACCGAGCTCAATTGAAACAATCTTTATTGATCAGCAATAAAGCCACTCCACAAATACCTAGGAGTCAGACATCTGTCAGTAGCTAGGTGTCATTTTGCCCAGAAGTTATCTTCTAATGGAGAAGATAAGCCAGAAAGGAATATATAAATAAGTAAATGGCATGTTATGATACGTTTAACCAAAATAAAACTGTTCCAGCAAAAGAAAGAAAGAAAGAAAGAAAGAAAGAAAGAAAGAGAGAGAGAGAGAGGGAGGGAGGGAGGGAGGGAGGGAGGAGGGGAGGGAGGGAGGGAGGGAGGGAGGAAGGAAGGAAGGAAGGAAGGAAGGAAGGAAGGAAGGAAGGAAGGAAGAAGAAACAAAACAAAACAGAATGCCTGTAGAAAATGAGCAGTTTGCTTTGGTAGAAAGGTTGACAAAGCCTCTGGGATTCATGGCTCCCTCATTTCCTTTTATCTTTTAAATTCATTTTCACTTTTCAATCCATTCAAGACAACTATCAGTTCTCATTTTTAAAGTAGTGATATTTCAGGTCAGTACCATATATTTCCATCTCAGTGACAATAACTCACACATATGTGATGATTCCACTTCAGAATCTGATTGGCTACATGTTTATAATATGACACATATCACTTTAAGTATCCTGGAAATTCTATTTGAAAATACAAACGCCATGGAACAACCATATTATGATAATTGTCAACAAGTTTTCCTTTTGGGTGGATAAAAGCATTGGAGAACCAAAGCTAACTGTATCCAAAGAAGTTTCTCAAAGTCCAAGGACCCAATTAGCTGTGCAAAGGTTCTTTTTTGCTATTAAGACACTGGACAACATCACCTATGCATTCATTAAGAACAGGAGGGGGAGTTGAAAAGACTGAAATCATGACTGACCAAGGCATTGAACAACAGCAGCAGAAGCAGCAGCAGCAGCAACAACAACAACAACAACAAAAGACAGCCTTAACTTTTGCAAAGTCTTTCATAATCATGACCCTGTGGATAACTGGAATTCGGAATAGAGAAGGTGCATGTAAAGAAAGACCTAGGAAAGCAAAATATTACTAGTGCTTAGTTGAACCAGAGTTCAAAGAGATTCTGGAACCCTGTTAGTGGTGGCCATGGAGTTGGTTGTGGTATAACTGACAATGTTGGTCATGGAGGAGAAACTCCAGTGGTCAAGGCAGCTTTAGTGGGAGCCATGGTAGTAGTGGCTATGGGGACAGCAGGGATGGTCATACTGGACTGGGTAATGACAGAGGCAATATTGGAAAGGTGTGCAAGTCACAGTGATCTTAGAGATCACAATAGTCTTGAGATGCAGAAAGGGAAGAAACTTCGCAAGCAGAAGCTCTAGCTTGTGTGGTATTGGATACAGTCACTATGGCTGTAGTAGGTTTGAATCACTGCTGAGAAATAAAGCAGGAGAGGACAGCCTGAGAAATGACAGGGAAATGGCAAATCCCAGTGAATTTGAGAACACAGCAAAGCACTGTCCTGGCAGTGCCTCACTGCTACAAAGGTCGTCTTTTAGAAAATATTATGTGTTGGGGTGCAGGGTAGGGGGAGGCACCTCAAATACTGTTTCTGTGAAATATTGTATAGCAGGTAGTTTTAGTTTCTGTTCTGAGGAAAGTGTAAAGCATCCAAAGTGTTTTAATGTAGGATTCTTATTTCACCCTTACTGTAGTACTTTTCTGGTCATAACAATGAATGATTTTTTTTTTTTTTTTGAAACAGAATAAAGTTTCATTTAGTAAGCTTGCTTACCATAAGAAGTTCTTCATTAGATAAGACCTGGAAAGATGAATTTCCTGGTGGGGAAGAAAAAAATAATTAAAATTTAAGTTCTCTTTTTGTTTCTGTGGAATAAATATGTCTTAGTTAAATAAAAAAGCCCTACAGTCACTGTTTGTATGGTCAAAGTGTGTTCACAAATACTGTACCATTATTGGCACACTTACAAGTCAAAACAAAAGAAAAAAGGAATTTGTCATGGATGCAAAGTAAAAAATCCTAAAAGATTTTCTACTTCTAATTCTAATGCAAATTGTTTAACCTTATTATTCTTGATGTCTTCATTTTCAAAATAAGAAAAAAATAATACAGTAGCACTAAATTATACCTAAATTTTGAATTGTGTTTGAGGTAAAGTAATTTTTTTGACAAGGTCAACTAAACAAACACACACACACACACAAGACACACACAAGTATCAAGTTGTATTCTATGTGCCTTGAGTTTAAATTGGAATTTGAAGCTATCTAACAATTTGAAGCTATGTAATTTCAGTCAAGAGAAGATCATATTTCCCTTATATTTTCCTACCAAGCACCAAAAACTTAGGATGCCATCATAAAAAAATAAAACTCTAATTTGCCCCACAGTACGTTACATGTCTTTAAGATCACGTTGTGGTCATAGAAAATATTTCTTCACAATTAGTTTTTCCACCACTGCCATGCTTTTTTCAGTGCCCTGTTGTAATTTAAACTTGGACTACAAACTTAGATTTAACCAACAGCAATAGATTTTCAAAATCAGAAGGCTGCTGTGAATCACTTTCGATAAGAGAAGAAAAACAAATGAATTAGAGCCCGCATTAGGCTTTGCAGTTGAAATTACAAGCACTCATGTGTATTTATAGTATGTGGTCCTAGGATCCTGCTGCTTGGCCCCATTAGCATTGCAGACCATGCTGAATAATAAAAACACTCTTAAGATCTAACATTTTAACAAAAGATGCAGGGACCAAATCCTCCAAGCACTCCCTTGATAAATAAAAGGTTATATAAGACTCAATATTTATATTGTAGCCTTAAGAAAACTTTTAGACATGCAGATATATTTCACATGTAAGAAGCAGTGATAAGTCTGCTATGAAAATGAACGAGCGCAGCAGCTGAAAACTCCATTAAAGAGATCTTATTTTAAATTCCATCATCGGGAGAAAATGACTCCAGTACTCCCAAAGTAATAAAGTCCAGAGTTCTTTTACGCAGTTCAAGAATGCAGAGCTGGGCAGTTGAAAGTGAGAGGAAGGCTGGTTTCATTTTAACATAAGAAGAAATCAAGCATCATAAGACAGTTTCCAGTGACTGAAAACACTTAAACAGAGCTGAGGGATGGCCCCTGTCAGACCATTTTAGAAAAGGCGACTGGATTAAGGGATTGTGATGCTTCGTTCCTAAAGCTAAGATTGTATAATTCCATGCTCCTATGACATTTCTCTTAAACATAAAATAAGTCCGGGTTAATACAGTTTAAATATCAAGCCTTGGCCATTCTTTGTTTCCCGCCTTGCCCATAAATCTTGAGAATCGCATAGGTACAAGATTTGTCCCGTCCACCCACCTCCCCCATGGCATGGATTAGATGTGTGTTCCCATAGCAGCTGTGTTCCTGCTCACAGTAAGTTTTGCAACTATTTACTCTTGACTATTAGCTCCTGCAGTCATCAGTTATTATTTTAATGAAAATATATTTTAAAAAATCAGTTCCATGTAAGCACCAATTCTAGGTAGTTGGTAAAATACTTAAAAAATTACTTTTGAGATGAATTTAGAAAATGCTCCATGATTTCAGAGTTTAAGCTAAATTATTTACTGAAGTACGTTATAATGCCATCTAAGTGTGTTATATTCTATGGTTTATAATCACGATGAAGGGAGTAAGCTGATGTAGATTTTCTCAACATTATCTTACCTCAGATCTATTTTTCTATACTACAGTTCAGACTATAGTTTCTTCAAATTTACTCAACAAAATACACCATTATTTTACTAGTTCCCTAGATAGCATCTGTCACACAGTAGGTGTGTGTGTGTGTGTGTGTGTGTGTGTGTGTGTGTGTGTATCCTCTGTATCAGTTATTAAACTCCAAATTAATCCTCTTTCAAATCTCTTGACAAATGCCACTACCCACACCAATTCTCTTAGACTACAAAAAAAAAAACAACTCATCTTTTCCTTTGCTTACAAGTTATAATCAGCTAATTTAACCTCTATGAAAGCCATTTTGTGCCATGATTGTCAAACCTCATATAATACTATGTTCATTGTAAGATAGTCATTTAATTTTTTTCTGTTTATTAAATTTATAGCTGAGAGCTTTACATAGTCTAAAGAGCTCGTCTTTTCTACATGACAAAAACTGTCTAGAGCTGCTTCTACATCATAGGCTTTCCTTTTTGACTTCTTTCCTCTGTGTTAAACATCTTAGTTTTCGTATGTCAGGTGCAGTGTGATTTTTCAAGTTTCTGAGTTGACAGCAAATTTATTTCAAAATTTCAATTTATTCATTCTTCCAAAGCATCTTTGAGGTCAAGGTGAGACAGGACCTTACTGTTTTAAAGATGTCACAGTTCAGTCCTCTGTGTCATATTCTGCTCATGTTGTCTGAAATGTTTGTGCTTCTTTTTCCTATTCATGACTTTCCTTTTCAGTGCAGCTCAAATACACTGTGCACCTTCCTCCCCTTGATCCCCTTGTGCCATCTGTCTGATGAATCTTATTACTGTCCATTAGGACAAAACCAATCTCCCAGTTTGGTGTACTTCTTTTAATTTTTTGTTTGTTTATTTATTTATTTTATCAAGGAGTAACTTTGTGTGGGTATATCATGTGTTGGTACCATCATTTCTGCAGTCCATGTCCTCAGTTCACTGAGCGCCCTCCCTGTTGGGATTGCTGGTGTTCGTCATGGAGTTGTGGGTTATGAGTTGTACAAAGTAGGGTCTCACTGTAGTCCAGGTTGACCTGGAATTCGCTATGTAGTCTTGGATTGGCCTCAAACTCATGGGGATCCTGCTACCTCTGCCTCCCCAGTGTTAGGTTTAAAGGCATGTGCCACCATAATTGCCTTTATTTTTGTGTGTTTCTAATAATGGTTCCAGGTGTACCTTTCCTTTATTCACTAAGACATTATAAAAACCAAGAAGAAACTAACTTGTCTTTTGCAAATTACTGGCACACCAGTGTCCTGAACAGAGTAGGCATTTATATGAAGATTTATATAGTTATCTTATAAATTCTTCTGTTACTTATAATTTACAGAGCTAATGGCAAATGTTCTGAGTCATGTAGAGTCCACTGGTATGTCCCTTTCTTTCAAACTTTCCTCTCTAAACTTCAGGTGATAAGATGGAGAAGACAAGTAACTCACTAAAAGCCTGAAAATGATACTGTAGATACATAGAAGTCATTTTCTAGACATTCTCAACTGTAGAATTTTTCAGGTTCCATTGGCAAAAATGGGCAGATCAGAAAGAATGCCACAGCATTCCCTCATCCCCCCAAAATAACTGATAGCTGTTCCCACAATGCACAAACCACAACCCCATGGCGAATACCTGCAACCCCACTGAGGAGCACCCTCATAGGAATGGGGGCAGGGACGAGGGAAAAGAGGGTACCAACACATGCTGTATCCATATGAAATATGTTTAATAATAATAATAATAATAATAATAATAATAAGAGAGAAAAGAAGAACAGCTAGAACGTTTTGTCTGCAGTAACAATCTCTCTTTGAGGATATCCACATGACCACTAAAACTTAAAAAAAAAAAAAAAAAAAGACATAATGTGTCTGGACGTGGTAGTACACATGTGGTGTATTACCATGAGGTAGTATAGAGGTGGAGGCTGGAGGATTGAGAGTTCAAGACCAGTCTCAAGTATATAGTAAGACCTTATCCCAGAGGGGGTCAGGAAATGGCACTGAGTAAAAACAAATTACAGTCATGAAGAAATACCACTAATGATCACTGGTTAAGAAGAAAGATATTACCAAATGTTGACAAACATGCTAGGCAGGTGAAGTTCTCAAACACAGTGAGTTATTTTGGACACTGATTTGGCTGTTTCTCTTGAAAATGAAACTGTAAAATCTCCACAACCTAAAATTTGATTTCTATGAATACTTCTATCATAAATATTTACCAAAAGAAAGCTGTTTGCCTACAAAGCCAAAGGACCCTGGTTCAACTGCCCAGGACCCATGTAAGCCAGATGCACAAGGTGGTACATGCGTCTAGAGCTCATTTGCAGTGGCTTAAGGCCCTAGTGCGCCCATTCTCTCTATCTGTCCCATCTCTCTTTCTCTCAAATAAAGAAAAAATTAATAAAGTTTTAAAAAATATTTTCCAAAACACAGATAGTAAAGGGTTCATGGCACATACTTTGTAATAACTGATACATGACTATCACACAAATCTGCTTTAATGGTGGAATGATAAATTGTGGCATATTTACATGAATGTGCAACATTGATAAATGTAAATTAATCATACAAAAATTAACATCGAATTAAAGCATGAAATATAAAAGTGTATTCTGTATGTGGTGCTTCAAATCAGCTGTCCTCCATAAACTCATGTGTTTTCATTGCTTGAAGCCCAGCTGATGCAATTTTGGAGGTGGAATCATGCTGAAGGAGTTGTGTTGCTGGGGGTGGATATAGCCCAGCTTCCCCTTACCAGAGCTCAGCTCACTCTTGCTACCTTCTTCCAGCTGCTGTGGCAAGAAGTGAGGACCATCCTATCCCTGCAATGCCAAAGCTTCCCGTTAAAACTGTAAACCAAAATAAACCCTTTCCTCCCATCATCTACATTTGATAGGTTGTATTGTCTCAGCAACACAAAGGTAACTACAGTACTGTACTACTGGAATTGCATGCAATAATTCAAAATGTGTTTGATGCTATAAAAAGTTGGGGAAATGCAATACTTTTAGCAGAAACAATAAGGATTACTTAACAACATAGGCAGTTGCCCTACCACTACACAAACATTACAAAGTCCATGATTGGAAGCTAAAGAGATGGTTCAGCACTTGCTTGCAAGGCCATATGGTCCAGGTTTGAGTCTCCATTTCCAATGTATAAACAAATGCACAAAGTGGCTATGCATCTAGAGTTCATTTGTAGCCCTAGGAGGCCCTAGTTTGCCCATCCTATATTCTCTCTCTCTCTCTCTCTCTCTCTCTAATAAAATATTTTAATAGAAGAAAGTTCATGGTTTACTTTGAGCCAGGATATCGCAACAACAAGAAAATACCAGTAAAGCTTCATAGGACATGTATTATCACTTTAACTATCTATTTGAAACAATCTGGAATGATTTCTCTTGGTTTAATGGATGGTGATATCACTTTATTTGCTTTCCAAGTTACTATTAAAATTCAAAGTGACTAACCATTATCTATTTGCTCAAGGTAACTAAAAATTTGAGAATGTAAATGACTACCATACCATAAATACCATAAATTATTCCAAGTCAAGAGTAACTACTAAAGTTTAAAAATAAATAGTAGATACAATTGGCGTTCTAAAACACATTAAATCTATCCTGACATCTTGACCACTTCATATTTAATGGCTTTCATTCAATTTCATTATTGGTTATGAAATCTCTTGAGCCTTATACACAAATAAAAAATTTCCATTTACAGAAAAAGAAAGAGAGCTATTAAGTAAAGTAAAACACAAAGCAGTTCGTTTGTTTTATTAATCCTTCAGAATTAAATGTAATCCAGGGACTCCTGTTTTGTTTTGTTTTTAACATACAAACCACATTCCCTAAGTGCAATTATAATTTCTGCCATATTTCTTTATAAGAATGCTGTTTCATGGGGATAAGAATGTAGAAACAACATATAATAAAACTTCACAGAACAATTATACCAGGCAATGACCCAACTAGTCAGTTACACAGCAATTTTTAGCAAGCACTCTAAAATTAAAATAAGAATAATTATTTTAAATAATAAAAATACAAGAGATCCTGTGTGGAATGCAAGATATTCTGATCCCTGGAAGTTGCTTCTAATGTTATAATGTCAAGCACATGATTTTTTAAATAAAATTTATGTTTTCCATGGGCAATAGGAAAAAAAATAACCTCTGAGTTTACTAAAGATCAAGAATTATAGTAAATTCTTTGTATTATGAAAACTCTTTTATTAAAATATTTTGATTTTCCATGTTTATCATTTTCAATTAATCCTTTCATTAAAGACATACTATTAACATATTTTGAGCCCTTTTTAAGTATTTCCCCTGGTTTTGTCCATGAGATACCTTGTTTTGGCATGAAATTTTACTACACCATTTTCCCCTCAAAGCTAATGGAATTTACTATAATAGAGGAAAATTTCTGATGTTGAACTTATTTTTTTTTAATTTTAGTTAACTATATTTTCTTTGTAAAGTTATGTACATTTTTCTTTTTGTCTTACTTTTACAAAAAGCCCATGGCAGGGGGAGGGTCAATCTAAACTCAAGATATTATGAATAAGACATATGTAAAATTACTTTTTTGAATAAGGGCACGTCTAGAAGCTGTAGACTGTTACTAGAAAACTTTCAGTACCTGGAATGGGATACCTTCCAGTGAGTTGTTGGCCAAGGAGGTCCCGGTAGCCTCCAAAACATTAAAGGCTTTTACCAAAGCCCTTGGTTTCCCTAGAGAAACAGATAGTAAGACACTATTGCTGAAGACATCTCATGCCTGAGAAGCATGGTCACTGTGAAAGCAAGGTGGTGTGGAGCAGAATACCTTCTCCCTGTAGACCAGCCAACTGAAAGCTGGAAAAAGCTGCATTGCACGCAGTGTATGGGAGACAGAAGCCATCAACAGTGAAAACAGTGGACGCTGAATATTCAAGCTTGGCCAGACAGGCCCAATGACTGAACGGGTGCAATAGTGGCATGTCTACTCTTGGGGTAACCAACTGCTCCATAATTGGACTGAAGGCCCTCTCTACGGGAGGGAATACATACCTGGTACTGAAATACCTAAGTAAAAGTCTATGGTAGGTGAGGTCATGAGCCTTAGGGGTATACGCCTGCTCTAATATGACTAAATGTATATGTTATTCCCACCAAGCTGCCCTGAAAGCACTACACTTAATGTTCATATTCATAGAATAACGCTACTCTCACTTCTGGTTAGAGAAGCTTCTCTTTTCAGATGGTGATGACCACTGGGATCACCCAAAAGGCAACATAGTGCTGAGAAGAAAGGATGGAGGAGTGCCCAGCACTGAAACACCTCTGTCACACCCTACAAGGCTCAGGGACCATTGCAGAAGAGGGGGCAGATAGAATGGAAGAGCCAAAGGAAGGGTATGACCTCTTACAATGCAACTGCCCAGACAGAAACTGGCCTCGATATCCATGACCTTGCAGTGCCTAGCAATACCTTCGCAAAACCCTCAAAATAGAAGAAAAAGATGATGACATCAAATTAAAAGAGAGACTAATGGAGAGAGGGAGGGGATATGATGGAGACTTGAGTTCTAAAGTGGGATGGGGGGAGGGAAGGGAAATATCAGGTGTTTTTTTTTTTTTGTATGTAAGTATAAAAGTCAATAAAAAATAATAATTTAAAAAAAAAAGCCCATGGCTAGAGACATAGGTTCTAGGGAACTTACTTGTATGGTTCTGCAACATGGAAGGTGTGTTAAATACATTCTAAATATCTACATTTTCTCAATAGATTATTACTGCTGAAAGCCTTGATCACAGAAGTTTCTTACTGCAATGGGCAGTAACTGAAAAACTGCTTTGTTTCCTCATGCCAGGCATTTAAAGGACCTCCTCCATGGATCAGGGAACTTCGTGAAAATGGGAGCAGAAACTATGTAAGAGCTCAAGGATGAGGAGGAGGGATGCTACATTGTCTTTTAGATGCAACATGACCATCACCCTCATGAACTCACAGAAGCTATGGTTTCCTGCACAAGATTGAGCTTGTCTATATTTCTACACTGATGTGGGAAGGATACATGGGACCCCAGACCTCCCAGGAGTACCCTATAGCAGCAAATGGTTGTTGGGAGACAGGAAGTCGGGCTCATGAGTGTTGCAGCCACTGTTAAGCTGACGAATCTATAGTAAATAATCTTCCATCCATGATCATGTAAGCAATGCTAACTCAGGGGAAAAGAGGCATGGCAGTTAGATAGGGTTGTATGATGACTAGGAAGGGTATTGATGAAAGGGCGAGGGAATAACAGAGGGTAATTCATGGGAATGAATGAAATATAGTAGCACACATATAAGTATAGGCCTTTTTAAAAATTTTACTTGGATAACAGTATATATGTTTCTTAAACTTTGTTGTCAATTCATATTAATTTATGAGCAAGTCATCCTTTAAGTTATAATGAACATATAAAACAGATGATCTGTGCATATATGGTCTACCTAGGCAGATAAATTAACAATATTCAAAATGTCAGTGTTTGCCTTCCAAATCTGAAGAATTACAATGTATTACTAAAACAGTCAGTCATCATATCTCAAATGTGCTGTTTTGTCAATGTCCTCCATGGATGTATTGCTTCAAGTCATTTCCTGTCTTCAATTTATCAAGCTTCCTCTGCCACGGAACCATGAATACTTGAAGTTCTTTGTTAGGAAGTTGGTCTTGTATCTAACAAAAAGCTGGGAAGCATCCCTAATATCTACTCACTAGATGAGAGTAGATGCATGTGACACTTGATATCACGAATAGCTTTCAAGTTCTGTGAGTTCAGGCTTTGTCTAAGGGGAGGGCAAAAGCACACCAGTGGGAATGGAATAAACTTTGAGTGGTATCTGATGTTAGGGGTTTGTCAATGAACATGGTTATAAGACCTTGTTTGGTTCTCTTTCTGTCTTTTCCCTTGCCTGTACTGTGAACAGATTTGCTACACCGTTCACTCTTGCCACATTGTGCTCCTTCGTGCCAGGCCATAAGGAAACATGGCCAAACAATCATGGACTGTATCCTCTACAACTCTGAGCCAAAATAAATATTATATTTTTATATTAACTATTTCAGGCATTTTGTTCCATTATTAAAAGGCTAACTAAGACACTCCTAGGCAACTAATCCTTTGGGAAAATCCAAACTTTCTCCAGATACTCCCAGTTGTCCTCAGTGAGGCAACACCATCGCTTAGAGAACAACTGAACTACAATGCACTCATCTATCTTTATAAAGGGCTTATTAGGTTATTTTATTCTGCAACTTACAAACACAGTTTTTTTGGCAAACACTCTCTTTTAATTTTTTTATCTCATGGATATATAGTCTTACATAAGACTTTTATAACAAGTCTTAATACTCATTTCTTAACTACTATTACCATACCTTTCAGCTTTATTTCAACCATAAATATTTTTTTCAAATAACATATCTTATTCTCTTATGAGTTTTTATGTTTTACATATTTAACCCCTTTAAAAATACTATCTTCCCTTATGCTTATGCTTGGGAAACTATGAATAATCTATTAAAACAAGGTAAAATACTGTTTTTGTACAAGTTTGCTTTTGCCAAGACATATGCATAAATATTATATACAACTATGATTTTTCATCCTTCTCTTTCTATTTGTTAGTTATACTATTTTTTGAGCCACAAGAAAATTTTGTATTTTAGGGAATCTTACAAAATGAATGCTATTGTTTTATCTTTTTTATGTACTAAGGTATAATCTATTATCCTGTAGGAATATAATCATTTCTAGTTAACTTTGTCACATTGGACTTGCTTATAGAGAAGTTCGTCTGATACATGTCTGCTCCTCACACAGCCTTCAGGCACAGTTTTTCAATTTGGCATTTTCACTCCCAGAAGGGCTCAGTTTCATCTGCACACTTGAAGATTTCACTGAGTCTCCATCTCCTCCATCTCATTTATAAGCCCATTACATAGTGATGTTCCCTGGTGGACTCAGGTAAGTAAAAGTCTGCAAAAAGTAAGACACAATTTACCCAAAATTGAAACTGAGGTCACTAGCATGTACATTTGCATGGGAGAGTTACGATAATTTTTAGCTCAGCAATTTCCAACAGAACTTTCGAGAAAGATAGAAATGCTCCACAATGGTACCATTCAATATGGCACTCATATGGGTTGAGCATTCTAAATATGATTGAAGTTACTGATGAACTGAGTTATTATTTCATTCAACTTTAATTCATAGAACCACATATAACTAAAGGACACTGGTTTGAGCCACAAATAAACATTGCTTTCCTGATTTTTTTACTAAAGGGTATAATGGAATGTGAAAGATGATTTCTCCAGTTTTGTTGAATGAACATACAAAGAAGGAGAGGATGGACTGCCAAGGGGAATGTTGCACACTGAAGAGTCAAGAGAAAGAGCATAAATATTAAATGGGAAAAAGGAAGTTGAAAAGGGACAGTAATTTATAAATCAATTAGTTCTCACAGCATATTTACTCAGTTTAAGGACATATACCTGGTAACAGCACCACAAAGTTCTCTAGTTTATCTCTCTTCTACAGTGTAATTTCCCAGCTATAATTTAAAATTTAATTATGTTCTTAATTAGCCATTTCTGCTCAAGAAGTGATATGCCTCTGGAGTGCCAGAATACAATTATTCATTTGCCACCTTCATGCTGAACTTATTACATGTGTTACCAGCAACTCCTTGGCTGAAGAGATGACTTCCAGCTGGGGGATCATAAAGACATCCACAGAGGGGGCATAGAAATTGACCTTGACAGATGGAGAGGAAATAAGTAAAATGACATCTGTGTGTCCCATCAGCATGATTCTGAAAACCTATCTAGTAGATCCAATCCCAAATTGTCCATTATTTAATTTTCCAAGAAGATGTAACTTTGCTTGAAGTATTCCCTATAATTATTTGTACACAACAGTCTGAAGTGACATACCAATTTATAGATCTTTATAAGAGAGTCTTCATTTTGAATCCAACCTGTCAATCTCCTACAGGTACCTTGAATTCCCACTCAGATTTTCACTCCAAACATGGTGTCAATCAAGTTTCTCCATCTCATTGGTCAATCTGTAATAAGTTAAATAAACCTGTGGTAGATACTCATTTGGGGAGTATTTGAAGGTCATGCATATATAACTTCATAAAATTGCATTTTGACAGATTATCATTTTGCTACAACAATAGCAAAACTAGCAAGAGGAAATTGAATGTTGAAATCTGTGTAGATAATAAATAGAAGGAAAGGTCTTCTTAACTCAATAAACTGATCCCAGTGTGCTCTAGAAGGATACAGAGACTGGATAATCTATAGTTACATGAAGCAAAAATTTCATAGACATAATGTTACCGGGAAAAAGTCAAGCAAATATCACATGCTGATAGGGAAGTATTTGCTCTTCCCAGGTCAATCAACGTTGAGAGGAAGCACAAGGGGTGTTTGTGTGGCCTGCCATTATTTCAGATGTCTACAATTTGTGAAAAGTCACAGCAGTTATAATATAATGTAATATAATAATAATATAATGTACTTTCTGAATATAAATTATAATGTATTAAGTATGAGCATACATACCTCAATGTTTGAAAATGTGCATAATAAAGAGACATTTTAAAGAAAAAAGTGTCCCTTTTATTCCAGATTTGGGAGAATTTGTTCTTCATGATGCATGGGTTTATTTTTGTCACTGCATGTATGACATTAGCATCATATGTAATTTGCTTTTCAAATATTGTTGTCCAGTGACTCACTGCTGTGTGTAATCTTCATGTAAAAATGTCAGCTTGCTTTCATGAGTCACTTCCAAAATGTGTGACTTTAGAAGTTCATTTTCAATTTCATTAAGTCAAAGTGAGCATTTTTGATTGGGAGTATACATGAGAAAAGTTCCATTTTTTATGATCTTCCAATATTTGAGTTATCTTCATGTAATTGATTTGACAGTAATTTATTTTTAGAGAGAGAGAGAGAGAGAGAGAGAGAGAATGGGCATGCCAGGGCATCTAGCCACTGCAAACAAACTCCAGATGCATACACCACTTTATGCATCTGGCTTCTGTGGGTACTGGGGAATTGAACCTGGATCCTTAAACTTCATAGGCAAGTGCCTTAACTGCTAAGCCATATCTTCAGCCCTGTCAATAATATTTTTAAGAGATAGAGAATCACCAGGTATTTCCAAACTATGAAAGTTACTTTTTTCAGGAAAAATAATTTTAACACATTAGCTAGTCATTATATAGTTAATTATTTTGTAATTTTAAAATTAACAACCAGTATAGTTTTGGGTACAACTTTTTTGGTGACAATATTAATCAACTGATTGATGAAATGGGAGAGCAAATAGCATATACCTTACTATTATGTCATATTTGGCATGTACCTTAGAAAGGAGAATGGAGATGATTGAATACAGTAAAAATCTTGATGTTGATTAAGTAGAGATGGTAAAATATCCTTTACATAAGCCAAAAAGACAAATTTCACAAACTCACCAAGTAATTCTTATTTAAATGAAATTTTAATGATTGGACAGAAATCAATTTTTAAATGCAAATCACAGCTCAGTGGTCAATTTGTGTCATACCAGAACTTTCCTATACCTGCGTTACATGCTCGTTAAACCTGGTATTTTTTCCCAATTTTATAAGCTTCTGTTGTTCTGTGAAGGACATCTGTTCATGTTGTTTCTATTCCTTTTCTCCCAAAAATATAGTGTTTGTATGTTACAGTTATGTTTGTCATGGATTGTCCTGTTCAACTAGAAAGTAACACTTTTACTTAACTTCTTAAAGGAAATACAATTACTTATGGGGTAAGTTATGAATGATGGGGACAAATGAAAAAAAGAAAAATATGGCATGTTTTCTGGTATGTTCCAAGAACAATTAGACCCAAAAAAATTCTAGGTAAACTTAGAGTGCTTCTGCTGATGCTATCGTTTCCCCTATTAATTAACATGAAACCTTCAAATTGAGTATTCCAGCTTGTTTGTTGGTTTGTGCCTAACAAAAAGGTCTCGTTCTGTTTTACCTCTTATAAAACTTGGGCAGAACCCTAAGAAAGCAAATTCTCCCACGTTGCCTGATGAAAGATTTTCTATACCTCGAATGTAATAATGTTTATCTTTCACTACCAATGTTTGTATTCCCAACTTGTTGAATGTTTTAGAATTAAACCTCTGCTCCGATGAATTTCATCAGCAAATCTAATGAGACATCTACAGAGGAATGAATCTTGGTTTATCACAAGAGATGGAGAACAGATTTATTTAATACTTGTTAGGGCTAGAAAGGGAAATGATGGTGCCAGGTAGCAAGCATTATTCTTTGGGCTTTTTCATACCAAATTATGTATCTGTGAAGGGAGAAAGGGTGAAAGATTACTTTCTTTCTCTTCTTTATAGTAACACAATTTGATTCAGCTGGAACTTAACAGTGTGATTCTTATGGGCTGTCAGGGGTTTACCACATTGAATCATGTACCCCGGAGCCATGTTTTGTAAGCAGAAGCCACTAATAACAGTGACCTTAATGTCTGATTTGGGTGCTTCTTACAATGCCCCTGTATCCTCAGCGGCCAGCCAGCAGTAAGCAGAGCCTGCTGCTTCTGCTGTGAGCCTTCAGGTGACATTAACAGACCATTGAGTCAACAGATCGGGCGTTTCCTTTGGAAAACACAAGCTTCAGGTTTCCACTGTCTGCCCAGGGAGTTACATACAGGCTTTAACAGCCCACGGTGTGGTTTAAGAAAGTCAAGACGAAAAAGGGATGTGTTTCACCTGGGTCAAAATAATAGATTAGCCGAGAGGCTGAACAACAATCTTAAATAAATAGAGGTCACTGGGGCATGAGAAACTATTCTGAACACATTTTAGAAGTCACAATACTCTTAAAGCATAAATATGTATTTTTAATAAATAAGTTCACTTCAGGAGTTGGTTTTCTTAAATGTTTAGACTTCTGAACATTTCTACACAATATATACGCACATAACTTCAACTGTTTTGACCTAAGGTTATTTTGTGGACAGTCTCTTTTGTTTATTGGTTATGTTCATAGTGTGTATGCAGCCATGTTGGTACCATAGTTAGCCTCCTCCCTGTCCTCCCCCTCCAAAGGGACCCTCCTCATTGGGGAATGTGAGTCCTGCATTGTGGGGGGAGCCAGAAGTTATGGGGAAGAGGCAATGTCTCTGTGCATAATGACCCCAGTAAGGATAGCAAACATTAAAAAATCTAATGAACACAAATGCTGGCGAGGATATGGAGAAATAGGAACCCTCATTCACTGTTGATGAGAGTGTAAGATGGTACAACCACTATGGAAAGCAATATGGAGACTCCTAAAAAGGATGACTATAGAGTTACCAAGAGATCCAGCTAGTCCCTTACTGGGCATTTACCCTAAAAGCTCCAAGCCTCAGTTCAGAGAGATTTGCTCAACCATGTTTATAGCTGCTCAATTCATGATAGCTAAGAGCTGGAATCAACCCAGATGTCCATTATTACATGAATGGATAACTAAGACATGGTATATTGACACAATGGAATTCTACACAGCAATAAGGAAAAATGATACAATAAAATTTGAAGAAAAATGGTCAAACTCAGAACAGATCATTCTCAGTGAACTCACCCAATCACAGAAAGATAATCGTCACATAGTCTCACTCATCAGTAGCTCTTAACCTAAATCTGCCCGAGATTCTGTTATACCTAACAAGCATCTCGAGGACTGCACAATAGGGAAGGTGGGTGGGAGGGGAGGGTACGAGTGGGACGGGGGACACAAAACTGGATCCAAATGGAAATGGCACCATAAAATCCTATATACTGAAAGACAGAATAAAAGGTTGAACCTTCATCAGGTCCTTAGAGGGAACATTGGAATCATAGGGCCCTGGAGAGGGTATGAGGAAGAATAACCTTAATCTTCTCCTGTTTCTCTTTCTCTCTCCCTTTTCTCTCTATTCTCTCTTTCTCTTTTATATCACCTATCTTTTCATCCCTTCTTTTCCCTCGTGGACAGTTTCTTGTTGGTATTTTCATAACTTCAGTTGTATTCTTAAAATTTCCTATGTGAGGTGCTGGATAGGTGGCTCAGTGGTTAAGGTGTTTGCCTGCAAAGCCTAATGGCCTGGGCAACCAGGGTTTGATTCCCCAGTATCCACATAAACGTGATGCACAAAGTGACAGGTGCATTTGAGTTTGTAGTTCTTATAGGCCCTGACATGCCTATTTTCTCCTCCCCTTCTCATAAATAAATAAATAAATAAATAAATAAATAAATAAATAAATAAATGAAATAATATTTTAAAATTCCTATATGAGGGGGCTGGAGAGATGGCTTAGTGGTTAAGTGTTTGCTTGCGAAGCCTAAGGACCCTGGTTCAAGGCTTGATTTCCCAGTACCCATGCAAGCCAGATGCATATGGTGGTGCATGCATCTGGAATTCATTTGCAGTGGCTAGACGCCCTGGCATGCCCATTCTCTTCCTCTCTTCTCCTTCTCCTTCTCCTTCTCCTTCTCCTTCTCCTTCTCCTCCTCCTCCTCCTCCTCCTCCTCCTCCTCCTCCTCCTCCCCTCCCCCCCCCCCCCTCCTCCTCCTCCTCCTCCTCTTCTTCTTCTCTCTTTCCCTTTCTCTCTCTTTAGTAAGTAAATAAATAAAAACAATTAAAAATTTTTTTAAAAATAATTCCTATATGAGGGCTGGAGAGATGGTTCAGTGGTTAACTCACTTGCCTGCAAAGCCTAAGGTCCCTGATTTGATTCCTCAGTACCCACATAAAAGAAAGGCAGATGCACAAAATGATGCATGCGTCTGGTGTTTGCAGCAGCTGGAGGCCCTGGAGCACCCATTCTCCGTGTCTCTCTTTGTCTGTCTGTCTCTCTCTCTCTCTCTTTCTCTCTCTGTGTCCTTGCAAATAAATAAATAAATAAATAAATAAATAAATAAATATTTTTTAAAACTTCTAAATGAAACATTTGGTAATAAGCCCTCTTAGAAGTGGCTAACATGGAGAAATTAATTAAATGAACCAATTATTTGTAGGTATCTCAGTTTGCCTGCAACCATTCATGTTTAAAATTTCATAATGCGATTTCAGAAATTTGATATTTAAAAATGGATGAAGAGACAGAAATAGAGAAGTTGATTCAAGCCTCAGGAGAAGCTTACTAAGTGTTCCTATTAGTAGATTATATTCTTTTTCTTATTTAAGAATATTGTTGGCCATTTATCATAGCTTGCTATTGAGAAACAGTCTACAGACATTGAAGTTGGATAATAAAAATAGTGTCATCATTATATCTATCTGAAATAGCTCAACAAACATGCATTTGATTTAGCTTCCATTTTGCAAATAAGAAAATTAAAGAGAAGAATTTCATTTAATCTTACACTCCTAAGAAGTTCTGGTGGAAGATTTCACCCTAATTCATGACATTGACATTTGATTCAAAAATAAGAATTAACAGCACACTCTAAATTATTCCTGTGGCTCCTCTTTCCTGCTTTAAACCAGTGTTCCTCAAAGGAGTCTGCCCAAGAGGCACTTGCAGGGTTTGTTAATCCACCCTTCTTGAGCCCTATTTCCTGGGTATGGCCAGCAGCAAGAACCACTCAGAGGCTGAGGCAGAAGTATCACTTGGGCTTAGGAGTTTCTCAGCCTACAATATAATGAAAAACCATTCTCAGATGTTTGTAGAGGAGAGAGAAGGAGAGTAAGATAGAAGGGGTGGTAGATGGGAAGAGGGAATTTGTATCTATAATCAGCTTCCACTTTGGTAATAATTTTGCTTCAAAGCTGTGACTATCAGTTTTCCTACCCCTAAGCAGGCAACCCCAAGCAAGGCCTCTCCTGGAGTGGTAGGTTTTAGTCTTATTTCTTATAGTAAAGGGATATTGCTATCTCTCATCATGAAAGGGGGACGGAGGCTAATGTTTTAGGTTTGAACAATTCCTTTAAATGTTTGAAGTAATATTTTTAAACTTCCTTTTTTTCTTTACTTAAGAAAAGGAAGTTGAACAAGAGGTTATTAGAAAAGAAAAAAAGTACAAACAGGAAATTCTCCAAAGCTACGAGGGAGTCCAGGGCAAGTAGCCATCAAAATTTACCTTTGAGTAATGATATTTGTACTTCTACAGTAATCATAATTTGGTATATTATTATTGCTGTTTTAAACAAAGGAACCCAGGCCTCCCTACTTCTAGGTTAGTGCTGTATTCCACTGTTGTAAACATTGTACTTGTTAATTAGACCTGTGATGTTAGTTCTAAGAAACATGAGTTTATTAATATTTTCCTTTTGTTACAGGTTACATTTTCCCTTTCTTTGCCTGGTAATCTCTGACTGGCTTTTTGTGGCTGGTTTTGGAAGTTCCATATATACTTTTGAGTTTCATCTGAAAAACAGCTAATTACTTATAAATGCACTGCAAATTATGATACTTTGAATAGTTTCATCTTTGGGGAGCTTGCCTTTAAGATTCATTTTGCAAGAACCTGGGGCTGTTATTCCACAAACAAGGCAAAATCTTTCTGGTATTGTGTATGGTGAACTGCAGTCTAGTTTTCCCAATCCTGCCCGAACAGGCACTATTTCCAGTCCTGTGTGAATGCCAGGTATTCCTTCCACTAATACTCTCAGATACTCTCAGTCCTTGTCCTTGGGTAGTTCCCTCACCAGGTGCTTACCAGTACTCTGTGGAATGCTCGGTGACACCACCTACAGACCTCTGGAGTTAGTTACAGGCACATCCTGTAAGTTTATGACTCATTACTCAGTGATCTTGGTCACTTGCTGACTAATTTTCAGCATCTTCCAAAACATCGGTTCACATATTTTGCCTACTGTGTTTTTTTCTTGTTGTCTGTTTTTTGATTTGTTTGGTTTTATTACTTTTTCAATTGTTTTGACAAGAGAGTAAATCCCATCTATAGTTCATCATTTTGGCCAGAAATAAGAGGCCCCCACAAATGCATCCTTAACTTGAACTAACCAAATCATTTATGCTTAGTTGAAATTGGTCTATATTTCTAATCTAATCTGCATTGTGCTTTCAACATTAATTTAATTAGTATTATATCTAAGCTTGTTGGAAGGCATTAAATATTAGCTAAACATTTCACTATTTAATTTGAAGTATTTTAGTATGGAGATTTGGAAGAACATCATAAAAACATGTATTTTCCTGTTTCTTTTCCATTTTTGTTTGAGGCAGAGTTTCACTATGCTTCCCAGCATGTTATTGAACTCATAATCCTACTGCTTAGCTTTCCAAGTTCTGCGATTACAATCGTGTGCAACCATGCCAGCCATTTTTCTTCCTTTTTCTGTAATACAAGCAGGCACAGAATTCTTTTACTCAAGCACAGTTACATTCTTAATATGAATGAAATGTTAACCACATAGTTAGCATGCCTTAATAAATTGATCAATTTTCTGGGTTTTTATAGATTCAAAATTTGACTTATTACCTTCTACAATCCAGCACTGCTTCTATATGAATATCATTTAAAAAGGTTAGTTTATCAGAAATTTAGAGAGATAGTAATTGAAATACATATTTCTAATGGTAAGATTCTTGCCATTTATACTGATTATAATTTGTGGAAGCAAATTTCAAATTGAAAATCAAGGAGAGTCACACGCTATGTTTAATTGTGAAAGTTGAACTTCTATCAGGTTTTATCAGAACTGATTAGGACATCTGACTCTTAAAATTAGACATAACCTTGCTGAGAGCCAGAAGTGAGTAACCAAGCATTCACTTACTGTTCTTTCCTTACATTGACTTTACCTAACATGTATCCGCATCACGTTAGAAATAGTTGGCTGTTTTGCAGAGATTTCAGTTGCAGAGGGAACATTTACAGTATTGCTGAGCAGAGGTGGAAGGAAAGCACAGTGATTTATGGAAGCCTGAGTCATGTGCCTGTTTGGTGATTCATGCCTGGCTATCCAGAGACGGAACTTCCCATGGTGTGAAGAGCTATATGCATAGAAAATTTGGCTTCTTGTGAAATTTTATATCTAATTGTTTGGTTTCAACATGGTAAGATGCAAAATAAGCTTTTCAAAGTTTTCTAAGAGGCTAAGAGTGGAGGACATGGGCCTGTTAGCTTTGGAGATGTTAAGAATCAGTCAATGACACTAACTTGAAAAGATTTCCTTGGCTTGACTCCCTCATGTTATGGTTTTATTTTTGATTTCATTTTGATGATTTTATTTTGTTTAAAGCAGATTATGAAAAAAATACACATGACGTTTACTGGCTCAACCATTTCAAGGGTACAGAACAGTGCTATTCAATACATCTATACGTCTCTTTCCATGCCCATTGACTCATCACCCCTCGTTCCCTCATTTCCTGCATTTTATTTTTTGTTTTGTTTTACCAATTTGAGTATTCTATGTACCTCATGCAAATGACATCATACAGTGTTGTTTTGTGCTGACGGTTGTTAGAATAACATGTACAAGGACTAGAAATATGGCTTAGCGGTTAAGGCACCTGCCTGCTAAGCCTAAGAACGCCGGTTCCAGTCTCCATGTCCCATGTTTAGTCAGATGCAAGGGCACAATACGACACTTTCCCACAAGGGGGTGAACGTATCTGGAGTTTGTTCACAGCAGCTGAGAGGCTGCCGGTGCACCCATTCCATTCTCTCTCTCTCTCTGCCTCTCCCACTCTCTGTGTCTCTCTACAAAAATAAATAAATAAAAAAAATAAATAAAAAATAAAAATAAAATAAAAAAAAAATAAAAATAAAAAAAAAAAATAGAATAACATGTACAAGATCAAGCCCTGAAGCATGTTTTAGGGTTCCTTTCCTTTTCAAGATTCAGTAATATTACATTGTCTACATATACCTTGTCTTGTATAACCCTTCATTCCTTGATAGATACTAGGATTGCTTCTTGGCTGTTATAAATTGTGATACTTTGTAGGTATAGGTTTGTTCATGTGTGTGTGGCAACATGTGTATGTGTGGTTGTGGGAGGCTGGAAGATAACTTGGGCTGTCATCTCCAGGTATGCTGTCTTCACCTTCTTGAGACAGGTTGTCTCATTGGCCAAGAGTTTGTCTATTAGACTACGCTATCGAGATTACACTAATAATGTGACAGACATGCTAGTGAACTAGGCAAAACCTTCCACAGGGTATACATAAATCAAAACTTCAAATCATTTGCCAATAGCACACATAAATATTTGTCAATGTCATTAAAAAGTTTAAACAATATCATGTGTTTCTGATGGATATCATGGACATGATGTCCAATTATATATAATTGTAATTATGCAGGATCATATATTTTATATGACATGACTTTCTATTTGGAGTTTTTTTTTAATGTTTGATTATTTTAAAGGGTTTACTTCGTTTAAAGAGTCAAATTCTGATATCTTAATGACATTTTTTAACATACTGTTAATTCATTTTATTAAAGCTCTAATTTCCCTGTCTCTATTTCTAATGCCATCATTATACAGTTTCCTTTAATGACAGCATGTCTGTCTAGTTTAAGTCTTAAGAAAAGTCTGGGTATTTGTAACTTTCCTATATCTTAAAACATTTATGTGTTCCCTAACATGTAGAACTTTTAACAACAGTAAAATGCATAGAATAAAATGGAGAAAATGATGTTTTAATATTTTTGTTTTATATATGTTTTATTTTAGATCAACTTTAGAAGCATATACTTTTCTTTAAAAATCAATCCATAGGTATAGAATATAGAACCAGAAAAGTGTATATAGAAGGAATTTGTATCTTCTCTGTAGAAAAATCATGCAATTAATCCTGAAGAAATTTTAATACATAAATAAAGAATTCTCTTTATGTTTTAAAATGGAATTTCAGATATATTTGCTAGTATTATACTGATTTGGTTATTTAAGAAACTCATAAAAATGAAGTATTTCAGACAGTCTATAGGAATTTATATTAATGTGATGATGTGTGCAAAAAAATGGAAAGAATGGAATTAACATGAGCCTAATGACTATCACAAAAAAGATACAAAATACCTAAAACAAAGGATAATGAACAACAGACAAAATCCTGAAAATAACAAGCACTAGTGAAAATGCAGAGATTTTAGAACACTTTTCCAGTTTAGTGGAAATAATGTTTCTAGTAAAGGTATAACTGAATTTGCATTCTGGTATTTATTGTGTGTGTGTGTGTGTGTGTGTGTGTGTGTGTGTGTGTTTAGAAAAATAACTGAAAAGATGGCCTTGAAGAAATATTTGTGTAGCCATGTTAAGTGCAGCATATTTAGAAAACTAAGAGTATGTGGGGAGCTATCTCAGTAGGTTTAAACAAGCATAAGAACCTGGGTTTGATCCTCAGACCCCACATAAATTGTAGACACACTAGCACACGCCTATAATGCCAGTGCTAGGCACATGGAGACAGGTAGATCCCTGGAGTTCATTTACCTTTTGGGGGTGAAAATGTTTAAATTCTACTTTAGTAATTTTGAAACAGACATAATTATCCACGTGGTCTCCATAAAATAACAATAGATGACTAAACAGTACCCTTTCAGTCTAACAGAAACTTTGTGCCTAGTGTCTTCCTTTTCTTTTTTTTTTTTTTTTTTTTTTTTTTTTTTTTTTTTTTTTTTTTTTGGTTTTTTGAGGTAGGGTTTCACTCTCTAGCTCAGGCTGACCTGGAATTCACTATGTAGTCTCAGGGTGGCCTTGAACTCATGACAATCCTCCCACCTCTGCCTTTCCAGTGCTGGGATTAAAGGCATGCGCCACCACGCCCAGCCTCCTCCTTGTCCTTTCTTTTCTGCCTAGTTCCTGTTAACTGTGTTTCTATTCTCCATTTCTATGGTATTGTTTAGATTCCCCACTTAAGTGAAACATTATGATATTTGTCCTTCACTTGCTAGCTTATTTTATTACCATAACAACCCCCCCACGTTGTATCTTTGTTGTCTCACATAACAGAATCTAGACAATATAGTATCCCTCTACTTCTGTGCATGCATGCACACACACACACACACACACACACACACACACACATCTATTGATAAACACTTGGTTTGTATTCACACTTTTAATATTTGGAAAGATGCTTCATTCATTTCAATTCAATTTCATGCTGAGTTCATTTCTTTGGAGTATATGCACAGTGAGGTTGCTAAGTAGTAATGCAATTCTGAATCCAGATTTTGATTAACCTCCAAACTCTTTTCTAAAATGAGTGTACTAATTTATATTCATACTAATAGTGTGTGAGTTTCCCATTGCCTCTATATCCTTACCAAATCTTGTCATTAGTATTTCATCATAGCTATTCTAGCAGGACTGAGGGATATATCATTGTGGTTTTGATTTTAATTTTTCTATAGATTAGTGTTATTGAACATTTTCTCACATGTCTATTAGCCACCTACATATCATTTTTTCTTAGAAACTTTATTTTAGATGATTTTTCCATTTTCAATCAGATTTGTTTTCTTTCTAGTTAGTTCTTTATTTCTAAATATTTGGACATTAGCTTTTTATCAAATGGAAAGAATTTTTCAGTTTGATTTGTTAAAGCTTCCAAGTATATCCTACAAATTTGTTAAAGATAGCTGTATGGGGCTAGAGAGATGGCCCACTCACTCTCTCTGCCTCTCTCTCTCCCCCATAAATAAATAAATAGTAAATAAATAAAATACTTTAAGAGAGATAATTTTATGGGTATCAAAACAAGATTCAGTATGTAGGTATGGTAGTTTGAATAGATGGCCCCCAATATAATCAGTGTTTTATTAGTTTGTAGTTTGCATCTACAGCCACCTGGCTGTGGGCAGTGTCACTGGGTGGATAGTAAGGTCTGTAATGGGTTTAGGATTTCAATCTAAAGATATGCAAAGTGTGCCTAGTTGGAGTTCCTGAAGTGTGCTGTGCTGCGTGGTTTTTGGCTTGTGGCTTCTCCCTGTATTTGGTCCTGTGAAAACAGGCCAGCTTCTTCTGCCATTATGGAACTTCCCCTGGATCTATAAGCTTCAATAAATATCCCTTCCTCCATAACTGTGGATGGTCTGGAAGTTCATCTCAGCGAACCTACTGCTACAGTAGGTAAGAACAGGTCAATGCTCTTTATCTGACCCACCTGTCATCCCAGGAGTCAGGCATTATCAGGTTTGCAAGTTATAAAACTATTGTTTTAAATAATAATATAAAAATATTAAATAAAGTATACCCAGGCACAGACCATGAAATAGGAGTCCCTTCCTAGGATATAAGCAAGCTAGAACAGACTTTTCACATCCTATCTATATTAATAGTACACCACTAATAGTTACATAGAAAATTGTCAATGAATTTTTGTGGTCATTTACATATTGGCACTCTCAATATAAAAGCCAGAGATGAGTGTCCCTGGACAGTTGAGTTCCTCTTACTCTTTGGTACCATCTGTGATCATATCAGCAGGTGTTAATTATTCTTTTGATAATACCCAAACTAATCCTATTAAGGCTAACAGTGGGTGGACTACTGCAACTTAGAACCAAAGTTCAAAACATAAAAGATATTACACCCATTTACTCTAACAAATAATATACTTTAAAACTGCAATGAAGTGGTCATTTCCCTAAAGACATTCTAAGCATATTCTTACTGTGCTAAATGAGTTAGATTTCCTATCAGTCTGATTAGACAAATTAAATGGAAAGGAAATACACTGTAAAATGCCATGTACGATTTAGTGACTTAAATGTGTAGGAAAATGAAATTTCTGTTGGTTTTCCATGACATACATCAAGAAAAAAAAAAAAAAAAAAAAACAGTAAGGGGCTGGAGAGATGGCTTAGCGGTTAAGGCACCTGCCTCCTAAGCCTAAGAAAGCTGGTTCCAATCTTGAGCGGTTCCAATCTCCAGGTCCCACGTTTGGCCAGATGCAAAGTGACCCAAGGGCGCAATGCCACACTTGGCCACAAGGGGGCGAACACATCTGGATTTCATTCACAGCAGCTGAGAGGCTGCTGGCACACCCATCTCTATCTGTCTTCCTCTCCCTCTCTCTCTGTCTCTCTAAAAAAAAAAAAAAAGTAAGAACATTATCTTTTAATGATCCACAGGACATTGTATTTGTTAGCACTGGCCAGTTAAATCATCCCGTTTACATTTTCTTGGGGGCTAAAATAAAATCCAAGTAATAAACTTTTCTTGTGTATGTGTACAACTCTGTAGAGTATGCATGTGTTATGGTGTGTGCTGTATGATTTTCTTTGTGCAGATGTGCATGCCTCATCCATGCATGTGCAGAGGCCAGGGGAAAAATTTAAGTATCTTCCAGTATTGTTCACCTGCATATGTCCTTGATTCAGCCTCTCCTTCAGCCTGAAGCGGGTGTCTTTCAAGGATCCATGGTGATTCTCTGGTCTCTGCTCCCCATTAGACTGGGATCATGGATGTGTGTGGACCACATCCAGTCTTTTTTTTTTCTTTTTTCTTTTCTTTTCTTTTCTTTCTTTTTTTTTTTTGAGAGAGACACAGAGAGAGAGAGAGAGAGAGAGAGAAGGAGAGGGAGACAGAGATGGGCTCACCATTGGAAACTGTCAGGTTGGATTTCAAAATTGTTTAGGGTCTACCAACACCTTTTCCCTTTCATTGTCTCCATTTTAGGAACATTTTATATATATATATATATTTCGGTTATACCATACCCCTGTCCTCATGTTATATTACAAGTAGATAATCCACATCCTAATATCGAAGATCCAAATGCAGATAAACTGACATAAGCCCAAAATGCACACTTACTTATATCTCAGAGTACATGGATGATGGGATTTGGGGATTTTGAATTCATCCTATTTAAATAGAACATTGAACTTGGACTAATGCTGCATTGTGAGGTTGTTGGGAGAGGAGAGATATATTCTAGGTCTTGGGCATATGTGGATCTTTTGGACCATATGTAGTCTATGGCCCTACTTCTTAAAACTGGACCATGGCTTTATATGGAGGTACTTAACTAAACATGAAGGGTTGCAAATTTTGGCAAGAGTCCATCATTTTTAAATGTGTGACAATCATCAAAATTTAATTCAAAATCAAAAGCTAATGGATTGCAGGTGTTTCTAGCAATGCATGCTTGGTGTGACTTCACAACATCCTTGTTTCTAAACACACAGAATGTGCACTTTCCATTGCACGTGAGGTCACACCCAACATCACCAGCAACACTTTCTAAAGTCCCTCAGCTTAAATTCAAGACTGTTGTACATTGCAAGTTTTGTGTTTTTACTGAATATAGGACATTATGCTCTGATGGAAACATAAGAGCCGAAAACAAACCCTTTAATATTTAATATTAAATATTTTATATTTTCCTATTATCATTCTCCAGCATGTAAGTATGAGATTAGCACACATTTGGATTCTATTTTTTAGAGTGTTTGAGTTTAAAAATTGCTATTTGAGTTTCTGACTTGAGTTTCATGAAAAACAAAAATCATTAAATGAATTTTGGCTTGGGATCAGAACAGAATTCCCATGTTACTGAAATGTCCCTAAACATACTTCTATAATTATGTATTAAATATTTACGCATATCTGTGTTGTCAGAATTGACAATTACAAAATCAAAATATCGATAAACTCTGAAAATATTCAAGATGCTCTACATTTCTTGGTATCAAATAGCCAGCCAATATTTAATTTTTATGTAAAAGTAAATAAGCATATCCATCTTGTTAGTATGCACACTTTCACCTTCATCATATGGTAAAATCATATGTGTAGCAAAAATTGCTTTAGAATTAATTTCTTTATCATTTATTATCAGTATATTTTTATTTGCATATCTTTTCTATATACTGATATATATATATATATATATATATATATATATATATATATATGATTATTAAAAAAATTCTCTGGGCATAAGGGCATGATAAGTGGAGAAAATCTTAGAAATCATGGACTGTCATAAGCAGAATATGACCTCTCCCAAAAGTTGTCCCCAACTTAATTATGGTATCTGGATTTTATTTTAATAGCATCAAAGAATAGCACAGATATGATTCAATTAAGAAACCTGAGTCAGCCTCCAGGGGCAGTTATCCAAAATGGTCAGTGATTGCTGGAAACACACACACACACACACACACACACACACACACACACAAGTGCTCTTTTAAAACATCAGCAGGAAAACATGGAGACAAAAAAGGTCATGGTGACCTGTATTGAGTCAGAGACTAAAATATGGGCCAGGCGTGAGGAAATGTTGACCCAGAATGTGAAGTGGAAAAAGTTATATACACAGCAGAGCTTAGCCCTGCCAATCATTGTCTTCAGTTCAGCCCACAGGTACATATTTTGAATTTCTAATCACAAAACAGTGAATGTCTCATTCTTGTATATTTTCAACTATCCAGTTTGTGGTCATTTATTACAGAAGAAACAGGACAATAATACATAATAAGAGAAACAAATTCAGCCCAAAGCATACATATCCGGCAGGGCGTGAGACTTCGATGGGGCCATTGGACATGGGTGTTTGCAAACTGCTTGCATCCTGTACCAGAGTTTGTTCCTCCAGTTCTATAACAGCTTGTATATCTGTCTAAAGTTTAATATTTACTTTGCCATATGTCCTCTGAGGCTCATGATGATATGTGAAGATCTGGCAGGTTGACAGATATGCCATCCTAACATTATGATGTAAGTAGTGGAGCTATGGATAAATGAGGCATGTGTCAACAGTGACACTGCAGTTAGACCATTGGAACTGTGGAAGGTTAGGCTATGAATATGGTCCTGACAGAAAGAAGACATTCTGAGGACTTTAATTTCATATTTCATCATCATTTCTCATGAGCTATGAATTAATGACTTATGAATTTTGTAATGACTCCATGATTCCTAGGTTAATTTGCATCATTTGGTCAAGGTAGTTAATTTTGATTGGCAAAATACTTCAGTGTCTTTTAAAAAGTTTTGTAAAATTGGTTAAAGACATCCTTGATTTTATCAATTTTATATTTTTTTTTGAGAGAGAGACAGAGATAGAGGGAGAGTAAGACAGATAGAGAATGGGTATACCAGCAGCCTCTCAGACGCTGTGAACAAACTCCAGATGTGTGTGCCCCCTTGAGGGCAAATGTGTTATTGCCCCCTTGCATCACTGCATCTGGCTAAACGTAGGACCTGGAGAATCAAACGGGCATTCTTAGGCTTAGCAGGCAGGTGCCTTACCTGCTAAGCCATCTCTGCAGCCCGACTTTATCAATTTTAAAGTAACTCAAACTTCTGTTAAAGCCTGACATCCTGCCTATAGGTTAATAAAATTGGAGAGTACTTATATTATAGGCAACAAACTTGTGCGATTAAGCACATGTATGATGAGTTTGCTCATTCTTTTAACTAATCAATATGTCTGCTCTGTGCTGGACCTATCTAAGAACTGTGGGTGTATCTTTTTGAATTCCATACCCTTACATGTTTACTTTCCAGTGATAGAAGGCCATCAGTAGACTATCAAAGAGGAAATTTCAAATAAATAAGCTCATATAAAAAAGGAATTCCTGAATATAAAGTGAAATGAGAAGTTGAATAGAGAAGAAAGATAATTTTACCTTGTATACAAATCAAGAAATGGGGCTGGAGAGATGGCTTAGTGGTTAAGGCGCCTGCCTGCTAAGCCTAAGAACGCTGGTTCCAATCTCCAGCAGTTCCAATCTCCAGGTCCCACATTTAGCCAGATGCAAAGTGACACAAGGGCACAATGTTACACTTGACCACAAGGGGGCACTCACATCTGGATTTCATTCACAGCAGCTGAGAGACTGCTGGCGCGCCCATCTCTGTCTTCCTCTCCCTCTCTGTCTATCTCTCTCTGTGTCTCTCTCCAAAAATAAATAAAATAATAATAATAATAAAAGAAATTAATGACCTCAATGGAAAGCAGGCATTTAAATATAAATTATTCATATCCTAATTACAGTGTATGAAAGCTAATTTCATAGACTTTTTGAGTGGTGGACATCCTGCAAGGTGATCATTTTGAGGTGTCCTTGCCCCTCAGATGTAAATGGCAACAGCTATCATTTTTATCCTAGGGCAATCTGAAATATAAACTTGGTCATTTTATGACTCCTATTTAAGTATAGATGCATTGTTGTTTTTTAAAACATATTTAAAAGGAAAAGAATAACTTATAAATTTATCTGAATGAGATAAATCTAGTCATCACACTTGCAAGAGCAATGTGCTTGTGCCCATTGATCCACCCACTGGTGCAGGAAAATTTGGTTAAATTATCATTCAAGTAACTTGGCTGCCTAGCTAGACCCAAATTCCAGTAAACACATCTTTGGACTCTAAGCAGATGGCTTTGAGGACTTCCACTCCTGCTGGGTGAAATGCAGGTCATTACCACATAAAATTGCCTTTGCTATTACATATTTCAAGCTAGTATCCTTCCTTCTCTCCCATCTATGCCTTTTCAGACTGCTGGTACCCTTCCCACTGTGCACAAAATTAAGCATTAAATGGCTGCCTAGTAATCATGATGTGGATTGTTTGCTTATTTTTGGAAGTGCATATGGGGGGTGCTTTTCCAACTATCTTTATTCTCTGTAATTAATTTCCAAAGCATTAAATGTAAATTGGCCCTCTGTGTGAAGTGTCAAGACTACCACCTACATAAGGGAAGAAGTTCTATTCCTCAGGATAGGGGAGAGTTTCCCCACAGCCTTCTGTTAACTCCTTGTGAAAGGAAATGCTAACATTAAACCAGAGAAAAAGACAAGTTTTAGTAAACTAATCTTGCTCCCTTTGACTTTCTCTCTTCCTGAGCATATAATTGCTCTCTACAGCACGTGGGGCATCCTTGGAGGACCTGCACAAGACTCTGAAGTACGAAGAAAACTGAGATCTAAATTTCTAACAGGTCAGATAGTCTTGGCTTGATGAATTTTAACCCCAGTGGACAGTTTTTTCAGAATAGTTCACAGAGGAATTTCAAGTGCACAGCAAGCTCTGGTGTGTGCATGTGCTAAGAATTCCAGTGACCGTTCAAGGCAGATTTCAGCCATTTTCTAATGAAAACAACACATCAGAATACTAGTGAAAAACAAAATAAAAATTTAAATCATTTTCTTCTCTTTTCTTTAAATCTGACTGATTAGGATCACATATATTATATTTGATATCTTACAAATATCATCCCATATTTACATAAGTTTCTGTGCTTTTTCTTTAGTCATCACATTCTTCTTTCATGTGACTATCCATGGTGAATACCATATAAATTTATCTCTCTATCCTCTTCACATTCTTCAAACAATGTTAAAATCCATATTCAAATATCCAAAGGCTACAATTCTTGGATCCCATCTCATGAGGCTGAATGTGACTTTGCTCCCAATTATAAACCGCTATTCTACCATAGGATGAGCACCAGTTTCATGAGCATTTGCCTCTCCAGCAGTGTGTTTGGTTTTAGAAACACTTCAAATCCTATTGTAAACACCATGGAGCACTTGTTGCACATGTTGTTTGTGAAGGTGTGACAAATCTTATGAAAACAAGTGAATTCTCTCCCTCCCTTTTATCACTATCTAAATGTGCGTAACTCTAAAGCATAACATACACATGGATGAAACAATGAATTCTGTTTCCTTCCTTTTATCTCTATCTAAACTGCGAAACTCTGTAAAATATAACATGAAGCAAACAAACAAAAGACCTCCTTTAGTTTCTAGACAAATCCCCTTAAATAGAGACATGATGTTGGACGTGGTGGCACACACTTTGATCCCAGCACTCACAAAGGATGCTGTGGTCTGAGTGTCATTGTGAGTTCAAGTCCAGCCTGGGTCTACAGAGTGAGTTTCAGGGTAGCCTTGGCTAGAGCCTTGAAAAAAAAAAAAAAAACATCACCAACCAAAAAAGAATACCAGGTATTAAGTGACCAACCAAAGTATTAAATATAATACAGATATGCGATCATTTTAGTCTGGCATGTGACATAGACTTCTAGGCAAGTTGAAAACTTGACTTCTAGATTGTAATGGAGGTATTGCTAGGCACTGCAAGGTCATGGATATCGAGGCCAATTTCTGTCTGGGCAGTTGCATTCTAAGAGGTCATACCCTTCCTTTGGCTCTTCCATTCTATCTGCCCCCTCTTCCGCAATGGTCCTTGAGCCTTGGAGGGTGTGACAGAGGTGTCATGATCCTTGACCTATAATGATTGAACCAGTGGTGCAACTTCAGGAAAGTTAGGTAACTTCTATAAACCTTAGTCAAAAGCAGCACACACACACACACACACACACACACACACACACATATATTTGGTGGTTGTGGGGATAGAATTTTATATAATGTGCATGATGCATGATGCATGATTTGGCATGTAATCAGAAGTTGATGACTGTGGTTAATGGTCATGCTTCAATTCACCTAAATACAAAGAACATGTTAAATCTAGATGTCACCTTAAAATACATATGTAACAACAGAGAACAAAACCACAAATACCTTCAAGTCCGGACTTGTAACATAAATAATAAAGTAGCTAGTGGGAAAAGGGACTCCCAGTGAGTGAGGCCTGGTGGTGAGCACCTGTTCTACTTAGTAGGTTGCACACACTCCAACTGTTCACTTTCTCCCATTCCTCCATGGCCCAGCATGCACAAGTTAAACAGAATACACTGAGAATCCAGATTGATCCATGGAGGCTGAGATTTAATTTCAACCTCATCATTAAATACGATCAAATGGATATGTGTGTGTGTGTGTGTGTGTGTGTGTGTGTGTGTGTGTGTGTATGTATGTATATGGATGGTCCTTAGTGACAAGAGTTCATTTTTTTCACTCACCTGCAAGGTCATATTTTTCAATATGAATATTCTAGAGGTTCTGTATAAAACAAGTTTTATTTTTCGCTTTCAAGAAAATGACTCCTTTATATGCTGTATTTTTATCTAAAGCCTAAGAAAAGCACACATTGTTTTTAATTTTCATACATGGCTCCTCTCTAACAGTGACTGAGGCAGCAATGTCAGTGTGCCTAAAGGACAGTGGCCTTACTTTAAGACATTGTTGAGATAACTATTATCAACATCTGAATGTGCTTGATTTGGTGTGTTGTTATCAACCTTACAAAAGACTGACATTGAATGATTTGCCTGTCCAGTGTTAGCATTTGTATCTGCTTTAATCATCCAAGTCCTAGCTCCTGCTCATAATGACTTTGCCACTAGGTGGAAACCTTTAAAAGATGATCACCATTCTTTTCCTGCACTGCCAGATTTATCTCTAATAAGTGGAGATTATGAGGAGTTGAAAATTGTCATTTACTATGAATTAAAAAAAAATAAGACCTCAACTGTGAAAGAACTGGGATCATTTTTAATTTGATTTCTGTGTAGATGATCTTTTAAGATAGTATTGAGGGAGAAAAAAAAGGCATTCTATGTGCCGAATGCTGAAGTGAAATCCAGGAACAAAGCAATGGGATAACCCTGTCTTGTACTTTTGTCCATTTTCCGTATCTTGCCCTATGCCTTAATCTGATTTTATTTTGTACTCGGTACCTAATAATCTTATGCCATGCTTAGCATATTGAAACTGTTCTCAGCTGCTGGAGAGGTTCATTAGGCACTTAACTAGATCTTTATTTGATTTAAGCCTTGGAACACTTGGCACACTCTCCCACAAAGATGCTTGCTCATGCTCTGTGTTGGTTTCAACCTTGGAGAAGGCAAAACAAGTAGCTTTGGTCGAGGAAGAGATTCTACTGTCCTTATTCCCACAAACCCACACTTTTTCCATGATTAAAATGCAAAATTCATTTCTACTATTTCTTTAAAAGAGTATTATGCATATTCATTCCTCAGAACCTAAAGTTACTTATATCTACTCTCTAATAAAAAAATCACATTTATTCCCTTTTTAAAGTTGAAACTCATGAGCACTCCAGGTGCAAAAACAGAAAATAAACTGATAAGAAATTGCAGAATAATTTCTCAAGATTATTCTGGTCTGGACACATGGACATATGTGTTTTTACTTAAAAGAAAATAAACACCCAATTTTGTGCTTGGTTTTCACACCTTATTTGGGAATACATTAGAGATAGTTGCCACGACTTCTCAAGCCTTGCTACAGTTAGTGAGTATATTGAAACAAGTGAAATTAAAGCTAATAATGCCTAGTGCCTGAGCAGGCTATGAATGAAGAAGGGAGAATTGTTCCCCATAGCTGAGCCTTGCATAGTTAACCGGTGGCATTCAGAAATGTTCCAGCCAGTTTCTCCAGCATCTGGCATTAACTTCTGCTGACAGCAGGTGAACAGATTTGATGGATCAGTATTAAATCTGAAATGGAAATGTTATGCTCCCTCATGTACCCAAACCCCGTTCAGGATGTCTGATAAACCTTTACTTGGGGTATGGGATATATAAGCTATCTCCAATCATCTATTAATCTAATACTCCTCCTGGGGGAGGAGATCTGTCATATTAAGTCTATGTGCAAATGTTGATATAAATAGCCTCAGGGAAAAGAATCTCAAAATGGCTTTGAAATTTAGTACCGTTCTATTTTAGAAGTATAATTTAGAACTATAAGGATATTTAGCTTTCATCCTAATAGGCTTATGTTTCAAAGAGAAGGAGAAAAATCTAGAAAGGTCGAGTTGTTTTCACAAAGTTCAGAGTTCAAATTCCATTCTTATGAGTCTTAGCCCAGAATCAATTTTTGTATTCAGTTCTCTATGTTCAGATCCTTTAATGTAAGAACAGGGCCATTTTAAAGCTGGTGTCAGGCAAATGACAATATGGTAAGATGGAAATGTTAAACAACACACTGAGAAATAATGTTATATTCGCTGTATCACAGATCAATTAAAGGAGAATAGAACTTATGCGGTAATGACTTAACCCAGCTATATCTGGATTATGGATTGTGTGCATAATGCATGCGTATGTAATTCTCAAGATAATTATGAAATGATTATTATACAATGCATGCATGTATGGAAGTAACACACTGCCCTACAAACCTATGGAATTACATGTCAAATTAAAACTATAAAACATATTTAAATAATGTAGAGAGATAAAGTAACAATTCTCATTTTAAACAGGTTCATCAGAAAATAATTAAATATGCTAGCTTTCCACCTTCAAGCTTTTTAATCAAAACTCCTTTTGAGATATTTTCCAAAACCTCAAATACATATTTTGTTATAAATATTTTCTCATGATAAAGGATGTATGCAGAAAATGTTTGGGAAAGGCCATTTATAAATTGTGGCTAGCATCTTCTAAGGGATTTAATGTCTTTTTTTGTCCAGGACCCTGTGAGCAGGAGAATATGGATAGGAGGGTTTTTATTTTATTTTTATTTATTTATTATTATTATTTTTTTATGTTTTATTTTTATTTTTTTTTGGAGAGAGACACAGATAGAGAGAGAGAGAGAGAGAGAGAGAGAGAGAGAGAGAGAGAGGAAGACAGAGATGGGCGCACCAGCAGTGTCTCAGCTGCTGCGAACTAAATCCAGATGTGTGCGCCCCCTTGTGGTCAAGTGCGGCATTGCGCTCTTGCGTCACTTTGCATCTGGCTAAACATGGGACCTAGAGATTGGAACCAGTGTTCTTAGGCTTAGGAGGCAGTCGTCTTAACCCCTAAGCCATCTCTCCAGCCTTTTTTTTTTTTTTTTTTTTTTTTTTTTTTTTTTGGTTTTCCAAGGTAGGGTCATACTCTAGTCCAGCCCTTGAACTCATGGAAATTCTCCTACCTCTGCCTCTCAAGTACTGGGATTAAAGGCCTGCACCACTGCACCTAGCCTGATAGAAGTTTCAATTAACAGGAGGATTTTAGATGTTTCAAAGGTTTAAAGATATTTTGGGTGAAAAACTGAGCTATTATCCCCTAAAATAATAACATAATGATGACTATCTGACCTACCTGCATGAATGTCCCATGTGATTTGGTGCTGCTTTGTGCCTGACTGTGTGAAATCCCCTGTCCCTCACATCCTCTGCTGCTTGTGACTAAGCCTCATAGTCATTCCCCAGCTGGTGGCAACTTGGAGCATGGAGCCTTGAGGACCTTGAGGTTTGATAGCCCAGCTTGCCAGTGCAAGTGAGCTCTCTCAGATATGTGAGAGCTTCCAGCTTTGCCATACTTCTTCCCGCCATGATGAATCTTTCCCATTGGAACTGTAAGCCTGGCCTGGAGAAATGGCTTAGTGGTTAAGGTGCTTGCCTGCAAAGACAAAGGACCCAGGTTTGATTCCCCTACACCCACGTAAGCCAGGTGCACATGGCATGCATGCATCTGGAGTTTGTTTGCACTGGCTAGATGCCTTGACATGCCAATTCTCTCCCTCTTTCTAATAAAATGAACAAGAGAATTTATTTTATTTTATTTTATTTTTTTATGTAAGCCTGAAATAGTATCAGCTGTTTCTGGTAAGGTGCTTTGTCCAGCAACACAAAGGTAACTACGACACTCTCATCATATGAAAATCTCTTCACTTGATATAAGTTCATCAGTGAGTCAGTGATAAATGGTTCATATAATCCCTACACCTAGCTGACCTGAGTAACATACTCCTTCCAAGTATCCCCATGGGAAGAATGGAGAAACTAATCAAAGAGGATAAACGTCAAGGTCAGTTCTATAATTGACATTCTAAGTTGGTGTGCAATACAACTGCTGACTCCAATGTAAATGAACCTTACACTATGATAGTTTACACAATCTAGAATGGTCAGGATAAAATACAAAAGAACAAACAAAAATCTGTCTATGAAGCCAGCAAACTCATCAGAGTGACATTCCTGCTGTTGGCATAAGTTGGTCTATGCTTTCAGAAGGATTCTATCAAAAGTTTAAATACTTAATTGGCAGCAGGAATACAATAGTCAATTAGTACCTTGGGTGAAGAGCACTGTAATTTAATGTCTTAAAAAAGTGAAGCCTCTGCACACTATTTTTGGAAGACTAGCTTGCTTTTCATCTTTTAACTCTGTTGACACTAAGTTCTTTGTGACAATGGAAATTTCCAAGATAAAGGTACATTCTCATAAAAATGAAGTATTCACTTGAAAAGTTCACATAAAGAGAATATTGTATTCATATATAAATTATTTTAATCCTTAAGATGTTATCTTTTCTAGAATTTATGTATTAACTTTTATAAAATACTGATGACAGAAATAAAAAATACTAAATAGGGCTGGGGAAATGACTTAGTAGTTAAGGCGTTTGCCTGCAAAGCCCAACTACCCTGGTTCAGTTCCCCAGGACCCATGTAAGACAGATGCACAAGGGGGCACATGCATCTGGAGTTTGTTTGCAGTGGCTAGAGGCCCTGGCATGCACATTATCTCTTTCTGTCTATCTGCCTCTTTCTCTATCTCTCTCAAATAAATAAATAAGATAAAAATATTTTTAAAAAATTTAAAAAAACTAAATAAAAAGGGAGAAACATCGTGTTCATGTATAAGAAAATAATATAGTGATGTCAATGGATTGAATGCAATTTCTTTCAAATGCAAGCAAAGTGTCTCTAGATATAGAGAAATCAATTTTTAAAAGTACCTGGAAAGGTGCAAAAGATATAGAAGATGAATCAGTTTTGAACCAATAAAGAATATTCTAGGGAAAATCCCTATGCCAACATTTAAATGGACCATATCCTTACATGAATGCACATGTGTGACCTTAGTGGAGGAATAGATATATCATTCAGTGGAACAAAATAACAACAAAAATAATCAAAAATAAATAAATTCAACTAATTTTCAAAAAGGAATTTAACAGAGAAAGTATAGATGTTTTGTCAATTAATTTTGTAACTATTGGACAAGTATGGGCAATACATAAACCATTAAATATTGTTCATATAAACTCTTATCTTATAAAATTTAACCCATAAATGATCACAGAGAGCCAAAGAGATGGTAGAGCTGGTAAAATGTTTGCTGTACAAGCATGAGTTCCAATTCCCAGCATCCATGTGAAATACTGAGTGTGCTGGTATGTAACTGTAGCCCCAGCAATCAGAAAGCAGAGACAGGGAATGCCAGAGCTTGCTGGCTAGCTTCTGAGCCAAATAATTGAGCTATCGGTTCAGTGAGAGACTCTATATTAATAGAAGAAGATGTAGGCACCCGAGGCTGACTAACCTCTCTCCACCACACATACTTGCACACACATGTACACACAGTTATACACATACTATACCCACATACATGTAAACATACATACACACAACACACATACATATATGTGCCAAAATGGATTATAGTTTTTAAATATAAAAGTAACTATAAAAATTTCAGCAAATAAATTAGAGATAACCTGAAGGTCTAAGTTTTGGCAAAAATAAATAAATAAATAAATAAATAACTCGACTTCTAAAGCAACATCAGGGAAGTAATAGATCCCTTCAACATTAAATCTTTTGTCCATCAACAGATGAATGCCATAAAATGTACAAGTGTAAACAACCTCTTATTTCCACAAAGAGAAGACACAAAGTCATATACAAAAACATATCTGAATGTGGTACATCAAACAAAGAGCTAATATCAAGACTCTGTAAAGAGGGGCTGGAGAGATGGTTTGCTGGATAAGGAACCAAGTTCAATTTTCCAGTATCAGGACCCATATAAAGCCAGATTTACACGGTGGTGCATGTGTCTGGAGTTCCCTCCCAGTGGCTGGAGGCTCTGGCACACCCATTCTCTCTCTCCCTCCTTCCCTCCCTTTCCCTCTGCCTCTCTTTTCCTCTTTCTCTCTCTCAACCTGTCTCAAATAAATAAATAAATAAGTAAATAAATATTAAAATATTTAAAACACTATAAAGCATTCTCAAAACTATAATAAAAATAAGAAATCAGGCATGAACAGAAAGTGCATGATGACCAACAGGCATGTGAAACAGATGTAAGAACTTTATCCACTGGGGCAGGATAAAATAAAAATATGGTAAGGTGCTATAGGTGACAAAAATTCCACAGTAAAGTGCATGCATCCCAAATGCTGAGAAGGTGAGAAACTATCATTTGTGTTGCAGGTAAAGGTATAAAATGTCAGTCACTTTGGCAAAAAGTGAAATTTTGAATCACTTGGAACCCAATTGATGGTTTCTTTAAGAACAGTGATATGCAACACTTGCCCTTTAAAATTTACCTCCAAAATGGACATTCATTTTGGCACAAAAACCTACTTGTTGGTGCTCTTGGTTATTTTATACATAATAACCCCCTAATGGAAATAAACCAGCTGCGCTTTAAATGGTAAATAACTGACTGGGATATATCTGTATACCAGACTACCCATAAACAGGTGAAAAAAAAAGAACAATTGTATATTTTATAATTTTGCTCATCTTTTTAAAAAAATGGACAGTAGATGTGAAGAACAGGTTGGTGGTATTTAAGAGCTAAGACTGAGATGAGGGTGGTTTGGTAAGCAAGTATGTATGATTGGAAAAAGGCAAGAGATGGCTTAGTGGTTAAGTGCTTACCTGTGAAACCTAAGGACCCTGGTTCAAGGCTCAATTCCCCAGGACCCAAATAAGCCAGATACACAAGGGGGCTCATGCATCTGGAGTTCATTTTAGGTGGTGAGAGGTGCTAGTGCACCCATTTTCTCTCCCTCTGTCTCTTTCTCTGTCTGTTGCTAATAAATAAATTAAAATTAAAATTTTAAAAATGAAAAAGGCAAGAGAGATGGTTGTTTACAGGATATGTCAAGCCATTACCCTATTTGTGACATTTAACTATAATTATGACTTGGGAAAATTATGTAAAGATTTCAAGGGACCTTCTTACAACAACATGTGAGTCTACATAATTATCTAAAAGGTTTATTAATTGGTTTCTTTTAGTTAAAATTCCATAGTTGTCAAAAATATAAAACTAAGACTAATGATGTAGCTTAGGGTAGATCAGTTGCCTAGCATAAGTGATACTCCAAGTTTAATCCTAGCATTACATTGTTATATGGTTAGGTAGATGATAGATCTCACCAATGTGTTTAATTTAGAATTAATAGGCTTATTTTTATACAATTATGTCATGTAAAATTGTCAAAATGGGAGCTGAATAGATGGCTCCATGGTTAAGGTGCTTGCCTACAAAGTCTAACAACCTGGGTTCAGTTCTCCAGTACTCATGTAAAGCCAGATACACAAAATGGCCCGTGAATCTGGAATTATTTGTAGTGGCTAGATGCCCAGGCATGCCCATTTTCTCTCTCTCTCTCTCTCTCTCTCTCTCTCTCTCCTTCTGCTTGCAAATATATAACTAAGATATTTTTAACAAATTGTCAAATTTATTTCAACATATTTGAATTGAAAAGGCATGATCTTCAGCCAATACACATTAAGAACTCAGCAGACACACCTGAAGCATAGTTAATAGCCATGTTGCAATGGAATACCTTACCTAAATGTTTGTATGTCACATACTCCCAAAGTCTGAGGCAAAGGTTAGGTGGAGGAGAAAATCACCCAGGTGGTGATGATGCTTCGGAAGATGGTAACCGCTGTGAGGTGCAGCTCACTGGGGTAGGTTCAATTTCACAAATTGAAATGTTGCTTGTGTATGGCACAGGTTGGTCTAGAATCTCAGTAAAATTATGTCCATGAATGTTTTGTTTTTCATTATTTACAGCTACCCTTCATGTTGATATCTACTTTGTAAATTTGTTTCCTTTAATTTAGAAGTATTTTGTGTTTTTGCAGTAGTGTATTGTGTGTTTTAATTGTTACATTTATCTTAATGTACTCTATAAAATTAATCCAATTTCTGGGGTTTTTTTGAGGTAAGCCCAACAAACTGGCCCATTTTTTGTTTGTTTGTTTGTTTGTTTGTTTGTTTGTTTGTTTAATGTGTGTGAGAGTAAAGAGAGAGAGAGAAAAAAATTGCCACGTCAGGACCTCCAGCCACTGTAATCAAACTCCAGATGAGTGCTCCACATTATCCATTTGTGCGACCTTGTATGCTTGCATCACCTTGTGCACCTGGATTATGTGGGACCTTGAGAGTGGAACCTGAGTCCTTAGCCTTTGCAGGCAAGCACCTTAACAGCTAAGCCATCTCTCCAGCACTAATTTCTGATTATTTTTGATTCAACTTCTCCCACAATCATTTAGGAGCTTTTTTCTATATCCTCTTTTACTAAATATCATAAAGCTACATACAAGCCTCTTTACTGACAATTTTTAGGAATTAAATTTTTAGCAAGCAGCAGTCATGCATTTAACCCTTACAATTAGAGTTGACCTCTTCACCATGAATCCTCATGGAACTCTGACTATTAACTTGTTTGCTAATCTCCATCAAAGGTTCTGAGTCCTCCAAGCTCAGAATCAATCAAAATTATAAACTTGAGCCCAGGATGCTCTGATTTAATGTGTTTGAAGTGTAAAACAAACCTTGTAGATTTAGAAACAATGTGTATTCTCTAAGTTAGGGTGATACTGGAATATTTTTCTTTCACAAGAATCACCCAGCCTTCCCCAGCAGCAATTCAGATATTGTGCTGTATGCTAATTGAAAATTATCAGCCTATTGAAAAAGTGACAGGAGTGTTCCCAGAGTTCATATTAATTACAGAAAAATTACACCTCAAGGTAAACTTATCTTTTTGCTGTTGTCTGATTTTCATTTGCTGCATTGTCTGGTTATCTCAGACATATGGTATGTCATGAATTTGGTTTGCAAATATGCACTTAAAGTGGGAAACCCAGGAAGATTAGATAAAGGTACTGCATTCTGTTTGAGTGTAGACTTGTGGTTGCTGTTTAGTACAATGTGAAATGTCTTTAAGGTGCTTCTGGGCAGGAATTCTTTGTTAACAAGCTATTAAGCTTAACTGGGGTAACTTGTAGGAAATCGTCAATAAATAAACAGAAAAAAAGTCAATTCTTAGAGATGCTGGTATATAACAGGATGTCTCAGCCATCCTCATCTTTTTAAAAAAAATATATTATTTTATTTATTTTTGGAGAGAGACACAGAGAGAGACAGACAGAGAGGGCGAGGGAGACAGATAGAGATGGGCGCACCAGCAGTCTCTCAGCTGCTGTGAAAGAAATCCACATGTGTGCGCCCCCTTGTGGGCATGTGTGGTATTGCGCCCTTGTGTCACTTTGCATCTGGCTAAACATGGGACCTGGACATTGGAACAGGGTTCTTAGGCATAGCAGGCAGGCACCTTAACCGTTAAGCCATCTCTCCTGCCCCATCCTCATCTTTAAAGACCAATCCTGAGCCTCTCTGCTAGTTGTACAACCATTGCAATGTTGTGAGCCAATTCAAGTTTTATAAAACATCTGCTTGTTTTCATGGTCCAAATCCCATTTTCTTACATCTGTTAGGGCCTTTCTTATGCAAAATTCCTCTCCCTTGAATTCAATCTAAAAGTGTCTTTGTACTCTAATTGTTTTTAATATACATATACATACATATTTATATGTATGTATATATATTAAATATATACATATATATGTATATTAAATATATACATATATATGTATATTAAATATATACATATATATATGTTGGTTTTTCAAGGTAGGGTCTCACTCTAGCCCAGGCTGACCTGAAATTCAGTACATAGTCTCAGGGTGGCCTTGAACTCATGGCAATCCTCCTACCTCTGCCTCCTGAATGCTGGGATTAAAGGTGTGCACCACCACGCCCGGCCTCAACTTTTGTTTTAATGGGAAAAAAAAAAAAAAATCATGGACTAATCTTCAGATAATTTGCAGTAAATTTTCAGTGACAGAACATGTAGGGTCACACCAAAGGTTAATGGTAAGACCCTACTGCTGAAGACACCATATGCTGCTGAGATGGAACATGGAGAGACCTGGCTGGAATCTGGAAGAGAGTCTGTCCCCAGGCAGTTAGCTTGTCTAGTGCCAGAAGGTGCTACATTAGTGTCTGGGGAAAAATGACCAACATCTGACTAAGCAATTCGTGATCTAAACTACTCAGCAGCAATCAAACTGATGTGATGCTCACACAAGCGCAATAGTGGTACACGGCCATGGTGGGTTACCAACTACTCTTGATTTGGCTAACGGATCTGCCCAGTGGAACGGAACCCATACCCAGAACTGGGAAACAAGTCAGAACCATATCCAAAAACATGAGTTTGCTCTCCAATATCAAGGTCCCACTAATAGTGGGATACAAGATGGCCTACACCTTCTTAATTCTCTCTAAAACAATATGGTTATCCATGTATCTTGCACTGACCTCATTCTCTGTTGGAATTTTTTTTTTTCCCTTTTTCAGATGGACTTAGAACCTGAGAGAAACAGCCCATTGCACCTCACCAGGGCACCAGCTGAAGCCATAGACTAATTGGGGAAATGAGCAAGAGAGCTGCTTTCTCGGTGAACCTGGTATCAGCACAGGGGTGAAGGAAATAGACACAAAGAACACTCAACTCCTATCAAACCAGAGATCCAGAGAAACAGAAACTCCCATGACCTCATCAGTGAAATAGACCTAAAATAAACCCAACATGGCTCAGGGAAATTTGTGGAAGAGGGGGCGGAAAGTTTGGTAAAGCCATAAGTTGGGTCATTATGCACAGAGACATTGCCTCCTTAACCCCATAACTTATCCCCACAGTGCTAGACTCACAATTACTGAGGAGGGGGGAACAGGGAGAAAGATAATGATGGTACCATCATGGCTGTATACATATTAGAAAAATAAGTAATAAAAATAACAACAAAAAAAAAAAAAAAAAAAAAAAACAAGAGAGAGAGAGAGAACATGTTGGGTCAAAAGAAGTAGTAAACTTAGGAGGCATATTGATGACCTGATGTTCATCTGTTGTCTGGGTTTTCCCGCCTGAATTGAGCTTGCTCACTCTCTCTCTCTCTCTCTCTCTCTCTCTCTCTCTCTCTCTCTTAAGGAATAAATGAAGTGACAGGAGGGGTCCTAGTTTTGTTTGGCAGTTGAGTGAAATGCTGACCTTTCCTCCCTTTCATGAGTATGATTCACATGTTTATAATAATGGAGATTCCCCACTGCTGGAACCGTCTTTGGAGAACACATATGGAGCATGAATGTTCCACATGGTCTTTCAAATAATTTGCTCCTGAATATGGACATGATTTCCAAAAAATGTGTGTACATTTTTATTTGAGAAGTGGCTGGCTTACTAGCTACATATTCATATTCTAGCCAATTTTCCAGAAGAGTGAGGTCTTTTGAAGATTCTCACAATCAGTCTAACCTATGTATGGCATCAATCATATCTACATAACCCCAAGAGTCCCAAAGTACCACCTGATCTAACACTACTGTATTCAACTTGATTACATAATGCAAAAGCAACTTTTTTATTGATTACATAGACCAGTAGACTATAGAGCATAGATAGTATGTAATATTATCATATTGATTATGATGTATACTTTCAAATAGAAAACTCTATAATAATATAAGAGTTAGCATAGTGGTACACCACCATGATTTTTGCACTATGAAGACTAAGGAAAGTGTATGCCATGTTCAAATCCATCCTGTACTATAGTTCAAAGTCAGCTTGGAATACACAGTAAGTCACAAAATGTATATAGAAAAAATAAAAATGCATAGCTTTGTAATTTAAGGAAAATAATCATTATGATATGTTACTTTTTTACTTCTTATAAAAGAGATGTAACTAAATCAGATCGTTTTGAATAGACATTACTCATTAAGTTGGCAAAATAGTTTTAATAGACATTGACCTAAATGATAATTTGAACCATCTATATGTTATTGTAAGTAATCACATTGATATAATAACATAATAATACATACATTTAAAATGTTAGTCAAGAATATTCTGGGCTGGAGAGATGGCTTAAGTGGTTCAGGTGCATGTCTGCAAAGCCCAAGGACCCAGGCTCAAATCTTCTGGTCCCATGTAAGCCAGATGCACATGGTAGTGCATGCGTCTGGAGTTCATTTGCAGTGGTGAGAGGCCCTGGTAAGCCTATTCTCTCTCTCTGTCTCTCTCTCTCTCCCACCCTTCTCTCTGTATCTAATAAATAAATAAATAAATAAATCTTTAAAAAATGAAAAAATATATTCTTAGTGGATAAAAAGATATAGAAGTTAAGACATGTTTATACACAGAACAGGGTATGAGTGGGAGTACATGTTACATAGGTCCTGGTGAAAATTTGCCTATAATTTGAACTTTAGAGATTATGTGAAATAATAGCATATCTATATTCTGAGGATGTGACCTCAATTATTCATAACTTATTTACAGTGATTTAGGAATAAATTTATGTTTATTATATTAAGTGACTGTTAAGTTGTAAGATTTTTCAAGTTTGTATGTAGAAATAATAGAATTTCTAATGATGTTAATAAGCTTTATTAAGTTGCCTGAATCCAAAAGAAAATGTCTTAAAATATATATTTAATTATGCACAGGTTTTATATTAAATGTAAAGTAAAATATCCATGTCTTAATTTAGGAAAACTGTAATTAATAGCAAACCAACTTTTGTTATACATTTCAGAAAACAAGTCAAGTATTGTCTTAACACATGCTGTCATTTGCACCAAATTGCATTTAACAGTAAAATTTTATAGACATTCAAAATATTTTGATGGGCTGGGGACATGGCTCAGTGGTTAAAAAGTGCTTGGTATACAACCTAGAGTTCAGATTCCCAGAACCTACGGAAAACCATACATAAATAGTCCCACCTTCAGCAATGGGAGAAGGAGTCAAGAGTATCCTGAAGCTCATCGGCCAGCTATTCTGGAGTGTGTAGTAAATGAAGGCCCCATATAAGAGAGGGCAGCATAAACATCAGTGGGATTTATAGCATGTCTCCTGAATGACTTGTTCTGGATCTTTGCTAGTTCATCACACATAGAGATAATCTCTGCTGAGCATTTTACATTAAATATTAGCCAAATACTTACGTTAAAAACCATGGCATTGCCCTAATCAGGCTGCAAGGAAAGTTTATAAACAAATATTTCTGGACAGTAAAAACCACAGTCCAATTTTATTAAAAGTTAATTGACTTGGCCACTTTTATTTTTCTCCTTGACTGGCTCTGCCCTTAATTCCATCTTAAACCAGACTTTGTTTCACAATGACCTTTTCAAAAATTTCCTCTGAGCTAGCAGAGCCAGCATTTCTGAAGCAGATGATTCACACTGTAGAAACATATTAAACCTGTCTTTATGACTGTAGTACGTAAGTCCTGAACATACAGTAGTAGACCCTTTCTTTCACCTGTGGGGTTTCTACTTTAATCTCGATGTCATCTTATAGACTCAAAACTATTCAAATGCATACCCTTTTTTTAAATTGTCTTTATGAACATGTGGAACTATAAAAGAAATAGACTTGTGGGTTGGGATCTGGAGACATAAATCAGATTTGAAACCGGAGTTAGGCATTGATCATGGGCAGCTGGAGGTTGGCCAAGAGCATTTCAAGCATATCTTGAATGATAGAAAGAAGCTGTGTACATTTAGACAGTCCAAGGGCATGATGAATAAATGGGCTTGTAAGAGAGACATGGGATACTACTCCAAAGTTAGAAAACGCTGGGTGCAAATGGTGAATGTGATAGATTCCATTTCTCACAAGCCATGCAGGATAAGAGGGTTATAAGCAGAGATTCATGGAGGCTGGGTTCATACCTTCCAAATCTGCTCTATCCATTCAATTACTACTGCATTTTTCAGCATCCTTTCTGAGTCTAACAATGGAGAAAATATATGACATGCATGCAAAATATAAAGCTTAACAAAAGTCTGCCACGGTAATACTAATTAAAAGAGACTTTGTGTAAACACATTTTTTTTTACCTTGGAGTAGAGGTATAGAACAATGTTCCATTTGACATGTAGTTTATAAACAGTAGTGTTTTGCAGAATAATTATAGTAGTTGTGTGAAGACACATTGTCCTAGTGCTACAGACTTGGTACCTTAAATGTACCTCTTCATTAAATATTGAGTCCACATGGTATTTTAGACTATAATTCTTAAGGTTAGAAGAAAGCATATTTTAATGAATCTCCAGTTGCCATGGAAAAACCATTGTAATACTATAAATAAACAGTAAGCTGGGAGCTCATTTTTCTAAGCAGAGGGAAGACAGAGACTTGCTTGTCAATGAAGGCCAAGTAAAAATACAACATCATTCTGTACATCAAATGTTTCCACAGATACTTAACTAGAAAGTTTGTTATATTGAGTGAATATATAACATTACTTCTCAATCCATGGTACATAATGGAAAACTCAGTAATTTTCTATGGACTGTTTATCCAGAATGAAATTATGTCCTTTTGATTATTAGAGACTCATGAGAATACTTTTTCAGAATCTTTACTTTATTTCTACATGATGAATTTTTCCACAACACATAATGTCCCAACTTTAATGTAGAGAGAAACATGTGCAAGTTATTTTTAATAGTCTTTACCTGGATTAGTTAATTTCTGATAACAAAACTAACATAGCTTATATATGGACACATTTAATTAAATTATTCATTCTTTTCTCTAAAACTAGCATAATTCTTTATAAGTAACACCTTGATCCTTACATTTCAAAGGTTTTTCATAGGGTTTATACTTTTATTCATCTTCTATATTAGCGATCAGTATTTTGGAAAAAAGAAACTTATCTCAAGTGGGAAAAATTATCTTAACAAATTTATTGTTGCCATTCTGCCATGCCCAGTCCCTGTCAACAAACTTCCATAATTTTCAAGTTATAATTATGGTATAGAAGCATTTAGTTGCTCCTATATTTTTTGTCTTAATTTTTTTTGTTTGTTTTGAGTTCAGACTGAAGTTGAGACTCTGACACTCCTTCTTTAAGCATGTCATCACAGTAAATTGTTCAATCATTCTGAGGTTAAATGTCTTATCATTAAGATGATAATAATAACCTACCTCTAAGAGTAGCTGAGGGAATACCCTAGAGCCATCCTGGACCATTATAGACACAATAAAATATAGCTATTATCATTAACAATAATCAGAACATCTGTGACTTACATATTTAGAGTGATTTCATTCGTATTAAGAATGTTTGAGAGCTGGGCATGGTGGCACACCCCTTTAATCCCAGCACTTGGGAGGCAGAGGTAGGAGGATTGCCATGAGTTTGAGGCCACCCTGAGACTACATAGTTAATTCCAGGTCAGCCTGGACTAGAGTGAGACCCTACCTCGAAAAACCAAAAAAAAAAAAAAAAAAAAAGAATGTTTGAGGAACACATTGAAAGTGCACATGTGATTTTTTTTTTATAATGAACAAAAGCATTTAAATCAGTTTCACAAGAAAAGTAAGGATATAAAGAAACAGTTTCTCACACACCTTGCTAGTGAGAAGCAAAATAGCCTGGCAATTTTGGAAAATATTTTAACCATTTCTTTAAAAGATAGTATACATGTGACACTGCAAACACACTCCTACTATACATCACTATACATCCTTGAGAAATGAGTACTTCAAAAAAGTCTGTGCTTGAATGTTCACAAAAAATATATGTCAATACATGAATGGGTAGACTGGGACACATCTGTAGAATGAGATAGTATGTGGCAGTACAAAACAATAAATAGTTGTTTGGAAACAAATTTGACACATCTCAAAGGCATCATGCTGAGTAAAATAAAGACCTAATACCAGAAGATTTTGTACACAATTATTTCACTTATGTGACGCTGCCAATGTGACAAAGATATAACCTTAGACCACTTTGGCAATTGCCAGGAGTCAGGGTAGGCAGATGACATAATTGTTAATGGGTAATGTACATGAATGAAGGTCTTCATGGTGATGGAAGAGTTTTGTTTCCTGATTTTAGATGTTTACTAAAATGTACTCGTGTGATAGTGTTGTAGAAGCACATACACAAACACAAAATGCATGTAAAAACTAGCAAAAAAAAATCTAAATGCTGTCCATATTTCAGCTAATACTATCATGACAGAGACAATTTCTTGGTTCTGGAAATATGCTATGTGCAATAAGAGAGAATCATTAGGTGAACTGGGTAATTTGTCCAGGAATTCATGGAGACTCTGGATTTGCAAACTCAGTTCTGTCTTAAGCAACTGGAGTTATTACTAAAGCAGCTTTGTTTACTCAATGTCCAGAGTTTCATGTTTCTTAATTACTTTTTCTTAACCCCATATATACATTTATGCATGGCTGTACTATTCTTTACCTCCTTATTTTGCTTTCTCTACACCCCACTGGTGATTCTTGTTGATCCAAAACAATACATGCTAGAGGTGCCATATGTTATTCTGTTTTTATTGGGACGTTCACAAGGACCTACTTAGTGAATGAATATGTGACTTAAGCTTGTAGACTAAGTGACTGATGGAATGCTATCTCATGAACTTTAGCATAACTTAGTTTTTTTTAAAATTTGTTTTTATTTATTTATTTGCAAGCATAGAGAGAGAATAATAGAGAGGAGAAATGGGCACACTAGGGGCTCCAGTCACTACAAACAAACCCCAGGTGCATGTGCCACCTTGTATATCTGGCTCTACATGGGTAGTGGGGTATCAAACATGGGTCATAAGGCTTTGTGAGCAAGTGTCTTATCCACTGAGCAATCTACCCTGTCCCCATAATTTATTTTTAGTGTAATTTAAGATGTCTAAATGTTTTCGATTATAGGAAAGTTGTGTTTTTTTTTTTATTTTTCAAATTCAGTCACGTATCACTTGGTAAGTGATAAGTCACTAAACAGGCTCATTGTGTAGATATCATAGAGTCGTATTCTTGCACAAACACACATGGTCCATGTCAGTAACTCAACTTACCCCTTGATGTAGTTTAAAGATATGGTAAACACATAAGGTATGAGGATTCTAACCTAGTAAGGGCCTACTATTTAATAGTAAACTTGGTGATAGAAGTTCATTCTAAATTGATCATTATTAGCATAACATAATAAATATATTATCTTGTAACATGACCACTTACCATCTGTTTCCATTGTTATGTGCTATATGTAATTACTATGCCCTATAATTCAAGAATATGGTAGTGGAGATAGATTTTTGTAGCAGCATCCCCATAAACATATGAGTAATGTATTACATAAAGGACTTTCTGATGGCTGTGATATCACTAGATGATAGAAATATTTTAGCACTCCTATAACCTTAGGAGGTCACTACTATATGTCATTGATTGAAATACCATAATGTGATGCAAGACAGCACTCTAAATTCCATAAATATTTGTTGCCACAGTGCATTAGAAGCTAAATTCTGGTTGTTTGAGCTAACAAGAAATAAACGGAAGGAATGTCCTTTTCACCAACAAGAAACATTTTACGTATTCAGGAGGAAATAAATGAACCAATAGACTTTGACGGATCTCACATATCTGTCTCCATGATAAATACTTGTAATTTTTTTCCTAACTGATTGAGTGAATTAACAACATGCTCACGTTGAGAGTCCAGGTGGTATTTCTCATAGAAACTCAGTCTATGCAAGTCAAGTTCACTCATTTGAGGCAATAAACTATTGAAAGAGATAAACATTAAAGGTTACATACAATAAACAAATACCTTTAAAAATCAAAATAATTGGGAAAGGTGAAGAAACAGAGCTGCTTAAATTTCTTCACTTAAAAGGGTTAATTAACCAATGTCTAGTAACATATTTGTCAGTTTGACATTGCATGTGTTTAATGAAAAGGGAATTTTGATAAATCACTATAGGACATGGAATATATCATATTTTTATTTTACTTGAGTTTATCTTGCCTTCAATGATAATACAATACTCACATTTCATTTGTAGGTTTGATTAGAATACATTTTTTAGCCTTTTATTTTCTGTGAAAGAAAAAGGCTAGATATAGAATTTAAAGAAAACTTATTCTTCCTGGAATGCTTGGCCTGAGAAGATGAACAGAATATGAACTTTGATTTTATAACAGTGTTATTCTAAAATACACATGTAGGTCATTATTCATTCTAGAGTTGGATCAATCAAAGAGATGTGAATCAGCAAGGTGCAAAAGAGGAAGCCACCTTGAAATGGATTATGTGAAATAATTGTGTGAACATATGGCCTGGAAATTAAATTGATTCAGCTAAACAAGTTATATTAAATAGATCAGGTAATGTGCAGGCATCTGGTCAGGTGATCACACTTCAAGCAATTTTATAACCTGAGACTTTGAGGGAGAAAGGCAAATAAATCTATGGTTTATAGAGAAAGGGAATGCAAAAAGAAATCTAAAAGTTGCTGGTAATTTTCAAAGAATTTCCCCCTTAAGCCATGTGCATGTGAAGTGAAGGAAATTAAGAAATTAGAGAAGATATTCAAATAGAAATTTATCCAACCTCTAAATTTTCTATAAATTATTCATTTGTTTACTCCTTAATAACTATACAAAACCCACTTTTGGAGGGCTTATAAAACTTCCTGTTTTTCAAATTTTCTTATTGGAGTGATAAATCAAGTTATTCTGTCAATTGGTGGTGTACTTAGTACAGAAGAGAAATGTAATTTTTAAATTCAGAAATTTGTCTAGGCAAAATTTTCTTTACTATAAACATATGTTCTTAACTATAATATTAATGTTTTGCTTCTAAGTAAAATGCAAATGTAATTTTTCTTCATTTCACCTACTACTTACACATACTTAGATATATAAGGACTATAAGCTTGTAACTGTCATGTAACTTGTGGAGCAAAAGAAAAAAAATGCATTATACTCACAGGTCATACAGGACTACTTATTTTTTTTTGAAAATTTGTGATCCAATACAGGGAATATTTCAATACACAGTACCAAAACAAGCAAATTATAAAATGTTTTAAAGTATTGAAAAGTCTTACAGAAATAGATATTCTTTCATGTATTAAATTATAAGATTAAACATTTC